>OZ010668.1:30559025-31159025 GCA_963932185.1 Troglohyphantes excavatus | reverse complement strand
CTATAAGCTTCCATGTATTGGAACCATACAAATGGGCATATCTTGCTAGAGATTTATAAAGATTTAGTTTTACCTTTAAAGCCATGTTCGCCGTTCTTCCAGAGTTTGTGGCTTTTAAAACAGTTAAAGACTTGGATATGTATCACAATGCTAAAGTTGTATTAAATTTTTTTTACAAAATTGTTCAGCCACAACTTTGCCATTATTTTCAAATTTATATACAATGTGTGTGCATTTAATTTAAGAAAAAGTATTCCTAAATTTGGTAATAGAAAAATATAAAAATATCTAATAATAACATTTAAAATACATCTTGGAAAATTAATCCTCAAGTTTTACTTTTGATAAATCAAATTTATGAATATATGGTTTCTCATTAAAAGTTTAAATTATTTCTTGAATAATAATTTCAACATTTTCCATAAAATTTAATTATTTATATCCATTTATAAAAAAAAAATATATTATCTATATAGGCAAGTAGTCCAGTAATATTTTAGAAACCATGTACTTCAACAATAAAAAGCTTGATTACTAATATATTAAGATACAATTTTTAATGTAGTTATATTAAAAAAATATAATTAACAAAAAAATAAACTTTCAAAAGCTTTGTAACTATATAAACATAAATTTTGGTTTGGTATGATTAACTTTCTTTTATAAAGTAAATTATTACAAACTAAACATCTTGTAAATATTATGATTAAGTACTTTATATTTTACAAAAAGAAAAAAAATTATATTAGGATTAAGTTTCTAAATAAGTATTTTTTTTTTATTTGAAGATTGATATTTGTGGTAAAACGTTATTTTTATTTCAGGCTTTGATTGGTCTGACTCCTCCAAGTTCTGCCATCATTCCTCTATCCTTACCTACACACCAAATCTTTTGGATGATCCTGAACTTGTGACAGGAAAGCACAGTACAGTTCTCACATTTGCCTCATACATAGTAAGGCTCTATTGAAGTTATTTATTAAAATTGCTTTTGACTAGACTAATTACTATTACTTCATTAAATATGCATTTTTTGTCCCATTCTAGTTTAATATTTTCTCAATCAAATTGTATTTTGAACCATGTTTTTATTAGTTTTTAATTCTGTTCATCAACATGTTTTTCATTAATTACATCTACTTCACCAACTGCAATATTTTTGCGTACAATGCATTTAAAAACGAGGGCAAAAATAAAAGTAATGTTACTTTAAATAGCATGTGAATGGATTCCTATTTATTTTTTACCTTTCCAAAACACAGAGACCACAAAATTTAAAAACCAAAATGTGAAGTGTTGTTTCTCTAATGTAAGAGTGCCGTGTCTCATTTAGATTATTTTGGTTATGAAAAGAATAACTTCCAGATAACTCTTGCATTTTCAAAATAAAATATAAAAATGTTTTAGTGTACAAAACCTTCATTGAATGTGTTATGAACCACTAATACAGAAAACTGTTACTACACTTGGCATTTTTCATTGGAAAGTAACATATTCTGTTCATATGGACTTTTGGATAGCTTTAATAATTTGTTTACATCATTGAGCTTGAAAAATGATAGGTTTGCGGGCATTGTAGGTACTGTCGGTTGTACCAAGTTGTTAATCAGTTTGATTCAATGTATTTCCAGATATATTATTATGTATAATAACATATATAATATTAAATATTTACATTATCTTACTTATAATTGCTCTTAATAATTACTTCAATGTTAAATATTTACTTGCAAAGTAATTTAGGTTATAGCAATCTTAATATTGAAATTATTTTATTTTAAATAATTGAATCAGCATTTGTAACAAGACGATATGTTCTGTGTTATGGCTTCAAAACATATCCACATTTTACAAATACTGATTCAATTGTAAAATCCATATTGTGTACATATAAATTATTAGTTCTCATATGAAACTTCTTAAAATTATATTTAATAGTATTGATTACTTTTCAGTCATCTATCATTGATTATGTTAAGCCATCTGATTTGAAAAAAGAATTGAATGAGAAATTCAGAGAAAGATTCCCCCAAATACATTTATCATTGAGCAAGCTTAGAAGGTAAATGTTTATAGCTTTTAATAAAATATCTTTAAGTGTGCACTCTCAATTGTTTTTATATTATTTGTGAAATAATTTAATAATTTTATTTTCTTGTTTTTTAGCTTAAAACGAGAAATGTTAAAAATAACACATCATGATGTAAGTATTAATTTAAGCTGTTTATGTACTATTACTATAAAATATTAAATTTTGTTCAACTATCTAAAATATTTTTTTCTTCTTTTTAGTGTGGCATTGATCTTTTAACAATTGCTCAAGCTTATGTATTTTTTGAGAAACTCATATTAAAGGTATAATGTGGTTTATGTTATTGATAAGATATTTTTTTGTTATTCATTTCATTTTTTTTAGTATAATTAAATTAATGTTGCTTAAGATAAATGTGAGGTTTTTTTTTATAAAATAAGTTTAATATACTATTATATGAATTATATTAACATAACCTTGCACTGTTATTATTGATATGTGTGCGTAATTGCACTATGCTCGTACATATTTGCTTAGATTAAAATGATTAAATACAAGTAGTTTCACATTTACTTTTAAAACGAAATATTAGCTAATAATTCAATAAGAAATTTCCATTAGTTCATATTTATTGCAATCTTATCTAAATATAAATTTGAATCAAAATTAAAGTAGTATAAAAATATCTAAATAATTTTTAATTTTGATAAATTTGTCTTACAACCAGCACCATATGAAATAACAATCCTTACAGTAAAAATCATGAATATTTAAAAAGGTTAACATACAAATAACATTGTATTATTTATTATATTCATATAGATTATTGATTAATTTATTTCAGAAAATTCTTTCATTTTAAATATAAACACTTTTATAAATTTTAGAAACATTTTGTATATTTTAATAAAACATACTTGAATCGTCCAATTCTAAAACATCTCTGAATTAAGTAAAGTTTGTTATTTTGCACATTAAACTACAAACTTTGCTAAATTCCAGGGGTAGAAATAAAATTTGATGGGAAAAAAAAATATTTAAAAATGTGACGAGCTTGTTCTGCAATGTGGCAAGTGACATTTTGGAATCGGGCTATTAACTTCAGAGTTCCCACTCACCTGGAATTGTCAGGGGAAATGAAAATAGCCTAAAAATTCAAGAAATTGTCAGAGAAAATGAAAATAGCCTAAAAATTCAAGGAATTGTCAGGGAAAATGAGCAATTTCTGGGAAAGTCAGGGAAATTTAAAAAAAAATTTTAGTCGTAAGTGCTGGTTATATTCTTTTTTATTGCCATTGATGTAAAATCATAAAAATAAAAATGCTAATTTTTCGATTTGTGCTTTCATACTTTGTTAGGTTATTACTTACAAACACTTTATTTTTCCCGGCTTCAAGATTAATATGTGAAAAAATAATTGAATTCTTGGTCTGAAATTCTGGCCCTGTTTGTAATCTGATATCAATATAAATATAAAATATTTCAATATTGTTTTTATTAAAATAAGAAACACATTTAACATTGCAATTTTCTTTTAAGAATTGCTTTAGCACTTAAATTAACTGACTATACTGATATTTTTTAAGTTTAAAACATTGAAATTGTTAAACTCTTGTTTTAAAACTTTTATTATTTAATAGATGTTGATTAACAAACACAACAGAAAACCATGCGCTGCAGCCTGCCTTCTATTGTCAGCAAAATTGAATGATGTAAAAGGAAATGAATTGAAGAACCTAATGGAGGTGAGATGTACATTTTTATTACCTTCTTTATTATTCTTATGGGTATAGTCATTTTATTTTCTATAATGGGTTTGTGCAGGTATATAGAATTTCAAATAACATTTAATTGAAACTTGATAATTTACACCCCTGTTAACAAACTATTGGTATCTGTATAATAATTATTATTTTCCAATTATATTAACATGGATACTTAAGACATTGTATGGAGATCTAAATTAAAGGGGGATTTTTGTTCTTTCATACAAATATAATAACATAGCCTTCTTTAAAATATGTTTGACAACATAAATAAGACAAAACCTTGCTAATAAACTTAATAGGACCATATGAAAACATGTCGACCACATTTTGAGTTATTCATATTATAATGTCTTTGATTATATGTGTTCTCTTATTACATCCTTAGTGAATGTAACTTTCTGTTGCCCATTAACAGAAAGTTGCATTCGCTAAGAATGTAATAGGCTGATAATAAAAGTATTGATATACTAAATATTTTTTACACATCAGTTCATTTATATATTTTTTATACTAAAATAGTAAAAATTTTGCCTTTTATTTTTGTATATTAATTTTTTTTATTTATTTTAGAGAATGGAGAGTGGTTTCAGATTGAATCATAGAGACTTAATCAATTGTGAATTCGGAGTTCTGGTTGCCTTAGAATTTTCATTACATTTGCCTACGTGGGAAATATTTCCACATTATCAACGATTATTGTATGAATCTTGATTTGAGAACTTAACGACTTCAACTAATTAACTTGTTGATGGTCCTAAGTTTAACTGTGATTTATAATGAAACCTGTGTTGTGTATTTTCATGATCAAAACAATGCTGTATTCATTGTGTTTATACAATTGTTCATATTTTCGTCTTGTTATACATGTTTCCAGTGTTTATTTGTAATTGTTTGTAAGAGCATAAAAAAGGCTAATTTTTATCTATCGAAACTCATTTGATTTATGAAATGCTCATATTTATATTAAGATAAATCATTGTGATTTCAGTCTGAATTTATGTACATCACTTGTGTGCTAATTTATGTGTGCTAACAATTATTGTATACTTAAACATGTACTTGTATTTTATACAAGGCAGTTTAATAGTTTTTACCTGTAATGATAGCAGCTAAAACTATCTTAGAACTAACATT
The DNA here is from genome assembly GCA_963932185.1 of Troglohyphantes excavatus. NCBI lineage: Eukaryota > Metazoa > Arthropoda > Arachnida > Araneae > Linyphiidae > Troglohyphantes > Troglohyphantes excavatus. The sequence goes on along the minus strand of OZ010668.1, from coordinate 31,154,090 downwards.
AAATAACTTACATTAGCCCGATATATATATTCTAAAAAAATATTTCCTATGTGTAGCTTCACCATAATCTACATAAATTGTAAACACACTTAAAATCTCTTTCCTATTTGTCTATTAAAATAACTATTCAAGTGAAGAACAACAAAAAAAACTTAGTTTTTTTTTCACATATTAATATTGTAGATATTCGAATTTAATATGATTATGTCCTATTTGAAGGCAGACCTTTACTCTCGGTAGTGCATTCCTAGTTGTAAGTAGATGCTTTTGTATGACAGGTACATTGTGTGTGATGTCTTCCAAATTTATCGCAAACAATTTTTTTAATGCTTCCTAAAAATTAAATTTTGAATATTTTTCAAAATATGTGCTATTTTTTTCAGGATTTTTACTATTGTGGAATAGAACTAGTTATCTTAAAATAGTTTGGATATATTTTAATTTAAAATTATAAATAATGTAACATTTACATATAGAAATGTAAATGAATTAGTTGCTTTAAAATGAATATCCTTTTTTCGAAAATAATAATCTAATATATATTCTTTTAATAGACAACAGATTCAAAAGTTTAACTACCATAAAAATTATTTTATTTTACTTACAGAATATATTATTTTAAAAAGAAATATCACTGTTACATTTGTCAGCCTCATGTTTAAAAAAAAATATTTTTCATGAAATTGTGTTTTAGCAATTTATAAGTTATTATTTTGTAGGAAGAATTTAAGATGTAAGAAAATAAACTATTTTTCGTCACCATTCTTAGTGTATGTTATTCCATATAGTTTTAAAATTCTAGTGACAAACTTTGCAAAACAGTCTGCAGAGAAGTCTTTGAATCTAATGTCCTTGGCAACTTTTATTAACTGTTTCAATATACTACACCCCAAAATTTGTGTCCTGAAAAATACTAATTAATCCAGATAAATATTTGGGTAGCCATCAAATCTAGGAAGAAGAACTGTTTCAGAGTTATTGTTTTGACCAAATGAGTGTAACCGTAAATATGCAATTCTTAATGTTACGAATGTTATTTACATTTCTCCTCATTGCCCCTTGCAGTACAGGGCAAAATTGTTACAAACTTTGCTATTCCTTTATTTACCTTTCTTGCCCCATTGACAATCGTATGTTGTTTTTGCAATTGTAAAGTTTCCAATGTTTGAAAATTCAGATAATTTTTCCAAGATGTGCTATTTAATATTAATTATTTTAATTATAAAAAGTTAGCTTGTAAGTTATACCTCAACCCTTTAACCCTCCAGTGCATAGTGTAGCATATATGCTACACAATAGTAAAATGACCACTAGTTGCATCTATTGAGTTTTATGTTAACTATTGTAGTATTGTCACGTAGGGAACCATGTGCCTAGTTCTTATAACTGCCGCTAGATCTCTTAATAAAAATGATTGTGATAAAGACAATTAGTTGCTTCGAGGTCTGTTGTTCTAAAACTGACACGTGAGGGTAAAGGTTTCGAAGATTGTTTTATTACTTATAAGCAAGGTTCGATTTGAGGCGGAACAGCATTCCGGTACCTCTCTTTAGGAAAAAAAAATTACGATTCTAGACTTGGGTTAGATAGCTGATGCATTGCACTCCCATGTACGGTTACCGTTCCGACACCTCTATTTCTGGAAATCGAGCAATGCTTATAAGTATAATCTGGCTCTACAAGAAATCCTAGATAATACCAAAGGTGTGTAGATTGTATTTAACTGTATTGTCAAACTTTTTGAAAATTATTTTAGTAATTACACGATTTTGCATATATGCTACACAACGGTTTTAATTATTTAATTTAATAGGCACTTAAGATTTTTTTTTTGTATATTTTTTCAGCAGTCCAAAGGCAAAAAGAAAACGAAAATAAATTCATTAAAAAAGAAAAAATCATGCACTAGAGGCTTAAATTAAAAAAAAATATTGTAAAATGTATTTTAATGAACTAAAAAAAAAATCTGGAGATCCCTGGACATGACATCACATCCGTGACCATTAGAGGGCTAGATACACATGCAAATCAATCTTGGTTATAATGTTATGCACACAGAATATATACAATCAAAGTTTACGCAGATAAAATATGCTCTAGATGGCTAATTTGGGTAACGGGAAGTTCTACACATTATTAAACACTTTTTAAATTTCTAGTTCATCTTGTGCATAGTTTTCGCCCTTCTTTTGGCTTTCCTGCTCCTAGTTTTCATTGTACTTTAAATAGGAAGAATGACTCATTTTTAAGAAGAGCAATTATCTGAATCATTTCCTTCTTCAATATGAAGATATATTAAGGTTGGTTGGTTAATTAACGTTGCACTAGCTGCACAGCGGACTATTGGCGACGGTTCGGGGTCTATCTCGAAGGAAAAACCCGGGAACATTCACCTCGTTATTTTAGAACCATGGTCAGATGACAAGGAAACACCTGAACTGGCACCCAACGCCTTCAATAGACTTTGGACTCCGATCATATTTATCGTGCACCAGTCCCGTATACACGCCGTTAATTTTCGCAGATGTTCTGGACGACTTTTCTAGTATTTTGTAGCGAAGCTGGCAACCCTCCGATCACAAGATCACTACTTTTTCTTCGTCAAGTCCATCACCTAGGGTTGAACCAGGAATCTTCGTATTCCCAGCTGACGCCTTTAACCGCTCGGCAACGAAGGCCTGAAGATATATTAAGAAATTTGAATATGTATACTCTGGAAGAGAGAAGGCTTAGGGGAGATTTGATTCAACTGTTCAAATTTATTAAACAAGATGTGGAGGGTTTAGATTTTAATATGAGTGATAGAACAAGAGGTCATGAGTTTAAATTAAACAAATCAAATTTTAACCAGAAAGGGAAAAAACACTTTCTATAATAGGGCAATAGACAAATGAGACAACTTGCCAGTGAATATTCTTAATTGTACAGGTGTAAAGAATTTTAAGAAGTTAGATATACATTGGGTGATAGTTAGGAGATACTAGCAGGACCGACCTTGTTGGGCCTTGAGCCTGTTGTTGGTCATCAATATTTGTATTTGTATAAACTTACAATTTTGTTCCAAGTTTGTAACTAGTAAAAATGTTTTATGCTCATTTCTTCAATCTGTAAATGTGAATTTTTGGGGAAATAGAGCACTTTTACTAGTTTCAGTTTTAATTTATTAAAATAAATTTGCAATACCTATTAACTAAAAAAAATACAACTTTTCTCAAACCTTTATGGTTAACTGAACATTTTTCTTAAAAAAATCATTTAAATGCCATTACAAAAAAATAAATATGCTCTAGGCAAGTTGGCCACTCTTTAAACCCCATGGTCAGATGACAAGAATAATCCCTGAAATGGCACTTCACTCTCTTCTTTCCACACTAAAACCAATCTGCATTTGGAACACAACTGATTTAACGTACACCAGCTCCATTTTGTAGTTTTAGTTGCTAAACTGCTTTCACAAGCGAAGGATGGTCATAAAAATATTTAATAAAAATTTGAATTTAAAAAATAAAACAAAAGTTAATTCAAGCAATTGACAAAAAGAGTAATCGAAACAGTTAAATCAGTCTTGTTTAAATAATAATAATATATTTTCAATTGCATGACATTGGAAATGTAATTCACTACATAGCCAGTATTATTATTATCTACTGGGTATAAATTTCAATTGGGAGGAGGGAAGCTTCAATGAAGAAACGTGAAAAGAATTAAGTTAAGTGTGGCTCTGTTAAACCACGGACAGAAGGGTTTTAAAGGAAACATAATTTTTCCGTAGATTATAGCAATAGGGTTTGGCTACTAGGAAGGTAAATGACTAGTTCTGACTGACGCCGTTGACCCCCATCCACACCTAACACTAAAACATGTTGCAACACAATCAGACTGCTATGGAATGTGGTTTTCGCAAATTACAATAAAACGTAGGTAAATTTCTAGTACAGAGTGCCGCTTAGCATGATTCTTATAAATTGCCAAGGTAGAAATAATGTGTTTCTTGTTTGTCACCAAGTCAAAATAGCAGAATGGTTAAATAATATCGTTTTAGAGCTGCATAATGGGCTATTGGAGATGGTTCGTACTTGGCAATTATAATAAAATACGATAAAATCAAAAGTCTTAAGTGCATACATATATATGTAAGGCACATATGTAAATTGTGCGGTGCACATTTCACAAGAGTATGGCATGGCTTTTTCAGATGTGGGTGAGGAGGTGTTTCTTCAGATAACTCATTTGTGTAAATTGCTGGTTGCACACTTCACACAAGCGAGTTCTTTCGCCTGTGTGGATGAGGTGGTGTTTCTTGAGATCACACTTTTGTTTAAATTGTTTGTTGCACACTTCACATGAGTGCAACTTCTTTTTCCTGTGTGGATAAGAAGGTGCTGTTTGAGATGATTTTTTCGTGTAAATTGTTTGTGGCATACTTCACAAGAGTGTGGCTTTTCTCCTGCGTGGATGAGGAGGTGTTTCTTGAGATGACACATTTGTGTAAATTGTTTGTTGCACACATCACATGAGTGTGGCTTTTCTCCTGTGTGGATGCGGAGGTGTATCTTGTAATCAGACATTCGTGTAAATTGTTTGTTGCACACATCACATGAGTGTGGCTTTTCTCCTGTGTGGATGCGGAGGTGTATCTTGTAATCAGACATTCGTGTAAATTGTTTGTTGCACACTTCACATGAGTGTGGTTTTTGTCCTGCGTGGAGGAGGAGGTGTTTCTTCAGATAACCTATTAGTGTAAATTGCTTGTTGCACACTTCACACAAATGTTTCTTTTCTCTTGTGTGGATGAGGAGGTGTTTCTTCAGATAACCTATTAGTGTAAATTGCTTGTTGCACACTTCACACAAATGTTTCTTTTCTCTTGTGTGGACGAGGAGGTGTTTCTTCAGATTACCTATTTGTGTAAATTGCTTGTTGCACACTTCACACAAGTGAGTCCGTTCTCCTGTGTGTGTAAGAAGGTGCTGCCTTAGATGATTCTTCTGTGTAAATTGTTTGTTGCACACATCACATGAGTGTGGCTTTTCTCCTGTGTGGATGCGGAGGTGTATCTTGTAAGCAGACAAACGTGTAAATTGTTTGTTGCACACTTCACACAAGTGAGTCCGTTCTCCTGTGTGTGTAAGAAGGTGCTGCCTTAGATGATTCTTCTGTGTAAATTGTTTGTTGCACACATCACATGAGTGTGGCTTTTCTCCTGTGTGGATGCGGTGGTGTATCTTGTAATCAGACATTCGTGTAAATTGTTTGTTGCACACATCACATGAGTGTGGCTTTTCTCCTGTGTGGATGCGGTGGTGTATCTTGTAATCAGACATTCGTGTAAATTGTTTGTTGCACACATCACATGAGTGTGGCTTTTCTCCTGTGTGGATGCGGAGGTGTATCTTGTAATCAGACATTCGTGTAAATTGTTTGTTGCACACTTCACATGAGTGTGGTTTTTGTCCTACGTGGAGGAGGAGGTGTTTCTTCAGATAACCTATTTGTGTAAATTGCTTGTTGCACACTTCACACAAGTGAGTCCGTTCTCCTGTGTGTGTAAGAAGGTGCTGCTTTAGATGAATCTTCTGTGTAAATTGTTTGTAGCACACTCCACACGAGTGTGGCTTTTCTTCCGTATGAGTGGGGAGGTGTCCCTTGACATCACACTTTTGTTTAAATTGCTTGTTGCACACCTCACATGAGTGTGGCTTTTGTCCTGTGTGGATGAGGTGTTTCTTGAGATCACACATTTGTGTAAATTGTTAGTTAAACACTTCACATGTGTTACTTATGTCCTGTGTGGAGTGGATAAGTGGTGTGAATTCAAATCGTCTCTACAAATAAATTGTTTAGTGCACACATGAATTCGTGGTTTCTCTCGTAAAGACGTCTCAGAAGATTGCACTTTTTTTACGCTTTGTGGAGTAATATAAAAAGCTCTCCAATCAATTTTTCTAGTAGCAAAATATTATCAAAGCAAAAACTTCTTCAAAACCTAAGCAAACGGATATTTTTACTTTTTGTGTTGCCATTTTCTTTAATAGAAAAAGGGTTTCTTGCTAATTTGCTGATTTGACCAAATCAATCATTCTAATTCAAAGAGGTTCAAACCTTTCTAACTGGACTATAAGCGAAAAGTCAGCAAAAATTTTCCGCAATTTCAATCAGTGTTTTTAGGGATTGATGCACGTTAAATCTGATAGTATCCCAATCCCCGTAGCTTATTATTTGATGCGTTCACTGAACTCTAATAGGGTTGCTGGAAGGCTGAAAGCCAGTTTCGCCAATAGGGGAATTGAAGGTATGGTGGCCGTCGCCAACTGTTCCCCTCAATTGGTCGGTAGATGGAAGTTTCAATGGTAAAATCGCTTTTAAAAAAAAAAAATTGCGCTCTAAATATAGCATTTTTGATAATGCTGTAAATTACAATAAAACAAGGTAATATTGTAGATTATGAGAAAAAATGTTGTTTGCGTTGCTTTTAAAGGGAAATATTAATATTTAGAAGTTTTATACAACCACATGTGTGGTCATAATTTTTTAACTTTTAACGCTAATTTTTGTTATTTTATGGTTTTAATATCTAAAATATTGCCGTAATTAAAACACTATATAATGCAATTATTATGTAAAACAACGTCAAGCGTTGTGAAAGTTGAAGCAAAATCCAAAGCAAGCGATAAATGTCATCAATCTGGCAGCCATATACCCCGTTCTTCCCCGTTTCTCGCCAACTCTACCGCGTTTTCTCGCCCTTGCAGGCTTTATTGGCTTGACCCTTTTTCCTTCTATGTCTTTATACATTTCTATGGATGCGTTGGGTGCCGGAACAGGTCTCGTATGCTGACCATTTTTCTGAAATTAGGCAGCATTACTTAGCTATGTTAAGTCCCTTAAATGAAGACAAAAATAGACAGCCAGAACATATATAAATTATGTGAGAATTTTCTTACTTTAATTAAAACAAAACTTGTCGAGTCTGTTAAACTATTGTATATGTTTTAATAAAAAAAAAATAGTAAAAGTGAATTTCTAACAAGAATTCCTTTTTGGGTTGGGATTTAGAATCATAGGCGGGTAGCTTTTGGCGACTTTTTCGGGCGATTCACTTCTCAATATGGGAATAAAGGGACGATTGTTTACAAATATGAAAGGATAAGATTTTGCGGGATTGGTTCGGAAGGTCACGTGACTTCCGGGCTTAAGAATTTCCGTGATTGGTTTAAAGAGTGACGTGATGTTTTAGCGGGAAGAATTAAGAATAAGAATATTCTATTCGAATAGAATTCGGACGGTGTTAGTGTTGGAATTTTTAAGTAGATTTTTAAACTGCTTATATCGTTGTTTAATGTAAGTACCCTTTATTGCTTATTGGTATGGCTAGCAAATGTGGTTTAGTTGAAAGAATAAATTCTTTTTTTTATCAGATGTATGTTGATAGTTTGAAAGATGATGTTAGCAATATGTCAAAAGGTGGGTTTGTTAGGAACGAGTTATGAATGTCCCGTGTGTAAGACGGAAATGAAATTGGTAAAAAGTGTGCATGTGAAGAATGATAAGTGGCAGTGGACGTGTCGAAACGAAGGTGAAAATGGACATCGTGTGCGTAGGAGTATTAGGAAGGGTACATAGTTGTTTCTAAATATTTTTTGGTTACAGCTGTTCTTTGAAACATTTCGCCATTGCCCGGTGCTCAAAGCGATGAGTAGCCCAAAACGACTGCCCGAAGGATTGCCTGTAAGCACCATGATCGACTGCCCGAAGGGGGTCACGGATGTGATCCTGAGTAGTCGGAGGCCGCAGGCCGGAGACCACAAAATCGACGGCAGGAGCCTGTGACTTTAAGCGCGCGGAACGCGTGTGCGCTTAAGAGTGCCATCGAAATGCCCCAAACGACGGCCCGGAGGATTGCCTGTAAGCACCATGATCGACTGCCCGGAGGGGGTCACGGATGTGATCCTGAGTAGTCGGAGGCCGCAGGCCGGAGACCACAAAATCGACGGCAGGAGCCTGTGACTTTAAGCGCGCGGAACGCGTGTGCGCTTAAGAGTGCCATCGAAATGCCCCAAACGACGGCCGGATTTGCCTGTAAGCACCATGATCGACAGCCCGAAAGGACATTGTTACATTCGCCATAGGCGCCGAACTGCCGCCAACAGCCCAATAAAAAGCTCTAGTGCGATGTTAACTAACCAAAACAAAGTTTCGAAATCAATTTTAAACCGTCGCCATTAGCCCATTGTGGAGCTAAAGTGCGACGATATTTCATTCAATCGTGCAGACGTAATAGAAATCCTTCGAAATGAATTTTGAACCGTCACCGATAGCTCATTACACAGTAGAAGTCATCCGATCAATCAACCAATCAATAATCCGATTGTGATTCGGAAATAAGACACAACGCTCAAGTTGTTAACTGTAATTGTTGATTTAACCGGAAGTAACCCTTTACATCAGAAAAGAAAGAGGCGTGCGCTCCGTATCGGTTCATTTGGCGTCTACTTGAAAACACAGCCAAATCCGCCTATGATTGTAAGTCTTTACCCCTTTTTGCTTCACTTTGAATGTTTGAAAAAGTAAACGATAAAAAATAATGGAATATAATATTACTTTTAGATTTTCGATATTCTATTAAATTGTCAACATTATTTCTTGAAGAATTACCTCTAGTCACTTGTATGTTTGAACTATTAAAGCAAATACCAATATCTTTTGCAAATTTTAAATCGTACGAAATCGGGCATTGAAAAGCCACTGAACCAAGGCCGAACTAGATTGAGGCCTTGACTGAACAATATGTTAACTAAACACTTAAACTTTCCAAAGAAATCCTAATATTTTATTCAATATATGATTTCGTTAATTTTCTTCGTGATTCAGAAACATGAATAAACACAAAATGAGCCATCATGAAAAGTCTTTTTGCCGAAGATATTCTCCAGAAGATAATGTTAAGTTGAGTTTCAGAAATCAGGAAAAATCTCAAGACATGAGATCTTGTGATGAAAGAAAGACCAATAAACCTGGAACCTCAAGTAGTAAAAAAATATTTTTGGAATCGAAAAATCCAAATTTTCCTTGGATAGACAAGCGGAGTACTTTGAATAAGATTTTTTTTAATGACAGAGGGAAAATTAAAAGGTAAATATAAGTGCTTTTTATAGTATATTAGATTATAAATTGGTTAAGGTTTTGGTTAAAATGCATTGAATGGTACGCCTTGGCAACTTTTCTAAAAAGCAGTATTTGTAATGCTAATGTTCGTGGCAACAAAAACCAATTTTGTTGCTAATCAAAAAACTAATTCCATTCTCCCCATTGGAAGGTTGTCAAAATCGGCAACCATATTTGGCGAAAATTCAAGACACCGGTCATTTCATTTGAACCTTTAAAAACTATCAACCTTATGCTCAGCCATAGAAATTTCCATTATTTTAAGTTTTTATATTGCTCCTCTTTCGTCGAATTTTTTTATATCTTGTAATGTTTTTTTTTTGTTTAAATCTGTATTAAGAATAGATTGCTAGGGCTCAAAAAGTATTTGAGTACTGCCATTAACATTTTCCGTATTTACTTTTTACATTATTCTGCCCAAAAGAATTTCGTATATCCGTTTACAAACCTTACTCAAAATTCCATTTGCAAAAACTTTTATATATTTATATTTTATTCAATTATTACACTCATATTTTATTTTATTTATTTATCCCATATTAAATTAACAAGTTTACGATTTAAAATTTTCTGAAATGAACCCAATAGTATGACACACTGTATTATGGGAGCCGGTAAATTTGGTGGAATCTTTCCAGGGGTCGTCCATATATTGCATACACACATATAAGGTAGAAATTTTCTGTTGTTCCTGGTTTTATATTGCTTTTAGTGGATTGTGGACGTATATTGATCGCACGTGACGTGGGGGGGGGGGGATAGGGGTTAAGAATAGCGTGTCAAGAAGGAAGGAAAGCGGGCGGGAGGGGGAATGGAGGGTGTGTGTATTTCAGCTATTTTGTGCGTGGTAATATTGGGCAGAAATTATTTAGTCGAGCCCAAAGTTATAATTCTTGTGTTATAAGATGTGCGTTTAAGAGGAAATTCAATAACTATTTGAATCTTTCATCAAAGTAATAATAAAAAATTGGATGCAGCAGTGTCGGGTCATGGACAGAATAATTTTACGTGAAACGTCAATTTAGCGAATTATACACAGACAGAAGAAAGGATTGGTTACCAACGAAAACCTTGTTAAAAGACTGATTTAAAGTAAATTGTTGCGTCTGATGCCACGGATTCCCCCGACACGCGTACTTGTTTTATTTAAAAATTTTACAAACGTCGGCATAATTTCCCATCGAACAATACCGAATTTATATCAATCGTTGTGTTTTTCACGGAGTTATAGAGTCGGAATGTATCTCCTCTACAAGCGTAGCATATTATTTCTATTCTGATACCCCCCGTATGTGATTTTAAAGATGTTTCATTTTAGATTCTAGGCTTTTAGCTTAGCAAAAGAGTAAACTACTAGAAATATTTCAATCGTTTTTGTAACTATCTTATTATTTTTAAAAAAATTATGATTGTGAGAAAAATACAGTTTTGGTCAAGCCATAACCATTAACTTGAAAAGAAAATTTAACAAAATATTATTTTTTATATAAATTGAGAACTGATATATTTATATTCCTAATTGATGGTAATTAATTCCAAAGTAACAAACAATTGATGTATCTCATTCATGCTTATTCTAATAACCAAAGGAAATGAGGTTTTAGTTTACACTACTTATCGGCTCTCAAAATGTTGTTGCTGGCGCTTTTAGGGACTAGCCGTGCCAATGGGGGGTATCCGTACAAAGGGATCCGACATCTGGGTCTAGAACCAAATGGCTGAAGGGTGGTCAGCAGTTTTCGCCCCTCAAGATAATTTCGTACATACTTCAAAAGAGACCGCTAATGGATCAGACAACATCGTTAAGGAAATGGCTCCTCAAGTGGAGAGAGTGTCATTATAAGTAGTCTTGAATAAAATAATCTTTTTTTAAAAAGGAAAACCGACTTAAAAAAAAATTTGCTAAAAAGTATAAATTTTTTCAAATTTTTACGTATAAATTGAATTATTTAATATTAATTTTATACTTATTTCAACGTTTTGAAATCGGCGCTAAAATTTCGGTATGGTTTTTGTAAACTGGCAACAACTTCAAAAAGTTGTACTAAATATAAAATTAATATTAAATCATTCCATTTTTTAAAATTGTACATAAAATTAAAAATTATTTTATACTTTTTAGCGCATTTTTCTTAAAGTCAGTTTTGAGTAAAACCATTTCTACAATTTAAATTTTGTAAAAAAAAATAATATTTTTTAAGGCAAGAATTAAGTTTTTCCAACACGACTAGTATATTCTTATTTCTTTTCTTTCTATTTACAATTTTTATGCCAAAAACTTTGCTTAACAATGTACAGTACAATGACTCTCCAAAATTATTAATGAACAACTAGAGTTTTTATTGTAGCAAAAAGTTTTAAATTAAGTCAAATTTTAAAAGATTTGAAAAGTTGTGGAAAATAAAAGGTTAGATTATATAGTTTTAATAAAAAAATCACATAAACAACATAGAGCTTGTGTTTAACTATTAAAACAACCGCTGCCTCTGTATAAAATATTTTTAATTAAATATTTATTATGTTTAATATTTATTATGCTAAGAAAATTAAGGACTGTCCAATTGCTCTAAAAGTTTTGTCCAATGGGTATCACAATTTTAAATTATATCAAAAAGTATAATGTTAAGTACACTCTTCTTTTGTTATATATAATAAATATATATTTTCAATACATTGTTTATTCATTTAATTTTGGAACTATTTTGTACTAATGTGGTATGGGAAAGGGATTTTGTTACAAATTTGCAAAAAGTAGATTGTAAAAAATCATTGTTAGCCTTTGATCAACTTGGGAAATTCAAAATCAAAGAGAATGTAATGATAATAAAATAATAAAAGCCGAAGCTCAAAAAAAGCCGAAATCGTCTGTGTTTCATGTAAAGAGAAAATAATGACTAGAAAGTTTTATATATTTTTTAAACCAACTCAGTTATGGAATTCAAATAATAAAAATAAATAGAAAGATTTAGATTTCTTTAATAAATTGATTATTTGCATATTTTTATATTACTAACTTTAAATTTCACAAATACTCTTTCATAGAATTTTCCAAATTTTAACAAAATGGGTTGTTTAATGTGTAACGAAATGTTTTTAAACGTAGTTTTATGGTTCAAAATGGTATTTCATTGGTAATATATCTTACCTTCTGATGATTAAATTAGAGGATATTTGTAAGTTATGATTGATTTAGTAACTAAGTGTTGAAAAACAATATTTTACTAACTTTTTTAAGTTATGATACATTAAAAATCAAGAGTATTTTTTATAGAATAGTTAATGAGACCCTAAACTGAAATAAACAGTCTTAGAAGAAGCCTTGGAGAAGAGAATATTTATTTTATTTCTGTAATTCGGAATTAAGAAACTTTGATTGTGGTATTAAGAGGTTCAATCTCGGAGCTTCTAATCACAAGTGCGCTGTCATTCTCATTGGGATATCGCAGTATCATTACATTCTTTTATGTGCATTTATTAAAAAATAATGGTGATATATCCTATTATGATAGTTTTCGGTACAGAGAGTGTGAGCATTTGAAACGAGAGAAAAATAAGAAATATTTCTCTTTCAAACCTACAAGTTGAAACATTTTTGATATATATAATATTAGAGACTTACAATTGATGACTGAGTAGATAAATGTTTTCTTTAATAAATTAAACATAACTCATTTCCTGAGTCCTGTTAATTACTGTAAAAATTAGTAAAAATATATCAAAGTGTAAAAATGGGTCAGAAATGCTTGAAATTAAATTTTTTATAGGAAATAAATTATATATTTTAAATTGTCCTCATTTTTGACAAAATGATTTTTTTTAAAAAAAGACTGACAAAATGAATTTCCTCATTTTGACGAAATATTTGATCGTAGCATATAGCAGGCGTCTGTTTAATCAAATATGAGAGAATGCATTTGAACCGTTTATTTCAAAAACCAGCTAAACGTACTTTTTCAAATATTCGGGAAACGAAGAAAAACATTGTATCGTCGATATGAATATAGATTTTGGTTTAAAAAATTTAGAGTATTATTTAACATCTTCTTGAAGTTGACGTTGCCTATAATTAAGTTATAATATTTATTCTTTACTTTTTGTCAAGAGTGTGCATCCCACAAAAATATGTTTTTGCCAAATATTCCGATTCCGTAAAAAAAATTACAATTATTATTTTTTTTATTTCAGAAATCAGTTAACAGCCGAATAAATTTTACATTCGCGCTCAACATGCTATCTAATGTCACTTGTCTGGTTTCTGCACTAAACGCAATATTCACTGTGAAAAATAATCCAAAAAACGGAATAAAATGTGGATGGATTGTGGTAATCAAATTAAAAAAAAATTCTATTGACTGGTTTTTGAAATAAATGACTCATTTTTAGCAGTGTAACTGTAAATTTTTCTCCTGACAGTACAGCGTCGTCATAAGAAAAAAAAAATTTTGGTCAAATTCTTGCTCTTATAAATCAATGGATAATTTTTACGTCATCCGTATTACTTAAAATAATTAAACAATATAAGTTGAGCCAAACGTTCGGAGTACCATGGGAGCGAAGCTCCTTTAACCTCCTGTATAACTGTTAATTTTTGAGAAAATGACGAAGAAATTAAATTTAAATGACTCGCACTGGGCGAATAAAGGAAAAAACATGCAATAAACAGCACGAACGATAAAAAAAAAGAAAAAGTTAAGGGTAAAATTAAATTGCGTACATGTCTAATAATTAAACAAAAATGCATAAGATAGCTACGTTGTTTCACAGGAAAAATAAAAGTCCTGGCTTTTTTCTTTATAAAAATAAGAAAACGTTCCAATTAATGAAAGAAAGAAATAATAACTAAATAGAAAAGAGGACACTTGCAATCCATCACCATTAACCATCGCCTAAACACGCCTAAACCCCTTCTCATATAACGTCACGTACTCTTTCAAACACACATTTTATCTGCAATGTTTTTACATAGTAAGCTGTATAAATTTATTTTATAAATTGATTTGCATTGTTTTTCAATATAATTTTTGCAATTAGTAAACAATATTAATATTAAAAATATTTTTTTCCATTACTCAAGTTGAGTTGTGCTTAAATTACTATATTTTTGTTAAGGAAATGATCTTAACAATATAAATCCATCAGACACAAAAAGCTTGTTTTTAATCAGATATAGAACTAAGAAACAAATACTAAAAGACAAATAACTAAGAACAAAAATAAATTTTAACGAGGTTTATGTTGACGACCAATCCTTTCTTCTGTGTGTGTATAATTCGCTAAAATGACGTTTCACGTAAAATTCTTCTGTCGGTGACCCGGCACTGCTGCATCCAATTTTTCATTATTACTTTGATGAAAGATGCAAATAGTGATTAAATTTTCTATTAAACGCACATTTTAATAACACAAGAATTATAATCTTGGGCTCGACTAAATAATTTCTGACCAATATTACCACGGACAAAATAACCGAAATACACACACCCTCCTACCCCCCTCCCCCTCCCTCATGTCACGTAAGATTAATATACATCCGCAATCCACTAAAAGCAACATAAAACCAAGCAGAACAGAACATTTCTACCTTATATGTGTGTATGCAATAGATGGACGTCCCCTCGAAAGATTCCGCCAAATTTACCTACATCCCTGTATTATATTCTATATTTGTTTAAAATTTTGTGTAATTATATATATTTTAATTAGAAGATTTATAAAACTTTTTTCAGAAATACTCCCGAATATGATGAATTTTGGGTATTTTTGAACAAATATCAGCAAGTACAACAAAAGGCTCTAGCAAGAAAATTGCAAGATGACTCAGGTTGGATTTAACTCAAAAGTCTTTTTAATCACTTGTATTTAATTCTGTTGTTGTATTGTCAAATGTTGACTTAATTTTAACCGCATCTTGGTCAGCATCACATTGTCGTAAGTCCAGCTTTGCCTGGCACATATGGTCTCCAGGAGGTTCTATGGGTCAGGCAATAAACAAAATCGAAGAAAAGAAAAATACCTAGAAGGGGGGTTTAAAACCAGTTCCAATGTCCTATATTTACTTGTGTTATAGTAATACAATGACAATATGATGAAAAATTATAATCCATGAATTTTTTTTATAAAACTCTGAAAACAATTTCAATGGATTTTGCGTGACAAAATTAGAATAAGTCTGTAAACTGAATGCATATTTTCTTAAATTTTTTATTTTAATAAGTTATTTTGACTTAGACAAGGCTAGTTTTATGTAAAATATGGTTAGTGGTTATCAAAAAATTAAATTGTTTTTACTGAAAAAAACTTCCAAATATACAACAAAGTACCATTTAACGATTTCAAGTACCTTAAAAACGAAAAAGTTTTCTATTTTCAGGCTCTGCAACCAAAAAGTGTGACACCAAGTTTGAATTTTCTGTGGATTCTGATGAATTGGAAAACATGATGATGCGTGGGCACTTATTCAATGATGATCATGAATCTCCCTTAAGCAAAGAACATTTAATTGAGTTTGCCTACATAATAGAATTGTATTTTAATTTCCTTAAGAAGCAGCAAGAAACTAAAATAAAGAAACTACGTGAGGCACAAGAAAACTTGCCCATTAGTAAATACCGCACAGACATATTAAAAGCAGTTGAAAGCAACCAGGTGGTTCTTGTTGCAGGAGACACAGGTTGTGGGAAATCTACTCAAGTGCCGCAATATCTTATGGCAGCAGGTTATGACAGCATTGCCTGTACCCAACCTCGCAGAATCGCCTGTATCTCATTATGCAAGAGAGTAGCTTATGAAACTTTAAATGAACACAAAACGGAAGTTGGCTACCAAATAAGATTTGACAAAAGCAAGACATCACATACAAAGATTTTGTTCTTGACGGAAGGTTTGCTATTGCGGCAAGTGTCTACGGATCCAATGTTATCTGCATATAAGGTTGTCATTTTAGATGAAGTACATGAGCGACACTTATCTTGTGATTTTTTGCTGGGTATCATGAAGTGCTTGACAATTCAGAGACCTGATCTGAAGATATTGCTTATGTCAGCTACCATCAATATCGAGCTTTTTTCGGAATATTTTAATAATTGTCCTGTCATTCAAGTATGTATAACTCGTGTATTATATATTTTAGTTAAGATTGTGGTTGTATTTATAATTTTTTGCCTTATTCATTTTATTGTTAAGCACATTTACAAGAATAAGTTGAGCCATTATAACTTTTACTAAATCTTTTTTAAATATTTTATTAATATTTTAATGCAATATGACCATATTTTAAAAAAGACATTGAATTGTTAGAGAAAATTCAGCACAGGGCTACTAAAATGGTTCAAGGGTTTTCAGGCATGAATTATGAAGATAGATTAAGAAATTTGAATATGTATACTATGGAAGAGAGAAGGGTTAGGGGAGATTTGATTCAACTATTCAAATTTATCAAACAGGGAGATGTGGAGGGTTTAGATTTTAATATGAGTGATAGAACGAGAGGTCATGGGTTGAAGTTAAACAAATCTCATTTTAATCGGGAAGGGAGAAAACACTATTTCTATAATAGGGTAATAGACAAATGGAACAACTTGCCAGTGAATATTGTTAATTGTAAAGGAGTAACGGATTTTAAGAAGAAGTTAGATATGCATTGGGGGATAGTTAAGAGGTACTAAATGGACCAACCTTGTTGAGCCTGTTGTTGGTCGTCAATATTTGTATTTGTATTCTAATATTCTGTTTATTAAAGTAGGTTTGACTCTCTTCGACAAGTTTTCCCATTGTAGGAACTTTCCTTAGGAAAAATAAGAATGATGTTAAATTTTGTCATTGAGAAAGGGAAAAAAAAATTGAATTTTTCTAAAATCTTTATTGGATGCGTTCTTTTGCATCAACTGAAATTAACAGTATTTTTATTAAATATTTTTTTTAATTATTTTAAAAAATTCGGTTTCTCTGCATTTTATTAAGTTAATATTTAAAAGCATGCCATGTTACCAGATTTTTAAATTAGTCTATCAAATAATCCTGTTTTATTTTTTAATTGCTTAATATAATGAGTCCCAGCAAACCTATAAAAAGTCAATTCTTCCAATATAAAATTTGCACACATTATAACAACAAGATGTAGTTAATTTCTTAGGTATTATGTGGCTTATCTCGTCTAATTTATTACATTAAATTCTAATTTTTATACTCCTACTTTTAAATGTTATATGTGGAAATATATATTCCTAAAATGTTATATGTCAGTAGGAGAGAGAGCAACGCTTTTGAAACTGAAAGTATGCTCTCTAAATTATATTAATTTATTGCTTGTATTCTTCCAATTTATCAGGGCAGATGCGTTTTTAAGTATTTTTTTTTTTACATATAAACAGTTTAGTAATATTAATGCGTTATTTGCATTCCTAAATTTAAATTGTATATATTATATTAATGATGTAAGGTTATAGTTTGAAGTCTTTTTCCTAAAATTTTATATATGTCAGCTAAATATGTAACTTAAAACTGTAATACAAGTCTAAAAATACAGTTTATTAAAAAAGTATGTTCACTATTGAAAAGTAAAATAATTATATATTTATCTACCACTCATATCTGCTCTTTTCATGCTTTAAGCAAACAAATCTCCATTAATCACATTTGTTAGATATTTCTGAGGTTGTTGAAGAAACATCATTATTTTTTTGCTAAACCTTTTAGATGGGAATATTTTTATATTTACAAAACTGATTTATTTTATTATAACTTCGACCAAATATTGTTTCTCATTGAATCCTTGTCTTTTGGGAATTAGTATCTGATTTGCAAATTTCTTATTTTCGCATTAAGTTAACTAAATATTAATTTTTAATTATTTATTTTAATTAGGAGTTAACATCTGATTTTTTGATTTTTAGATCTTGTGTTTAGCTTCCTTTTCTGACCCCTGGGGCGATATTTTTTTTGGGGGGGGAACGATTGGGTTTTCTTGTTGTGATAACCTGAGCATGATTGGGAGGTTGTGAGTGATTGGTGGTTAGCAATTGGGTGTCGACCGTATCTTATTCATAATTCAGACATTTATATTCGAATTTTAAATCAGATAAGTAGGTTATAGTCTGGGGCTGGACCCAGGTACCTAGTGATAATTGATGTCACAGTATGATGTAGGCTATGCTTTTACAAAAAATAATTAAAATTCTTAAATATAATTATTAAAAATAATCCTATTTTGGTTTGCAGAAATTTCAAAATTTTGTCTTTATTTACTATGGAATGTATAATTTAATTGTTAAATTACCATTTAAAAGTATAAATATTTTTTTTAATGTTCAAATGGGCCTCTCTCTCTCCTCTATATGAAATGTTGAAACTTGGCAAGTTTTTACATTATTTATCAACAGCTTCATTTGACACACTGGATGTGAAACATCGCTCATATTAGAACGAAGGTAATTATAGCAATATATAAATACTATTTTACAAGACTTACCTATCAGTAAAATTTTTATAGGTTCCTGGAAGATTATTTCCTATCCAAGTGAAATTTTCCCCTGTTCCTTCTGTAGAACAAAAATCTCTGACTGGAAAACTGAACCCAGCTCCCTACATTCGTGTCCTGAATCTGATTGATCAGAAATATCCCGAAGGTGAAAGAGGAGATGTGCTCATCTTCCTCAGTGGGCTGACTGAAATTTCGATTGTGGAGGAAGCTGCAAAGATGTATGCTGAAAAGAGTAATAAATGGATCATACTCCCTTTGCATAGTACTATGTCTTTGGAAGATCAAGATAAGGCTAGTAAAAATTTTATTCTATATATTTGGGCTTCTTTTGATTTTTATAATATTTTAACTCTTCATTGTTGTAAGAAAATACAAAAAATTAATTTTGTTTTCACTGTAAGTTAAACTATTTATCTTACGCATGCTTTTTGAAGAATTATTATCTGAGTTTCCCCAAGTCTCATTTTAAACCACAAGCGATTTTTGCAATTGCAAAGTTGTTTCCTCTTTTGGAGGTTTCAATAATTAATCATTTACAAACTTTCTAATATTTCTTTTGAAATGTTAATACATTAGAAAGACTGTTGTACCAAAAACAAATAAATTTTATTAATATTGTATATTGAAGTAATTTTAGGATTTAAAGAAATGAGTGCATTGCTTGATACAACTTTAACCCAGTCTTGTACAAATGTAAAAAAAAAATTCAATGGTTTCTTGATATTCATGTCATTTCTTTTTATTTGGTTATGTAATTATTTTTTAGAAAATGTATTTGCTTTCCTTCTATTTGTCAAAATAATGTGTCTAATTTAATGCTTTTAGGTATTTGACATTGCCCCAGAAGGTGTTCGCAAATGTATCATATCCACTAATATCGCAGAAACTTCTGTAACTATTGATGGAGTTCGTTTTGTTGTGGATTCTGGAAAAGTTAAAGAAATGAGTTACCATCCAGTTTGCCAAATGCAACGCCTGCAAGAATTTTGGATTAGCAAAGCTAGTGCCGAGCAGCGCAAAGGGCGTGCCGGTAATTTCTCTTATACGAACAATCCTTTGTTTATTTTAATGATGTGCAGTTGCAATAATTTTAATAATATATTTAATATGTACAATTTTATACTTGGAGGATAAAGAGGAAAAACCTTGTCATTGCATGAAAATCGATTTTGAAAATTTATCCTTGAATAGAAATGACATGACATAGCAAATGCTTAAACTTACTTTAGAGTTGAATGATGAGTGTTTTCACCGATAAGGATGGCAGATTCAGAATGTATGCCTTTAAATCTAGGGAATGGCATCCCCAGCTAGTTTTTGGCCAAAAATGCAATGATGAGGTTTCCCTCTTGTGAAGGATATAAAAAGTTATTGTAAGATTCATTTTCTTTATTCTACTTTATGCTAATAAACAATTGAATATATTCAGTGAAATATTTATCACTTGTTGTTACTTTATTTGTAACCAATTTAGATAAATAAAACTATTTGTACATTCTAAAAGTCCATGACAAATTAGTGATTTTTGTATTTTCAAACGGTTTGATTATTTTGATAAAATTTGTTTAAAGTATTCACTTCCCTTAATATGTTGTCTGATTCTGGATGATGTTATAATAGGTATTGTGAAAATTAATTATGCATTTATCAATTTTATAACTATGTGTTTAACCATTTAGGGAGAACTGGACCTGGTGTTTGTTTCAGAATGTATTCTCAAAAAGAGTATGATGGTTTAACTGCATATACCAAACCTGAGATCCAAAGAGTTCCTCTAGATTCTTTATTGCTACAGCTGTTGTCAATGGGATTGCCCAATGCTAGAAAATTTCCATTTCTTGAACCACCTCAATTGTCTAGCATTGAAGAAGCACTCCTGAACCTTAAAACCCAGGTATTTTTCAGATGCTAGTAGACTAGTGCTTTTATGTTATGTACATAATTGGGAATATATAGTATATTTTGTTTTAATTAATTTCAATTATAAAATGCCAATATATATATAATATTGTGAAAACAACATAAAGAAACTGATTTATATATTGTAATTTTTAAATTAGCAAGGGAAATGCTGTGAAATTTTTTTAAATAAATAAATTTTTGTCTTATCCCAAATAAATTCAAAATAAACTTAATTTTTGGATTTATCTATTTTTTTATGAGAATTAAAACATATATTTTAGCATATTTATTAATGGTAATGTTTTTATATAATGTTTTTAATCTCTAATTAACATGTCATAATTCCTATTTTGATATTTCTAATTTGCTGGTTGGTTATACAATAATAAAAAAATAGAAAATTAACAATTATAACTTTTTATCTTGGAGTTTGCTACCATCTAGTTATCTTCCTAAAACCACAATGCAAAATCTATTGTTTAGGAATGGATAGAGTGGAAAATTTCTATAAATAAAATACATTGATTTTCTGTAGTTACAGAAAAGTGTAAGCACTTTATACATTAAAAAATATGTTTTAATTTTTCTCAATAAGAATTGTGTTAAAGCCATTAATGTTTCTCAATTTTATTTAAGGGTGCTTTGTCTGAAGAAGAGGAGCTGACACCAATGGGACAAATGCTTTCAAAGTTGCCAGTGGATGTAACGATTGGGAAGATGCTTATACATGGCTGTGTATTTTCAGTCATTGAGCCTATGCTTTCATTAGCTTCAGCTTTAAGTGTGCAGTCACCTTTTACAAATCGATCCACCAGAGACCCAGAAATGAGAGTAAGCAATTAAAATATATTTTTGAGATATTATTACTGTCATTTTTTTTATAATTGTAATGTACTTTATTCCCCACGAAAAACAATTGTATACCTTATTGATAAGCAAAATATAATTATGTGTTCTACGAATTTCTCTTTTTTTACCAGATTTTTAAATTATTTATTAATTTAATGTTAATTATAATTTATTTCAATTTGCCTTGTATTAAAATCCATAAAATTATATTTTGACTAATATAGTATTTTGTGATAACTTTAAATCCCCAAATATGCATTATGTTAAGATAAAAATTTGTCATGTAGAATATTGTGTTAAGAATACTAAAATACAAATGCAACACTAAAGCTATGCAATAAAAATACTTAAAATCCAGTTATATTTCAGGAGATATATTTGCATAGTTTTAGCATTGCATTTGTATTTTGATAAGCATTATGTTACCTAATTAATATTTCTGTGCCTACAATTTTTAAAACATGGAAAAAAAACATATGAAATTGCATTTTAATTCTCTGACGCTCATGGACATTTAAATACTCCATTTTACAAAAAAAAAATTGAAGGTTTTAAGTGCAAGTTACAGTTTATCTCTTTACAGTTAATTACAAATTAAAAAAATAGTATTAAATGTTATGCATAGGAAAAATTAATTATACTTCCAAAGAGTGAAAACAACTTTACAATTGCTTCAGCGTCAGTGGGTTAATTGCTTGTCAAATTTTTATATATACCTACTCAAATCAAGATTTAAAATTTATTTTCAAAAATATAACTTCCATTTTCTTTCCTAACCTAAATTTATGTAAAAAAAAAACGTTTTAAGTTTAAATATATACAAATAAAATTATATTAAGTTTTTCCTTTTAGTTATATCCTTTGCTTAAATTTTTAATACCTATAGGGTTTTGTATCAAATCATGAAACATTTCTTCTGTATCAAATCATGATACATTTCTTCCTCATTTTTAATATAAGCAACATCCTTACAATAGGAAATATTGTCACAACAGAAGGTATTATTGTTTTTAACAAAGACAATATTGTTTTTATTTTAAATTAATTCAGTTGAAAAGTTGCTGAAAGGAAATATTCACAAAAATAAAGCCAAAAAACTACATTTTTTATTGATATATATATGTGTATATTTATATTTATATATTTTTTCCCCAATTATCTTTTTGCTTAGGCTGCACGAGAGTCATTAGAATCAGATCATGGGGACCCATTTACCTTGCTTCAAACCTATCATAAATGGTTAGAAGTGAAAGCTGAACGCAACAACAATTCTCGAAAATGGTGCAAAAAGAAGGGATTAGAAGAACAAAGGTTTTATGAAATGACAAAGCTTAGACGACAATTCAAGGAATTGTTGAAGGTTTGTGTAAACTTTATTATTATTTGGCTGTTTTTGATTGTCACTTCTGAAAATATTATCTGATTTTTTTTTATTACTTTTATTCTAGATTTTTAGTATCAATCATAAGCATGGCAGATTTAGTATATTCTTTACTGAATATATATTGTTTGGCAATGTCTTTTCACTTACTAAATTTTTTACTTTATTTCCATTTCAAGATTTGATGTTTGAATCTTAGTCATTTTTTATTTCGTTCCTTAAAAGTACTGTATTATTGTAAGCATATAACCTGTTATGTAAATAAATATTTTAAATTTTTAATTATAATTGAATATTCTTAATATTATTCACATTGTGAGAATAAATGAATACCGATTTATTTTTAAATCAGAAAAAAGTGCATAAGTAATAAACTTCAGTTTGACAATTTCTATCATCCAAACATTAAATATATTTTTGTTTCGGCATATCCAGAATTTTTTATACTATATTTGTTGACCTCAAAACACTGCTACAATGTTCAGTATTTGCTGAGCATTGGGAAAGTGTTCAATTTTGTTCAAGCCATACATCAAAATATGCTGAATATTCATTGTTTGGTCAAGCAATTAGTGACTAAAAAATAAAATATATTTGAAGGTTTTATTTATCTTGATATTATTGTTTTATTCCATGATAGTAATTGCTGAAACAGAATTAAATTATTAGAAAGTGCCTTTGTAGAGTTTTTTTAAGTCATATTTACCATATTCAAGATAGAGACATAATTAACACTTCAGTCCAATTGCAACATTATTACATTCCAATCTGGATATGTACTTTTCTTGTATTTTTGTACTTAATATATTGAAAGGCTTTTATTTTTCAAAATATTTCCTTTTTTCAGTGAATATCTAATTTTTTATTTTAATCAAAATATTTTATGGTTACTAAATATCTTGAATTTATTCGTCTTTTAAAGGATAGTGGCATACTACCTGAAGAGTACATTCACACAAGCAGTCACCAACGTTCCAGCCGACATGGGGAGCTCTCTCATTTACGTGATATGAAAAGACAGTATCAACAAGCCCCTCGTAAAAGAAAAGTTTTAAAGCTGGAAAGTGGTAGTTATCAGACCGAAGATGTGGATAGCGATGATGGAAGAATTGACATTCATGATGTTGACTTTTGGATATCCAATAACAGCTGGCAAGTTCAGGTATCTAAAAAATATTCTTCATTTAAATTTAATATTTTAGTGTTGTTGTTTATCTAGGCCAGTGTTTCTTAACCTGTGGTTCATGAACCCCTTGGGGGTCCATGGGTCATATTTTGGGGGTCCGCCGACTGATCCTAAATTTTAAAATGTTTGCATCAATATTTAGCCAGCAGTGGTAACCCGGACCTACTTCATCCTTAGCGTGCTCTGTATGGCAACCCTGTTTCTTTTTCTGCTCCTCCGGAGAAGAGAATTTGAGGCACTTTTTCGCGCATGCTCATTTATTTCTCTTTTGTTTTAGCCTTTTCATTGGTCGATAATTTGTTTGAGTTTGAAATAGCGGTATAATTTTAAACTTGATTCACGATTTTATTTCCGTTGGATCTGCCCTGGAGGTAAGACGTACATTTATTTTTGTCTTTCATCTGTTTGTGAGTAGCATATTTTTTTGTGTTTTCTTAGCTTATTTTATTGCTAAATGCTTGATTTCACTATGGAATTAGCTCTTGCTGAAGTTTTGAATGCGAAAAATAAATATTCAGTTGGCTATTTTAGTGTTTTACCAGTCATGGGTACGAAAGCGTTGTTAGAATAATGTATGAAAGAGGGAATGATTTCATCGATGTATAAATGTCCAAAATGTGGATCACAAATGAGTTTGAAGCCGAGACATAAAGGTATATCCTCCATCGATACAAGATTCCTTGCCGCTTTTTCAAGTGTTTTTTTGTGTCTTAATGTTTGTTCTTAATGTTTGTTCTTAATGTTTCATTTGATTATTTGAAATAAAACTATTACTATTACTATTACTATTGAAATAAAAATAATAAAACAGAATATATTTTGTAATAAATGATGTTTAAGCAATTTTTTTTTCACAGAGGGGTCCGTGACATATTTAAAAATTTTAAAGTGGTCCATTGTGCCAAAAAGGTTAATAAACACTGATCTAGGCAAAGCCTAAATGAAAAAAGTTAAACTATTTTAAAAGCATTTCATATTTGTTGTTTAATAGTAGGATTTTGTATTTGGCTTTTTTTGTATTTGAGAATATTGTAGAACTTTGTTGAGGGATTTTCTAATATGCCTTTTATTAAGTCTATTTAGTAGTCTCTGAACCATTAATGAGGATTTTAAATTTTATCTGACAAGATTACCTATAAAATTGCTATTTACACTTATATAAATTTTATGTTTTTTTGGTTAGGCCTCATCTTGAATATGCAGTACAATTCTGGGCACCTTATCTTAAAAAGGATATTGATTTATTAGAACGGGTTCAACATAGAGCTATGAAAATGATTCAGGGTACTTTGGGAATGAATTATGGAGAGAGGCTTAGAACTCTAAATATGTATACACTCGAGGAGAGAAGGATTAAAAGGGGACCTTATTCAGTTATTCAAATTTATCAAATTGGGTGATGTGGGGGGATTGGAATTTAATATTGCCAATGTGACTAGAAGTCATGGATTCAAATGATACAAATCACAGCTTAATCGGGAATTAAAAAGTATTATATTTTTAATAGGACTATATACAAATGGAATAGTTTGCCTGAGTATGTTGTTAATTCTTCAGGAGAGGGTAGTTTTAAAAAGCAATTGGATCGGCACTGGGGAATTGTGAGGATGATAGATTGATAGGACCAACCTTGCTGGGCCTAGAGCCTGTAGTTGGTCGACATTATTTGTATTTTATTAAATTTAAAGTATGTATTAAGTCCCTATTTTTAATTAAATGAATTTTTTTTGTACTATGTTGCTAAAGTTAATAAAATATTTTGTTGTCTGTCAATTAACATATCTTTTAAATTTTATGGTAATTTACAATGAAACTATTTTTATTTTAGTATTTTAACATTAACAATGCCTAATTAAGGTAATTTATTTTTTAAATATTAAAACATTATTTATGCAATAACATAGTTCAAAATTTTTGTTTTTTTCTTTGTAAAATGAAATAATGCTATGTTAGTTAACTTTCAAACTTTGTTTATATTTCAGTTGTTATCATCGAAGAGCCAAGTATCCTCTTATCGTGATATGGTTTGTTTAAAGTTCATTGTATGCAGTGCTCTTTACCCCAGAATAGCCATCCCTGACATTCACAACACATACAATAATTCAACTGATCAGCATTTTCACACAAAGGTAGGAGTAAATCATTATTTTTTTACTTAATATTTTTATTTTATACACATTGCAATTGTTATATCCTTCCTTCCCATTCAATGCTCTCATTAGTACTTATATTGTTTCACACATGTTTTATATTTATTAATCTAAATTAGTCTTTAATTAATTGTTTATTTTTATAAATATCTTAACATATAAAACTAATGTAATACGATTGAATAAATGTAAAGTATTATAATGCACCCTTTACAAAACATTAACATTACATATTACAAGCTATGTATCAATCTTTAAGTGATAATTTTATATTTTTATTGTCATATTTTAATTTCTGTATGGATTTTTAACGTGTTGATGTATCACCGACCCTCCAATATATCACACAGTATTGAAGTTATCCTTCAGCTTAAGTAGTGAATGACCCCTTGAATATGGTAAATGTTATTAAGTGTTTCATGAAATAAATTATTGCATTATATTTTCATGGAACTATAAAAAATATAATATTCTAAAGTTTTTTAGACCCAACCAAAGAGTAATATGCTCCATATCGGGTTTGATTTTACATTTGAATTTGTAATGAGGTTTATTGATAATTGTCACATTTATATCTCTTATATTTCTACATTTTACAGGGGAAGCCATATGTTGTGTTGCACCCTAATGGAACTTTTGCCCTTCAACCAGATCTTCTGCAATTAAAAGAAAGCGATATAATTGAGCTTAAAAATGCCAGACTGGCCACTCCTTTGAGTAGAAGACATCAAATACTTAGCTTCTTGTATTTATTGCATATTTTTATACATACTCTGTGCATTTTTAATAATGATTTAGTTATCTTTATTTTATGTGTTCTATGATGCAAAAGGTGCTTCAAAATATTCTTCTTTATATATATGGAATATATATATTTTTTAAGTACTACTTAATTTGTTTTGTCTTATTGCTAAGTGCTTATGTAGTTTAAAACAGAAAACTCCTTAAATGTTTTTAAGCTTAGTGAATATTTTAAAATAACAATTACAAGATTTTCCTTCATTCATGAAAAGAAAACAATTTTCTTGAATTACATAGTTTTTAATAGGTGTACTGTTTTTATCCTTATAGAAAATGCATTGGTATAATTATGGTGGTTACGTGGTATATTTATTTAGTATATTTTGTGTGGTATATTTAAAATATATTTTATACTTTAAAAAAAATATATCACATATCCTTTAACGCTATAGAAATGTTTACAACATTAAATATTAATTATTTGTTCAATGTTATATCACCTAAATTTCCTATTTTCTTTTCGAATAGATATCACAAATATTTTTTTATGTTGTATATGAAGTAACATTTTACTAGAATCCTTTGGATAATGGTAGATCAGATAATTGTTAAAGTATATTGTAAAATGGTAGCATCTTTGAAAGGCTACGAAATAGTCTGTATGTGGTTTGATTGTACTTGAAATGTATTTATTGATAAAATTAAATTAAAACATGTTGGGTTTATATAAATTAAAAATATTAACTTTATTTTCTTTAATTATTAATACAGGTCTTTACTTGAAACGACAAAACCTTATTTGGTGAACTGCTTACGAGCACCAGCTGCACATACCTTATTGTTGACTTCTCATACCCTAGATACAAACCAAGATTTTACTAGGTAACTAGAAGCTTGTATAAATATTCTTTGTTTTAAAACATTTGCAACTATAAAATATATAGCTCCTCCAAAGAGGATTTTCAAAATAAGTATGTGTAACAAATTGTATAATTATCTCTTCTCTCATATAAAGCTTTTTCCACACTTTATCAACTATGGAACTATTTTATATATTTAACAAATCCTTGTTTGTTAAATTATTCATGGAATTACTATGTTTAGGAAGTTTTGTATAGGGCTATCTAAAGAAATGTATTCAAAACTGTAAACTGATTTGATATGTAAGAGTCAAGAGTATTTTCACACCTTTTAAATGTGATGAGAGGTTTGCAATTAGTTTTAATAAATAGGATGTTATTTTTGAACTATTGGTAGAAGTAAATGATTTGAGCAAAAATGTGTATTCGCTGAATGGAACACTACTTTTAAAGTTTCATGCTTTTATGGATAAATTACAGTTAACTTTAAAAAGAAGCATTTGTTATTATTGCAGCCATTCATCCAGATTTGCAAGGGACGGTCTTCAGATTTCAGTTACTCTTTCCGGGAGCATTTCTATTGAATACCGGAATTTTACTTGACAATAAAAAAAAATTCTGATACAGAAGTCAAAGGGCATTTGAAAAGAATGTTATTTATGGACATTCAATGTTTTCTGATATAGCAATTTAACGTTTTAAAGCTTGATTATCAGTATGAAAGTAATGAATAATAACTGTGTTTTTATAATTATTTAAAACATAAAATACATAAGACAGTAGATAAGTTCATTTCAATATTGGAAAATGCAGTATTTCATTTCGTTTAGTGTATCTTGTACCATAGAATGTTTTATCTTGCTGAAAATTCAGTGTTGATAAGCAATAAACTGAACCATTTTTTTTTATCAATTTTAAAATTTTAATTTGACTTGTGATTGGCATTAAAATTTATACTTCAGTTAAGCCAAAATTCATTCTGTAGAAAGGGTGTTCCATGAACTTAACATTATGAGCATAGATAAAAAAAACTGCAATTTGAACTGCAATTTTTTATTTTTAATCTTTAAATGGCAGCCTTGTACTTTTATTAACGAATTTTTTTTAAACAGTATTTTATTCTGTTGTATTTTTTTATGCTGTATTTTTAATATTTTACTCATTTACCATTTTGTATATAGGATAGTTTGTGATGGTTGGATTGAGTTACGTTTTCCCGAGACTGAATCTATTCAAGATTTCATATTTCAGGCTTTTAATATACGTGACTCTTGGATAAAATTACTTCAAAAGGCATTTGAAGGTAATTAAAAATGTCAGACATTTTGCATTTTTAATAGAAGTTTTTTTTTATGTATCTGTTTAAATCTTCTATGTTATAACTTTCTAATTCAAGTTGGTAAAGTTCTTCCACCTTAGGCTAAGCAGTTAAAATTATATAATAGTATAATACTGCTATAGTATATACTGTATAAAAATACTATATATACTGCAACTAGATAACTATAAATCAGCTGTCTATGCAACCCAACAAAGAAAAGTTATGTAAATTTTGTAGTCATCCAGTTGTAATACTGACCCGATAATATGCAGCTATTCGTGTATGCAATCTTAGGATATGCAATTATTCTTTTTCGTTAAAAAAGTGTTTATTTTCATATGCAATTACGCCAAATTTGCTTTTTCAAATTTGTTAACTGATATGAATTCTCAGCTATTTACAAATATATATATATATATGTAAGATACTTTATATCTCGTCTCCCCACTTCAAAATTATAGCATTACTTTAATTAACTTTCTTTAACTTTGGATATCGCCCCCTTTTCCCATACCAAATATCCAACTCTTAGATTTCGGATGAGTCACCATTACACATGTGACTACGTTCACTCCCACGCAATTTCTAAAACCCGAACTCAAACTAACTAGAAAATGCAAACTAAAAGTCGAGGAACCAATCAGAGTTGTCCAAGGTGTATTCTCTTTCTCAAAATCTCCATCTTGATACAGATTCACAATGTAACCTCGAAGCTAGGAGGTCTTGCTCTGAAGTCCTAAACAATAAATGATTTGAGCATAATATTTCTGCCTTTGTTTTATACCTTCATAACTGAATCTGTCTAAAAACTATAGCGACTGCACATCTAATTGATTAAACATCACACATATATATATATATAATTTTTCGATTATGCAGGAACATGTGTCAGTTATTGTCTCCTTCCAAAAACAAATGTATTTTCTATCTTAGACTAATTTCTCGAAACCCTCTTTTATCTAAAAAAGAGGTAAGTTCATCAATTCATAATTTGTTTACTATTATTGAGAGTACAATCCTTTATAATTGCTATTAGACATATAATCTTAGTAAACCTATTATTTAAACTAAAATATCAAAATTGTTTTTAAAGTTAAATATTATTAAATAGTTAGGATATACTTCTCTAATTAAACTATTCAATATTTATATTTTAACTTCTGTCCATTTTCATAACTAATAATGAAATTATATCTATCATATTTTTTGTTTAATGTCTTTGGTAAGATTAATGTTTTAAATTATATGTATCTTTTCAGAGTATACTATGGATAAGGAGACTAAAAGTGAAGAAATTCGTAAACTTGGAAAAAAGATTTATGAATTAATATCTCAGTTTTTCCACACTGAAATTATTCATGCAATACGCAGACTTCTTGCTGCTGACATTAAATATTTATATGTTGGTCCTTTAGAAGGTGATAATTTTGCATTATAAAAGATTTTATTTTATTTATAAAGTGCTGAAATGTTTATTAGAAAAATTCAGATGTGTCCTCATTTGATTATCCTTTACTAAATTTTATTATTTAATTCACTGAAAGATTGTAGACATATCACAAATTTGAAGTTATTTTTAAGTAGAAATATTTATCTTTGTTGGAATTTATTAACAATTTTATGTTATTTAATAATTTTTTTTATCCTTATTGTTTACTCACAGCCTAATATTTTGTATCAGAATCAATCTAATGTATGTAACAAATTATCTTTTAATTTGTTATTAAAGCAGTTTCTTCATATAATTTAGGCAATGTTCCTGTTTCTGTGGGTCTCATTGATGAGGTTCAAGATGCACCTGAGCATAAAGTTAAGGGAGGCTTGCAAATCAAGAGCTATTTGACATACAATTGGTAAATATTTAGCTTTTGTTTTTGCCCAAATGTGAATATTTGTAGATAATGTTGTAGATATTTTATATCTGCAATGCTGATAAATTGCACTAATTAGTATTATAAAAAGCATTTATAAATTTAGTTTAGAATTAAAATTAAACAAAAGTTTGAAAAGAGATTCAATATGTGTCTTTGACCAACAGCGTTTGGCTCTTTTTTCTATATCTGAACAGATACAAAGCAGTAAGTAGGATATGGTATACTTATATGCATTGAAAAAACTTTTTCTTAGAAATAGTTTCTTATAAAATAACCTTCCCTTGTACCTTTCATCCATCTGCCCTTCTCAATTATATACTAAAATAAAATGAGTTTAAAAATTATTTGTTGAATGCAAATACGGGAATTACTGTCACTAAAATGTATATATTGGATGTAAGTTTTGAATATAGATATTTGTTTTAGCCTGGCTAACACTGATGACACACACTTGCAATATATTCAAAAGCATTGGACTTGCACATTGTGTGGAAAAGAAATGGTAGCTACAGTTTTGGATCAGATTAGGCACAAAGAAAAGTGTGATGGTCAAAAAGGTAAGACATCTATTTACATAAATTTAAATTGTTTATCTAATTTGTTTCATATTAATAATAACATGATTAATAATTCACATAATGCCAAACAGACTTTCATCCAATTGCACATTCGTGTCTTAGCCGGCATAATAAATTTTAGGTACAAAGTTTTGCCCTATGTGATATAAGGATTTTTTTTTTTTAAAAATAAAGTTTTTTTGTTAATGCTTTACTTGAATTTAATTTTTTTTTAATAGATAAGGGTGTACAAATTTATTTTTGATGCTTAAATAATTTTATTTAAGAACATGGATTGAACATGTACTTAATATATAAAATATTTTTTTTAATTTACCTCTTTATTTTTAAGTAAGTAGTAGCTTTGAGTCAGTCAGTTTTTTTATGTTGCATGTAAAATAAAAAATATTATTAAAAAAAAATATCATAACCTGTTTCCATCAACCACTGAAACACATAGAAGGTATGTCAGAGATAACCTTTTCTCTGTTTCACAACAGGAGATTTTTCTGTGGATCTCAGGAGACTCCCTCTCCCCCCCCCCCCCCCCCCTAAGCAATCAGTCTATTTGCATAAATTTTAAGTTTTAAAGTACCTAAGGGATACCATTATTATTTACAGATGTTACAGATGAAACTATGAATGAAACTAGTGAAAGTGTGGAGAAAGGGCCCTTGAAGAAAGGATATTTCTGTCCCACTTGTCAGGAAGAACTGCTATTAACGTTACCCGAGATATTGAGGCATAAGAGAAGTCATAAATCTTGAAGCTCTTGTGTTTGATGTGTACACAAATGTATTTAGGCCTGTTTACCAGGTAAAATATTAATGTATATAAGTACATATAAATATTTATGTATTGGGAATCAATGTGTATAAATATAGTGCATATTTTGAATTTTAATGTCTGTGAATAATTCATGGGTTTAAACTAGGCTTGATATTTCACCCCAATTTTTTTTTTATATATATCTTGGTTACACAGAGAAATTGTTTTATTAATTACACTTACAAGTTTTAAAAAATGTCATAAGATATTTTAATGTTGTATTAAATTTAGTTATAATTACACTTATAAATTTTTTAAATGGCATACAAGATCTTAATATTGCAATAAATTCAGTTATTAAGCATTTTAGGATAAAAAGTTTTTTTATATTTCTTACAGTAAATTTATAACCACAAAGCTTTGTACAGTTAGAGTAGTTTTACTGTATCAATTCAAGAGATCAATAGAAAGTTTTCTTTTTTATTGGAAACAACTCAGTTATTTATACATAAATACAATCTAGAAGCTAATCTACATGAAAACAATGACATTATGCAGCTTCACCAGGAATATGTATTAAAAGCGTTTTACATTCATGCTTTTTCTTGGTATATATGTCATGAATAAATTTGCTTTTGCTTAAAATTATCTCCCCAGGCAAATTTACATCCAGTTACCACAAAATATTTCATCATTCACTTCAAAAATATTTTCGAAATGAAGTGAAACTTAAAAAATTAAGACAAACCAGTTGCTGAAATGCCAAAATTGTATTCTTTACTACCACTACATCCTTTATTAAACTTGACATGCATTTAGATTTTACTTAATGGTGTTTAAATATAAATATTTTATGGATTTTAAAAATTTCCATTTTTAAAAGTTTATAATTTTGAGTTATGCATATATTGAAACTAAGTTTTCAGTGTTATATAATAACTTTATTTACATTTAAAAAGGTATAGAGTCCAGATGAGACTATAGGTGTATGGAGTTCATTTTATCAAAAAATCCTTAAGGAACTAAAAATTTTACATAAAAGATAATATAAAAATTAACATTGAAACAACATTTAAACATTATTCAATGTTCCTTTCTTTTAAATTGACCTTTTATATCAAAGTATAATAGTTTTAAAAGTATCATTTGAATTAATAATTCAATTGTAGAACATTCATTTGAAAATGGTGGCTAATTACCGTTTATATGCATTATATAAATACCACTCTCATAGAGAGTGTTAGAA
Source organism: Troglohyphantes excavatus (assembly GCA_963932185.1). Lineage (NCBI taxonomy): Eukaryota > Metazoa > Arthropoda > Arachnida > Araneae > Linyphiidae > Troglohyphantes > Troglohyphantes excavatus. Next base: position 31,120,612 of record OZ010668.1, on the reverse strand, counting down.
AGATTAAATGCATATAAATGCTAGTTTGCCAATAATGGTGATATTTTATTTTATTTTATGCAAGCTAACATATTCCTGAATATTCGTCAAATTGGCATATTTTATACAATCATTTATCTGGTTTGTCTTAATTCAACTAAATATCCTAAAATATATTTCTTTACATACAAGCTATAAAGATTTAGTGCCATCAATATAAAAAAGTCCCCTAAAACACTTAGAGTTTATATAACTGGAACTGGCACTGTTTTATCTTTTCAATATCACAGCACAACTTTCTTTCCACTGTTTAACCATCCACGATATATAGACACCTATAATTAGAATGCGACGTATCACAGTTCATTTAGTGATCTGGAAGGCTTTCTCCACACTTCTGTGAGCAGAATGGGTATGCGAACTGGAATTTTCCATCATTCAGAAGACGTTTAACCATATATGACATTAACAAATGAGTACATCCCTAATAATATTTTATCCCCTTTGTACTTTTCATTTTTCATCTCCAATAATTTACTGTTTCACCACAATGCCATGGATATGCAGGGAAGTGTTTTGTTTTCTGTTTAATGAAGAAGTATTAACAGATGATGTTTACAGGTGAGACACAGGTGAAATCTACCCTCTTCGCCACACATTTGGCGATTCGTTTCTGGGCTGTTTCATGGGATGGGAAATGGGTGGCTAGGTAGATTGGCATGAAGGGTTGAATGGCTGTTTAGTTGGAACTGGTTTCGTCCAGTTTCAACATGCATTCTCTTCATTGAGATCAAATTCTCTAAAATTAATGGCCTTATATACTTTGTCCATCCAATCTGGCGTTCGCTGGAAGTAAAAGTTTGAAGTTAATCAACTGGGATAAATTATGACGTAAGAATTGTATTGCTTACAAATGTGGTTAAATATACAATTTTGTAAAAGCCTCACAAACTGAAAAAAAGTTTAGATAACATAGTTTTTAGTTTGATGTTTTAGAATATTTTTAATTTTATAAAATATTTGTAAGTATGTGGTTTGTATGAAGTACATCATTACCTATTTTTTTTAAGTAATGTCTTTTTTTCGTACGATAATTTATACTAGTTTGGTATTATTGCTATGTACACATTTTTTTTGTTATGGTAGGAAAATATCCAAGTTTTCATTACATTTATGCTGTTTTAAAAATATATCTAAGATGAAATATAACAAAAAGTTTTATTAAACAATTTTTTTTTTAAACAAATATATTAAAACTTATCAAATCAAATGTATTTGAATTTAGAGAATTCATCAGATAACCCTAATACAAAAATTGAATGTGTTCACTATTCCAAATAACTTTGAATTTATTTAAATATTCCAATTTATTCCGTTAATAGTTCCTAGTGTAAGCAAGGCCCTCGAGACTAATCGTTTACGTTTTATAAACATTTTCATGCCTTTTACCAACATATTTAACAAAATAGTATTTCCATAATGTAGTTACACAATGGTAAAATGTTAGTAATCAGTTCTGGTTTTATGAAACTATTAGGCCCATTCTACACGGATGTGATAAACACGCTCGAGCTTTTGGAGATGGCTCTGCGATTAGTGGATACAAACCATCTGGTTTGTATTCTTCAATCACAGAGCTACCTGCAAAAGCTTGCACAAGTTTATCTAGTCTGTGTAGAATGGGACTTATTCATTTACATACTAAGCATTCGTTTACAAATTATTTACAGTTAAAGTGACGAGTCGTTCCTAATATAGAATTCTACGAAAATATCAACATTGCATACTAAAAAGCTTAAATTGAAAATGTTTAATTTTATAATGCAGTAGACCTTCGATATAACGAAACCTTCACGGAACCCATATAGAAGACGGTCTTCTTAACAAAAGGTCGTTGCTATTAATCGTAGAAAAAGGTCGTAGCTATTAAAAAAGTTACAAGAAAGACTGATCAATCGTTTCGAACATTCAAGAGTGTTTGCTATAAGAAAGGGATTGTTGCAAGGAGGGTCTACTATTTTGTATGTTAATTTTTATTAAAACAGGCAAGTCGTCCACTTACATATCCTGGAAGCAAAATCACTAGATGAGCCCTTTAGTGCGATACTTCTCGTTGGTCTTCTCAGGGGCCTCCTGATTCTTGCCCTTCTGGGGGGAGGGAGTGTCGTCACTGGGGGGTTGGTCACCACTTCTGCGACCCTATCCATGCGATCCTCTGCTTCCACGTAGGTCTCTGTGACGTGGCTGTAGTCTGGGATTATGTTCTCGATTTCGGCGATGCAGCGGCCATTTTTGCAGACCTGTGACATAGAACGTGTATTCTGTATGCATACAGCTCATTAAATGAACACAAAATAACCTTAATTCAATTAACTTGTCAACGTTTTAATACAAACGGCATTTCAGAACTGTCAGACTCCGGTGGGAGACTTTACGTGGAAGATTGTGAATTTTCACACAGAGCCAACTTGGTAGTTACCTCCCATTGCTTATCACACAGCGGCTCACAATTTTAGTCTTCTAAATGCACCAAGTTGATTAAATGTAAATTAATTTAATAAACCTGTTAATGTTTTAATACAAACAGGATTTTTGAACTGTCAGACAGACTTTACGTGGAAGATTGTGGGTCTTTACACAGAGCCTATTGAGCAGTTTCGTCCCATTTATTACCACATAGCGGCTCACGATTCTAGTCTTCTAAATGCACCGAGTTGACTTAATGCAACAGTAAACTGCTTTAAATTGCTGTAGCTAGCTCTTGATATCTCATGTGAAACAAAATTTAGGGTTTTGTTTTGCCACTAAAGAGATTTATGGATTGATTGTATAATTTTGCCTTTTACTTTTATTTCTGTATATTTTACTATTGACATTTAATAATCGTAAATGAAGAAAAATAAGTATAATCATTTAGTGCAAATTTTATTTGTTTTCTTTATTCAGTAAAAATTTTTATTTTAAAGTTTTATCGCACATTTAAAAAATAATAATAATGTATTATATATTTTTTATTGAGTTTAAATTTAGGAAATTCGTTCCTTCTGCAAGATTTGGGCGATTGGTCTTTTTTTTTGTGTGTGTAAAGTTAATTTGCAGTCGATTAAACATTAAAAAGAATTTAGATTTTAACTTTTAGAGGGAAAAACAATGACGTTAAGAATTTTAATAAAGTTAATCTGCTCTCTCACCTGTCCATCACCACATACAGATCCCTCAGCTGCCGGTCGATACGATACACAATACCCAGAGGCTGTGTCGAAGCAGAAGAGTTGGGCACATACCCTCGCATCTTTCTGTGAATGAAATACATTTTCAGAAGGACCATCTGTTTTTCTTGCTTTTATGTATTAATATATTTAAGAAGTAAAAATTTTCATGAAAACAGATACATTTTTTAAAATGTACATACCTTTTATCAATAATTTTAGTAATATATACATTAGGGTGGAGTGAAGGTATAGGGTAAAAAATTTTCTCTCAGATATCAATATCTAATAGCATGGAAAAGTTGTTACCTTGTATACTAAACATAGTGTAAAAATTTCATACCTCTTAAGCAAGATCTTGAGGGTCCACAATTAACTTTTGTTTTGTAAAAAAGCGAAATCTTACGTCCATGTTAAACTCCCATAGGAAAAACTCAAATGTTTTTTTTAAGTGACATAAACTCATTTGTATAAGATTATAACTAACAAATTACATAATTATGGAAACTTATTAGTATGAATTACTTTTTAAATATTCTTGTATTTTATTTGACCATAAATATGAGACTTATTAAATTGCAAATGTTTAACAGTGAAAAATTAACTGTAACACATTATAATAATAACTTTGAGATTTAAGAAGAAAAATATTTATTATATACAAGAAATAACTGGTTATAAAGCAGGATTATTCTTGCTTTGTGTTAAATACTTTCACATTTCCACAGGACTTAATTTTTTACGTAGATCAATCCATCTCTGGAATTATATCCACACATGGATTAAATTTAAAAAAATTCCAAATGTTTAACAGTGAAAAATTAACAGTAACATAACCTATCGCATGTTCTAGCCAACAAAGGAAGAGGTGTTTTCATGGTTTTGGATTATTTTTTTTCTACACAGCCAATGGATTTTAATATTTTAGGAACATCCCATTCTTAATCAACCGAATCAATAACTTCTGGAGATAGTGAACTGTCCACTTCATAATTGTCAAGATCATAAAATTTTTGTCGTTTAGACATAAATGTTGCTTGCGATGATTTACGTTTAATCCACACATTTAATGTTTCAGTTGTTTTAGTGTCGACATTTCCTATAACCATATTTCGCAATGTCCTTTGGTCCTCTAAAAAAGGAATCTCATTGAGAGGAACTTTTCTATCTTTCGGACAAGAACACTGAGCTAAAGTTACAAATTTACAAGAACATTATATTACACATTATCAAATAGTTTCGTTCCTGCTAGTAAACTAAATGATTTAATTTTTAAGAGATAATTTTCTTATGATTTTCAAATCTTGCGCTGTTTCAAGAGCTTCATATAAGAGCAGTGATAGGTTTTCAACATTGTCAATACTCTTGATCGAGTGACTGTTGGAATTGAAGCTTTGTCCCAGATATAACAAATTTTGTCCACCACTTTAGCAGCGATATCAGAAAAATTGGGATCTTTAGAAGATAATGAAGGTTTCAGTGTATTTCTGATGTGAAGGTAGTATTTAAATACTTCTTCACATGTTGGTAAATGATTATCGTATAAATCGCTTGGCAAATGTAAACAAATAATTTACAATCATGCGGTTACAGTTAAAAAGAAAAAGTTCGTTTTTATTAAGGTAATTTGTGTTTTTTGTTTGGTTTGATATGAATAAAAACTTTTATGACTGTATAATAACCTTTTTAATCCTTTAAAACTAATTTATCAGTTTTGATTTTGAGTTTACGGCAATAACTAACTTTTAATAAAACTAAAACAAAGCCAACTAGCGCCATCTCTTGTTGCCAAATGATGCCAGCAGTGGATGCCAAGTTCGGAAACAACGTAATGACTTTGTATTTAGAAATTGATTGTGGACCCTCAAAATTAAACTTTAAAATAAAATAAAAAATATATTCACTATCAGTATGATATGGAACAACTTTTTAGTGCTATTAGGTTTACTATCTGTTAAAAAAAAAATTTCACTCCACCCTAATATACATGCATTATAATATCTACATAAAATTAATTTTGATATTAATAAGAGCACTAATTGTAAAATTCTGTATGATTTAAATTAGTTTAATAAAATTATTAAGTTTTCAAAGATAAGTTTTAGTATTTCTAATTTAAAATTATTGAAGTTATATAAATCTTTCTAAATTATACAAGGTGTCCGCTAAATTCCTTTCTGACCCCCTTAACTGTATCTCATACGATGAGACCGCTTTTAGCTCTCTCTAGCGGAAATTCATCATATTAGCTTTAAAATTATAGGACATATATGAAAACAGTTAACTACAAAGTTGTAAAGAAGCATCAATTTAGTATAAAAAGGCACCTTAGGAACATGAATGCTGCGAATAGTATGTGTACAATGCTCGTTTGTTTACTCGCAATTTTCACACTTTTCTTACGAAATGTGCCCCAAAGCAGGAGATTCCGCTTTCAGTAGATGTGAGAAGAGTTATAGAGGTGTAAGTCAAACAAGCGATCGTTGTACGCGTTCAATTCACGTTCGATGTATTTTTTGCTTCTCTACAACTTTGTTATGTACTATTTTGATTATCATGTATGTCCTATAATTTTAGAGATAGGTTTGATTAGATATAATTCGTAAATTTCCACTGCGATAATTTCCTCTAGTGGCACCGTAAGTTCCTCTTCGTATTGTACTTTACTGTACCAAGACATCACTTCAATTACTAAACACTGTATAAAAAAATTTACTTAAAATGAGTGCCTGAACCTACTCGTTTTTCTTTGAGTTCAATTGCATCGTAAATGAGCGATGACGTACTGAAATTTAAGTAACTGTACTTTCTCAAAAATGAGCAGTGTGATTAAATTTTGCGAATCTCAGCTTCTGCTCAAGCCATCTTAACAAAGCGACCTGACAAACTTAAAATGGTTGTTCAGGAGGTCGTTTACCACATGATTTGATGTCGGTTGCTTCTGTTTATAACTTCTTCGAGTCGCTCTGGTAACAACGAATACGGCATTGGGCTGCGATCCCTGAGGACCTGGGTTCGATTCTCAGTAAATCTTGGTTGTAATTATTGATATTTATTGAAAGTGATTTATGAAGGTAATCTATGTAGGCAAGCATTTGCTCTTTTTTTCATTTTTACTCATTGTACTCATTTTTGAGGAAATGTATCTTTCAAAATTGAAGCTTATGTATTCATAAGCATCGGGTGTACAAAAAAATGAATACAATTTACTTTTGTTTAAGTACCTATTTTTAACAGTTTAGCTATCAGTTTTAGTTAAAGGTTAACTTTAGTGGACCTAAACACCTATATACATAAAACACATTTAATTAAAGAGTTAAACCTAAATAAAACATCTGCGTTATTTAAAAATATTTGCTGTGCTACTTTTCAAAATTAAACTCACAAAACACGCTGTCGTTCCTCTGTCTCTTTTGCACTGCTCGTCCAACGACAGCATGGTGCCTGGCAGAACTCTCACGAGGAGGTCGTTTTCATGAGGAAAGTTGAAGAGACAGGTGGCAGTTTCGCCGCTAAAACAGACACAAGTTACGTCTCAACTATTCGTCGTAAAGTGTATTTTATCAGAATGAAAAAATTAAGGTATTGTTTGCTGATACTTTATAAAAATGTATTTTTAGTCGGGTTAATTAAACTTATTCTATAGATCAAAGTATTTTAAATGAAGGATTTCCTACTTTTTTTCCCCCCAATAAAAAAAATTCAATATATGTTTTGCTTAAGGAAGAAAATTTCACTAAGAAAGAATATTTTAAAAAATGCTTAAAGGAAATTTTCGAACATCGCATAGCAAAAAATGAGCATTGTTAAAATAAAATGTCAACCCACCTTTTAAAAATTAAAATAATTTCAAGATAAATTGAAAAGATTCGGCTCCCGCCCTCTTATTCTATATGTAAAATCGTCGCCTCAGGGCAACAGTAGGATATGAGCAAAAACAGAGTTGCCTATATAATTGATTTTAAAATTGGCTGTTTCTTCAATGCTGAATATCTAAGGCTGTAGTTCAGGGATTTCAAAGAAGACATAAAAATGTCCCGAGTGTTCCAGTAAATAAAATCACATTTGGTAATATTAGCAGGATCGAAAACTAATTTTCGTTTTTTTTAGATGTCTTACTTTTGCTCTGAGGCGACGAAATCTCCGCTGCTAACGTAACCTACTCTTTATAATAATGTGGTTATTAATTAATAATGTACAAGACTGCATTTGTATTTAAGAAGTTATTTTACTATGTGTGAAAATATATCAATATCTCCCACTGGTCCCAGTCTAGTAAATGTTATGTAAATAGTTCCCCAAAGCTATAATCAAATCGTAAAATTATTGGAGCAACATATATATATATATATATATATATATATATATATATATATATATATATATATATATATATATAGCTCCAATTAATTTTATATATATATATATATATATATATATATATATATATATATATATATATATATATATATATATAAAATTAATTGGAGCTATATATATATATATATATATATATATATATATATATATATATATATATATATATATTGCTCCAATTAATTTTATATATATATATATATATATATATATATATATATATATATATATATATATATATATTGCTCCAATTAATTTTATATATATATATATATATATATATATATATATATATATATATATATATATATATATATATATATTGCTCCAATTAATTTTATATATATATATATATATATATATATATATATATATATATATATATATATATATATATATATATTGCTCCAATTAATTTTATATATATATATATATATATATATATATATATATATATATATATATATATATATATATATATATTGCTCCAATTAATTTTATATATATATATATATATATATATATATATATATATATATATATATATATATATATATATATATATTGCTCCAATTAATTTTATATATATATATATATATATATATATATATATATATATATATATATATATATATATATATATATATTGCTCCAATTAATTTTATATATATATATATATATATATATATATATATATATATATATATATATTGCTCCAATTAATTTTATATATATATATATATATATATATATATATATATATATATATATATATATATATATATATATATTGCTCCAATTAATTTTATATATATATATATATATATATATATATATATATATATATATATATATATATATATATATATTGCTCCAATTAATTTTATATATATATATATATATATATATATATATATATATATATATATATATATATATATATATATATTGCTCCAATTAATTTTATATATATATATATATATATATATATATATATATATATATATATATATATATATATATATATATATTGCTCCAATTAATTTTATATATATATATATATATATATATATATATATATATATATATATATATTGCTCCAATTAATTTTATATATATATATATATATATATATATATATATATATATATATATATATATATATATATATTGCTCCAATTAATTTTATATATATATATATATATATATATATATATATATATATATATATATATATATATATATATATATATATATATATATATATATATATATATATATATATATATATATATATATATATATATATATATATATATATATATATATATTGCTCCAATTAATTTTATATATATATATATATATATATATATATATATTGCTCGCTAATAAATTAACAATCATAGAGTAACACGTATATTTTAAACAATCGCACGACGTCTTTTTTTTTAATTAAATGTATGCGCATTGATCTGAACAGAGCGACGTTGAGTTTAAAACTAGCCTCTGAAGAATAACAGAGCAATTTAGCTTGAACATTAAAGAGGGGGCATTAGGATGGATATTTTCTGTGTTTCATGGGCTTCAGAGGCCTAGAGTATTAATGCGAGGGTTAAAAAAATTTCTTAAAAATTAACAGTTTTGTCGGATTTATTAGAAAATAGGATTAACAACGCATCAAATTCCAAATTGTTCCTACTGTTAATTCGAGAAAATAAATTAAACTTTAAAAAATTTAAAGGCTTACTCTTTTATTATTACAGCTTTTAAAATTGTCAAAATTCATAGTCATACTTACCTCATTGGCACATAAAATAACTTAACTGAAAATAAGTAAAGTAAAGGCAACATTATGAGAATGTTGTGTTCTATGTAACATAAAAAAGAGAAAATAATTAAACAAAATTATTTGAATAACTTTTTTAAATACTTTGAATACGTATTTTACGCTTTAGTTGCTGAATAACTTGCTAAAAATAATCTTATTGATTTATTATTCTATTCGTACTGTTAGTCATTAAATGAACAACATTGAACCAGAACATGGTCTTGGAGACAATTTCCGAAATGAACATTAAGGAACTGACTTTCATTAAATATATTGATAATAAGTACTATTGTCCAGTCATATGTTTTTACTCTCAAGAACATTTGCCAACATTTAACCCTTTGCACTCCGATGTCGCCTCTCAGGCGCCAACATAACGACTTGTTCTTTTGGTTCCCTGTTCTTTAAAATAAAGATAACGGCGTGATCTTGTGTTTAAAAAAACATGGATTTTTTGAAAATTGTTCTCTTGCAGATCCGAAACATATTACGATTTTCTCCCCTCTATGAGCATAAATAATTGTGGGTAAAAGAACAGAAAGAGGAATAATTGTTCCGTGGAAAGAACGCAATGTCAAATATGTTCGCGGAGTGCAAAAGGTTAATGTTATAGAAAACTATATAAAAAAAAGTCATTGATATTTAGTTTGACATTTAGTTTTTGATATGTTATGTATACTCTAGTTGTATGTCCGCAAATCTAAATTTTTTAAGCTACACTAAAGATGTTATTGCCAATATTAATTACGGCCATAATAGGAAAAAGGGGTAATCATAAACTGCTAAGCTTCAGTTTGCAAGTTTTTCAATAAAAAATTCAGAAACGGAGATTAATATTGATTTCAAATGTGAGTGTCGAATAAAACCATTCTGTACTTCAAGAAGTGCTTGAATTGCTCAACACTACACGAGGACCACTTGAATCCCCTCTCCGTGTGTCTCAGGTCGCTCATGATGAAGCCGTCCTCCCACGGACAATGGGTCGCCCCCGGTCCACCTAGGTAGCTCGGAGGGGGCGAACCGTCGTGGACACAGCCCAACCTGAAAATGGAATGTGCAGTCAGAGGAGTCTACTAAATTGTGAGGAGATAAGAGAGAGTAATTGAATATCTAAGACATTGCAGTTTATCTTATTGGTTTTGTTAGTTGCGGAAGTATACGAATTTCAAAAAATGAATAAAGGTGCCTAAGGACTTGTGGACCTCGGATCAATCCCTGCTTCAATCCGAATAGTTTTCGAAATTTCAGACACATTTTTTATATATGTGTGTGACGTCAATTTAATTATATTTTTTTGCACGTATAATTCTAATATATTACACTATGTTGACGATGATACGTCTTTACTGATAGAACGCTAAACGTCCGTCCTGAAAGATGGAACGTACTGTCGTAGGATTCACCTCTACGACCTTGTTAGAGTTTTGTTCCTTGCTCGTCCAGGATGACCGGTACTATAACCAGAAAATTATAACTTGGCGCAAAAAATAAAAAATAAATAGTTTAAAAATTTTGATTGTAAAATTTTGTTATGAGAATTTAAAATTTCAGAAGTTTGTTATCCAAGAAAAGTAAGCTGAGCTTCAAAACCCCATTTTGTGTGCGTCACTGGTGTTTTCGAGAACTTTACATTTAAATTAACGATTCTAAGTTCAAAATGAATACAAAACCGACGTCCTACCGGCAGGACGCAGTGACTGGGGGAAGACTATGTACAAAAGTGCTTCCGAAAGGTATGTTTAGCAGGGCTTTGGCCTGTATGTTCTATCATTAATATCCACCCGAGTACAGCAGTCAAAAATTTGCGCGACAGCTTAAATGTCCCATCACTCCAGAGGATATCAGCCTATAGGGATAAATGACCTACCATTGTGTGGAGAAAAGTAAGTCGCGTCAACCAGGATTATCATTAATTCACCACTCTCACCACCAACTCTTTATTTACTATAGTTACTCAGAAGATCGAAGACTCAATTACTTAAAATTATATCTATAATATGAAGATTTTATAATATGTTTGTAACAATTCAAATTTTTAGCAAATAAAATTAAGGTAGTATGAATAATAGCACTGAAAAGAAGCTTTTTTGATTTGTCTATACTCACAAATGTCCGATTTCATGGGCAGCTACAATAATCCCGCTGAAGCCGCCACTGTCTTCGATGATCGCCACACTGTTAACTTTTTCCAATCTTTTATTTACAACGCACGCACCTCCCACATAGGCAAATCCTATAAACAAGAGTTTTAATAATTTAACCATGCACCAATGGAATCCTCTGCATTTTTAGTTATGATTAATGTATTTACTTATTTAAATTTCGATTGTACTTATCATAGAAAATGCGAATATGCGGTAGCTTGATAATGCGAGTTCTTTTTTAAGTGCATCAGTGTTAAAAATGCCTTATCATATTTGACGAAACTTTTTGCATTTTTGACGAAACAGACACCTTTGCTATACGAGGAAAAACTGAGGAAATTCATTTTCTCGTTTTTTTAATGACATTTTGTTCGTCAGATATACGAGGACGATTTTAAATAATATAATAATTTATTTTTGACGAACTGACTCAATCCGCGGAACTCTTGTTTCAGCCCAACGCTCTATCCAAGAAGACACGATTGAATTTTGAAATAATAAGTGTTAGAACCAAATATGAGCTGTTGACCCGTAAAAGGGTCCGGAAAGAAATCTGAGTAAATGATTTTCGTCCAAAATTTGAGGGTTCTTGTTTCGTCAAAAGTCAAGTGATTCAATGACAAAACGATTGTCAAATATAACGAAAGTAGCCTTGGCGATCGCAGAATTATCAAAAATAAGAGTGTTATTTCTGAGAGTGCCAAGTTAGCTATTAATTTTCCAAGTTCGGAAATTCTAGAAACTCATAGCCATTCCATGAATTGTACTATTTATATTTAGATTCATATCTATCTATCTATATATATATATATTTAGTTCAGATTCTGGTTCTAATTATGTTTAGTTGATCCTGCATTGAAAACAGCTGTTTTCCATTTAAGAAAACAACTATTTAGCGAAGATACGCAAACTAAATTCCCAACGCATTGCATCGATTACATTTTAATCTTTCAAGGAATGTCTTTGGAAAGTGGACAAGTTTGAGCTTTTTTTGTGACTGGCTTAAATAAACGCTCTACTACAGAGTGTTAGTTTCATTAAAGAATTAAATAGATTTTGACAAAGATTGAATCTCTTGCTGTATTTAAAGACACCTAATCTATTCTTAAATATTCCTAATAATGTATTCTAGGTGTTGTATTCTAAGATATTTCTAGGATCTAGCCCACAAACCTGCTGTGCCTCTATTGCATCTTCCGCCAGGGAATCTGCGTCTGCACATGTCCAACTTCGTTATGACCACGGCCAAATCGTAGGTGGGCAGCCTGTGTTCTCTGTACAGGTACTTGCCCATGTCCGTTAGAGCCCCAGCCGCGTCCACAGCGTCTGCGTTCGGCGGTCGTAACCGATTTCGCTCCAGATATGGCGTGGCGTCTCGGTCCTAGGGTACAGCAATATTCCGTTCGAATGTAATCAATAATTATTCGAAGAATATTTTCTCAAATTACAAATCTTAGAGGAACAAATCAGACATTTTAGCTTATCAATGCCTTTGTGCACAGATGTGGTAAGTGCCTTTTTCGAGAATTTGGGGTTAAGCTTTCAGTGAAGTCCTCAAATTGAAATCTATATATTACCTAATTGTGTATACCAGTGGAAGGTTGAAGATGAGACCAAACATTTTGTTAAGCAAAAAGTAAAAATTATTGGGAAATTCCATTTTTTTATTGATTTTTAAATTACTATTTATCTATAGTAAATGAAATTTCCTTTAGATTCCTGCAAGGTATTTATTGAAGAAATGGTACATTGCCTGTTTATAGCTGATAGATATATTTTTTTGAGTTTCAACAGTTATTTAGTTTGGCAGAAACCACTACACACAATAGTTGTTTTTTATTTCTTATAAGAATGCTAAATATTTTCAAATGATTGTCCTTGAAATTCAGTGAATTTTCATTTACTATAGATCTGTGAACTAAATCAGTGCATTTAACATAATAAGGAAACATAATTATAGTTCATGAATTGTTATTTGATACATTTTATAGTTTAGTTATAAAGTTTATCAGTGTATGTTACACAATAAAGTGCTTATTGATTTAAAGAGCTATTGCACCATGTATACGATTTTAAGGGGTTTTCTATCAATTCTATAATGGTCGGGTGAAAAATCAGCAATAATAATCAGCCATAGGTTGGGTCTATCAGGTCCAACCCAACCAGTGAAAGGTTAAAACGATAAGACCAAACATCTTGTTCAGCAAAAAGAAAATTCAAATTATTGAGAAATTTCCATTTGTTTTTATGGATTTGAAAATTATCATTTCTGTAAAGTAATTTGAATTTTATTTCGTTATCAGCAAAGTATTTATTGCAAAAATTGCATTGTCATTTATAGCCGATGTATATTCTTTTAAGTTTCAATATCAATTTCCCGCTTTTTTTGCTGATAAATCGATAGATAAGAACACAATCATTGTATGTTCACTTTTGGAAAAAATAAGATATTGGTAAAAATAAAATTAAAATAATAAAAAGCCGTAGTCTAGCTCTTTTGTCTTTCACAAATATGGTATGTCCTTTCCAAATAATAATTTTATGTTGCAAGTTTCAAGTTTGGCCCAAGTATGAAAAAGATCCCAGTTCGAAATCTTCTTTTTGCTTTTTCCAAAAGTTCACAATACTGGGCATACAAAGGTTATGCCTTTTTAGCTATCGAATTTGTTTTATTTTGCAATTTCATAAGGCAACCATAGTTTTTAATAATACATATTATTATTATTAATCGATTAATCTATGCACATGTCTGCTATTAACAAAGTTAACCAACGATGTTTCAAAGTTTGTAATTTACACATTTTACGAATCGAATTGCATCCAATCAGATTACCATTAATACTTGCGCTTTTTAACAATTAAATAACATTTGATTGCATACAGTCAAACGATTATTTAATTCCTAATAAGCACATAATATAATAAGTACATCACAGTTTAGAGAAACTTAGCATTTTGTATAGTTGAAAAAAAATTGATTCAGAATAATACTAACCTTTGCGACGATCATTCCAGCCAAGCTAATCCGTACCCTTGGGTGGTGTAAAAGTTTATACCTAAGATCTACCTGAAATGGTATAAGGCAATTTGATATGATTTTTTAAATAAATATTTTTTAACATAATTTTTTTCGTTATCCTATTTAACTTCTCAAATTATGCCAAATAGCACATTTACTTTCTTAAAGGTAAAAAAACAGTCATTCTAGACCTATAGAAACTATAGGAAGAACTATAGATAGATGGTAAACTATTGGAATAAATAGGAAGAACTATAGGAATTCGGGACAATGGATCATCCGTGGTCCGCGAACCACGGATTGAAAACCGCTGTTTTGAGCTATTTTCAGCTAAAAAGAATAACACGCTTTCAACTTTCACAGTTATGAAGACGATTTTAAGCATAATTAGCATTCGTTAAAACTGATATGTGCCTGGGTAACACCAACTTTTTGTTAGTTTTCTTTTTTTAATTCAATTTAAGGGGGTATATGGGACACATTATCATCACAAATATCCAAAAATGTTTTATTGCTTTAAAAAATAGTTAATTTAATTTTTAATCGAACGATACCGAAATTATATTTCTACGTAATACAACTAATTATTTTTTCGAATCAATATTAAGCTTTGGTACAGAATTGTTTAAGTTATTTCAGATTTGATGCTGTGTTGGCAAGTATATACATGTATGTTTTTCAAGGAAATACATTTTTAAATCGTTTTTCCTTTCTCAGTGTTTGGGTTTTCTTTATATTAAGCGTTTCAAAACGCTAAGGCTTTTTTTTTATTATTAATGGAGAAATGAATATTTTTAAAGCATATTGTAAAATATGTGTAAATTATAACTTGACATTCGAATAGCTCTATGATTAGTAGTTTTTTTTAATTACTAAAGTAAAAAAATTAACCATTAAGGTATCATTAACCACTTAAGGGATGTTGGTTCAAAATGAACTGATAACTAAAAAAAATAGTTTCAGATTCTACATTGCCTTTTGTCACCTAATTATTTTTTACCATTTTCCATACATCGCTTCTTTAAAATAAATCACGATATAAACCAGAGATCAACGAATAAATGTTCATTTAGACACCATCAATCTAAATTCATCTGACCTATTTTAAACACATCCCATTTAGTGTTAAAACTGAATTTTATACACACTATTACTATACTACCATTATTCAAGATTTCCATTGTTGTTACTTAGATAAGTCTAAACGTCCTACTAAAACGCAATCACATATCACACAAACAATATCAAAGCAACTTTGACGTAACCTCGAATACACTTTGATCTGTCGTGTTTCCCATACTGTTAGCAAGGGGAAATCGTAAAGTTTCATTTAAAACGGCCCGTTATAAAATATCTTTTAAGGTTGTCTATGCAAGGTCGAGTAGTAAAATAAAGCATAAGGTAGTTCAGATTATATCTTATAAGTTGTTCTTTAATTTATTTATTTTTTTAAATAGATAAATATATCTTCCGGTATTTCAAGTAAATGCAAAGGAGAAAACCGGTTAGGAGTTTGAATGAATGTTATGAGTTAGTGTTTGGGAATATTTTAAATTTTTAAAGATCCAAAATGTATTTGGCCTCGAATATCGGGGATTGTTGTTGACTTAGGAATTCACAGTTTTCGGTTGGCGTCAATGAATTGTTCTTATGTCATGTGTCGGAGTCAGGGACATTTAATGCAATAAAATAAAATTTTATTGCAGAATTATGATTTTATTTGAAATATGCATATTACAATTGATCCCTCAGGTTTCTAAACCAGATAGATATCTTTTTACAAATTTTTTAAGAGAAACAAAACTGATTAATTGCATTATTTATGGAATAATTTTATATTTACTTTACAAATCGGTTTTAGATAACCACAAGTCTTAATCAAATTTTAGTTCTGTATATTACTTTGAAAGGTATTTTTTTTGGGGTCTAAAAGGTTGTGCAATCAAACTATCTGGTTTTGCAACTAAGCTATGGGATACATCTGGTTTTGCAACTGAGTACTACGCTGCGATTGGTGCACAGTAGCCTGCGCGAATCTTGATCGTCTATCTGCTTTTGAAACTGATTTCTTTACTTATCTAGTTTTGAAACCAAATGCTACTTCCACACAGTAAAATGAATATTAGATAGCTGCTGTAGAATGTTATGTACTGATAGATCTGTAGGAAAACTAAATATAAATGTCATAGTCTGAAAATCGAAAAAAAATTATCTATCTGATTTTGAAACTTAAAGGCTCAATTCTTTACATCTTCATAACAGTTTAAGTATCTCGAATAATAGGGAAGGGAGCGGGGGCAATGATCTCAAAATGGTAAAATTATTTATAAATTTACTTAACTTAAATTAAAATTGATTGTAAGAAAGTTTACCAGAGAATTTTTTTACATTTCATATTAACTTGAGTTTGATTTCAGATTCACCTGGCGCCATTCTGACGTATTATACAATAGCAATTTGTAAAGGTTTTAAATAAACCCCCGATAATTATCTTTATTATTTCGTGTCAGATTTGAAACTAGTGAATTTTTCACTATCTAAGGAGGGAGTGAAATATCACAGTTGTAGAGATGTTTTTAGATCATAAATTTTTAATTTTCGGCACATGCCCATTTTAAATTAAATATTTTAATTATTTTAATATATATGAATTTCAAAGGCTCTCCCAATGCTTTCTATGATTTTTTTTTACATTGAGTATTTTTATTAATTTATAAATTATGTTTATTGTTGAAAAAAATTAGCAAGACAAGGACGGGTAAGTATGCGACACTATATTTCAAAAAGTTAAAATAGAAAAATAATATTTACAATAAAAAGAAGTCCTTACCTTTTATTTGTAAGTCGGAATATGTAATGTGGTTAAGAAACATTAAAATTTAAAATTGTGGTCTTTTAGTATTCATCTTAAATGTATTATTGACTTCGAGCATGGATCCCTCATAATAGAGAAATCATAAGGTTGCAATCTTGCTAACATCAAAGTGAGGCCAACATGTATGGCCTCAGACACGTGGTTTATATGTCATATATTCATAAATTTTTTCAAGTTCATTCATAAAAAATATCATGTGCTTCATGAAGTAACACATTTACTATTATTTCCAAATCACAAGTCAATCGCGAACGTTTTTTCATTCATAAATTTTGAAAGGAAGTCACGTGTTTGGTGTCATCAGGTCCGAGATGTTTGCATCACGATGGGGACGTCATATTCGCTCTACTACAGCCCATTCATGCTCGGAGATTATTGACGTGTAATATCTTTAAACTCGGGTGCATGTAGGGTGAATTGGATTATAACGAAAATATAATCGAAAACATGCGGCGTGAAGCAGCGGTTGCATCTGACGATCACAAACATCATTCTATTAACGAGGCATAACGTAGGAAGTGTGCATCGGTTTGTCCGGAATCCAAAAAGCTGCCATAACTTGAGTTTGACTTTACACTTCTGAAGTCTTGCGGCCGTTTCGATAACATGAATTTTCTAATTTTTGTTTATTTTTAAAGACAATGGATTTGACGTAGGTTTTTGGTTAGCTTAAATTACATTGCACTGGAGCTGCACATTGAGCTATTGGCGACGGTTCGAGGCCTATCTCGATAGAAAGACCCGGCAACAATGCCTCGTATTTTTTAACCATGGTCAGATGACTTGGACAACACCTGAGCTGGCACCCGACGCAACCTCAGTAGGTGTCAGGACATTGGACCCCGATCAAATATAACGTGCACCGATCTCGTATACACGCCGTAGAAAATGAAGGTAAATTCGGACTACGTATTGTTACTTCTCAGCGAATCTAGCAACCCTCCGATCACAAGTTCACTGCATTTAAAAAAAAAATTGTCAAGTCTAAAGTATCAGCCGTATTCAAACTCGCTACCCTCTGCTTGTTGTCCGACGACAATACCTCGGGATTACGGGCCCGTCCAATGGCTTCGGAATAAAAAGTATTTAATATCTAATTTTAGTTTGCACGGATCAATTTTTCCTTAATAAACAATTGATTGTTGTTGTTTTTCTCAAGAAACGAATCCTACTTACACCATTAAAAAAGCTAATGAAGTATCTTTTAACATCCCTGCTATTTCCTCCGTGAAGTATGTAGGATTCGTAGTCCACTACAAGAAGTACTTCTGGCCAAACAGTGTCAGGCGTTGCTTGCCGCTTAGAGCGATGGCGGGTTCTGTTTCCAAACAGCTCAGGATCTAAAGAAACTATGGAGAAAAAAAAAGAATAAATTTAATAATGGTGGCATTTGGGAGTTATTATTGCTTTAATGTCCATTCTACACGGATGTTATTTACGCGTACTAGCTTTTGAAGATGACTCTACTATTATTATACACAAACCACGTGGTTTGTGTTCCATGTAGAATAGGTCTTACATTATCAAAGATATGGGTTTTGCGACATTATCAAAGATATGGGTTTTGCAACATTATCAACGATATGGATCTAATTCGAATTATATCCCTAATTGTTTCTTAATAAAGGATTAGATTCGAACAAAAAAATTCTATGTTTATCTTTTTTTAATATTGTTAAAATATATTATAATCATATTTGACTTGTTTTGATAATTCTCATTTTAAAATAGTGGTAAAACAAAATTGAAAGTGGTCATTGCGAATTTTGAACCTTTATCTAATATTTTTGTTTAATTAGAAATAATTTGGGGTAAAAGTTCCGTGCATAACTTGTTAAAACAATCTGAAGTTTATTCAACTTAGATTAAAAAAATAGCGTTTACCAGTAGGTAAGCAACTTACAAATGCAATACAGCAAAAGCAAGTTTATCTCAAGTTTTCATCATTAAGCTTATTATGTATTTTCAACCATCAAGTCTAGAATGGGTTAAACAGAATGCAAATTCCGTAAATAAATGCAGCTGAGCTCTCCAGATCAAAATCCCAGATCACTCATAAAAAAAATTATATAAGACAGAAGTAAATATTTTCTAGATTGTAAAATATTATTATCCTAAATTTGAATAAGTATTGCCTTCTTTCATGAGTGAGTTTAAAATCTTTTCCGTTTCTGGAACACCACAATTCACTTTTGTGTGAGGACTTTGAATTCCAATTAATGCGAAAAATCAGAATTTAATATTACCTGTATATTCAAATGTTTTTCCTTTCTTGGTCATTTTAATATTTAATAGCAAAGTAGTTGATTTTTCACAGTAAAAAAAAAAGCTGCACTTAAAATGAGTACCTGAACTTACTTATTTTTCTTTGAGTACAATTGCATCGCAAATCAGCAATGATGTACTCACATTTAAGTAACCGTACTTTCTTAAAAATGAGCGGTGTGATTTAATATTGCTAACATCAGCTCCTGTTCAAGCCGTCTTAACAAGTGACCTGGCAAACTTAAAATAGTTTTTCCGAAGATGGTTTCCCACGTTATTTGAAGTCGATTGTTTAAATGGAAACTGAGTTATTATAACTCAATTATCTTACTTTCCATTCTTTTGACGCACCTTTTAAACATTTCTTCTGTTTATAACTTCTTCAATTCGCCCTGGTAGTTTAAAGAATAAGGCATTGGGCTGTGAACCATGAGGACCTGGATTCGATTCCCGGTAAGACTTAGTTGTAATTGTCAACATTTATTGAAAGTGATTTATAAAGGCAGACTATGTAAGCTACCATCTGCTCTTTTATTATTTTTTACCCATTGTACTTATTTTTGAGTACATGTATTTTTAAAAATTGAAACTTATGTATTCGGAGCTATGATAAGCATCGAATATAATCAAAAGCGAGTAAATTTTTCTTATTTTTTGAGTACCTATTTTTAACAGTGTTTATTTGACAATTTAATTTACTTATTTTTTTTTACTTGGTCAATTTAAGCAGTACACCCACCATAGGTAAATATCGTTTCAGTTAGTGTGGTAGAATTTGTTGGATGAATAAACATCAAAATTAGGCATCTCTACTTAATGTTGCAATATAATTTATCATAAGCATTTTAAGAAATATGCAACAATTTCAAATTTGTACTACTTTTAAATTACTATGGTTTAGTAATGTTTTCTTACTACCACATCACCAATATATGTACATTTTAAGTGAAAAACATAACGAGACTTTGATTGAGTTTATCACCTGAAAACCATTTGGCCGATTCAAGGTAAAAATATCTCAATTTATATTCAACGCCTGGCACTTTATCAGTACCTTAAATGGCACATGTATCATCAGCAAGCGTTACGGGCCTTTTATATTAACTCGCATATTAAACCATTGACGCAAATCGGAAATAATCAGAATGAAATTTATTCCAGATGTTGATATTAACATCTTTACAGCTTTTGCTAATTGTTATATTTGGAATGTTACTCGCATATTATGCATATCTTCCCGAGAAGCCATTTTCTTCGTCCTTTGAATGAAGCAATTTAAATATACTAAGAGATAATTACTACTACGGGGATGTTGACGCATTTTAGCCTCATTTCACCATCTCATTAAGGGTTGATTAAATGGGAGATGAAACCATTAGATAAGAAAGTTGTAAAAAAAAGATGATTTAGGAATGGACAAGCAGTCTGCCAGAAACGAAAGCAACTTTTAATAAAATAGAGTTTTAATCTTTTTCTTGATTATTTTCCCGCTTCCATTAAATAAAAATTACATATTTTAATCGTAATTATATTGAAATTAAGTAAATTAGTTTTTCTACTTTTTTTTATGTTTATAATAAGTGATTACATAATGATGAATTAATGCCAGATGTGTTAATGGTGTTTCTCCGGAATTTAAGGTTAAGACCTCATTTGAATTATCAAATTATAATATGTATAGTTCTTATTTGTAGTAGGTGAAAAACAATTATTTTATTTGGCGGAAACCACAAACGATTGTTGTTTTCTATTTCTTATAATAATGCTACAAACCTTGAAATGCATGTCTTAAAATATTAGTTAATTGTCACTTATCACTTCTGTGCAGGTTCCTAAAAGGATCTTGGACCCAAGAGGTCCGCGGGTCGATGTTAGGGGGTCCTCGAAGTCACAAACAACAAATGGTTAAAATGCATTGAACGGTCACCCTTGGCGACTTATCTGATTATGAGCCAAAAAGAAAGATTTTCCTCATCCCATACAGTTCGAAAATTAGTGCAGTAACTAACTTAAGTAATTATTATAAAGTTTTCATAAGTTTAAATCAATGTTAAATGCACAAGTAAGAGACTACAAGTCCTTAAACTTCCGATTGAGGTGTTATCTTTTCTATGTATTTGTTGAGTAAATTTGCGTTCAGGAGTCTTAGTAACAGCTACGTAAAAATAAAATTAATTTCAGAATTATTTTTTCCTTTCATTTTCCTGTTCAAACAAAATTGAAACATTTACATGGCCAGAAAGCGAGCGAATTTCAATGAGCATATATGAAAAACTAGTTGTCCGGCCCTATTTTAGTTGGATGTACGGGTCCGTGGCCTAATGATAATTGGGAACCGCTGCACCAAGGCATCGATTAATAAAGCCTCGTTTTTTAATAACTTCATAGAGATAAGACTTTAAAAAGATTTTAAGCTGTGTGTACACATCTGTTTTTATATATACAAGATATTTGTTGTTGATCTTATATATCTAGTATATGCGTAATATTAGTGGAAAAGTTTATCTGATATTAATGTTGATAGTCAATGATGTTTAAAAATTGAATTATTAATGTTTAAAAATTGAATTATTAATGTTTAAAAATTGAATTATTAATGTTTAAAAATTGAATTATTAATGTTTAAAAATTGAATTATTAATGTTTAAAAATTGAATTATTAATGTTTAAAAATTGAATTATTAATGTTTAAAAATTGAATTATTAATGTTTAAAAATTGAATTATTAATGTTTAAAAATTGAATTATTAATGTTTAAAAATTGAATTATTAATGTTTAAAAATTGAATTATTAATGTTTAAAAATTGAATTATTAATGTTTAAAAATTGAATTATTAATGTTTAAAAATTGAATTATTAATGTTTAAAAATTGAATTATTAATGTTTAAAAATTGAATTATTAATGTTTAAAAATTGAATTATTAATGTTTAAAAATTGAATTATTAATGTTTAAAAATTGAATTATTAATGTTTAAAAATTGAACTATTAATGTTTAAATATAGAAATAATAATGTTTAAAAATTGAATTATTAATGTTTAAAAATTGAATTATTAATGTTTAAAAATTGAATTATTAATGTTTAAAAATTGAATTATTAATGTTTAAAAATTGAACTATTTATGTTTAAATATAGAAATAATAATGTTTAAAAATTGAATTATTAATGTTTAAAAATTGAATTATTAATGTTTAAAAATTGTACTATTAATGTTTACATATAGAAATAATAATGAGTAACCATAAGTCATTCGCTAATCAATTTTCTTCATTGTGAAGGAAGATGTGATATAAAGTATTTCAAGTAGAATATAAATTGGCATGGAATCCTAAATAACTATCAGAATATAAATACTGAATTTAATAGTCTCGTTTAGTATTAAAAACGAAGTAAAAACCTCAAACATGATTAAATTTATTTATTTTTTTAAAAAATCGAACACTTCGAAATTGTAATTCATTTTAAAGCATAGGATTTTTTTTTTACCAATTTTTAAAAAAACTTTTGATTACGATTTTTTAAAATTATTAAAATATCCCTCAGATGTTTTAAAGTTACCTTGGAAGTGTTTTGAAATATAATATTAATACGACTATTTTTTTGGCGATTGCTCTACAAAATTTTGTTTATTTGCATTTGAAAGTCGAAAAAATATAACCTTAAAAGTAGTTAATATTCAATGAATTGCAAGATTCATATCTAGGCAGCGATACTCTGCACAATAAAAATAGTAACTGATAAATTCCAATTTTCATAGTTATAATCGATATACCCCTAACCTACTATTCGATCTTATACTCATTTTATAAATAAATAGTTCATAAACAAAATATTTTCATAATGATAAATCGTTTCCGAGAAAAAATTTCAGCAGTTACATTGTGGTATATTACAAAGGCTTTTGAAACAGGTAAATCAACACCGAAATTGCCCAAGCCCTTAACACAACCCAAACCGCTTAAGTGCCCTTTGGTGGTCAAGACAAATCATCTACTAGAGCCCTTAAGGTGAATGGCCCATTTCTGTCAATAACGTGGACACTTTGCCTTGACATGATATGCTCAACACGTTTAATTTCCTCATCAAATCGTTAAGACTTACCATTTCCTCCTGGACTTGGTGTGAAACTGATAACGGTGCGATATTCAACCTCTGAAGCAGCCATAGGTCAGAGACACTTTTTTGAAAATTGCGGAAGTTATTTTACTTCCGTTATTTTGAAATTGAATAATTGTTGTTCCTTGTCGAGAAGATTTCGTTCTGTACTGGTTTTTTGGCTCACCTTTGGTTCACTTAAGGTGTTAATTTTACATGGATTAATGATCTTTTAACCGTTTAGAATGTGCTAATTCTTCCAAAAGTTGTTTTTGCTGTTTGATAAACTGGGTTTAAAGTTGTTAATCAAGTTGAAAGTTTCTCATTATTCTGGCTATTTTTCATAGCTAATCCGTTACAGCTTTTCGTCATGATATAAGTTTTTGAACTTTGTATATGTGATTTATGGTTACTCATTTCAGATTTTATTATGTATTCCATGTTCGTTTAACCCTTTGGGTACATTTGACGAGTGAGACTCGTCATCTGCTTACTTGGGCGAAGTTACGGTGGACGAGTCTGTCTCGTCATCTGAATTGAAGAAGCAGGCGTTGATGTTTGCGGCACCCCCACCAGTGAGCGTTGATCGCAAACAATTTCTTGTAGGGTCGGTCAAGAATGGGATCAATTGAACCTCACCAAATCCGTCCCATGGGCATAAAAATCTTCAAATAATTCAGTACTCAAAGGGTTAATTCCACTGTTATTGGCTATTTTTCATTCGTAATTTTCATTTCAATTTTATGTAAATTGGTAACGTAATTTATACTTGTGCATCGGGTAAATTCCTATTTATGATAAGTTTTGATTTCAAATTTTAATATACATGTTCTTTTAATTTATTGTATTTTATTTGGTCCTTTTGTAATTATGCAAACTTTTCATGAATTTTACTTGTCATTCTACATCAGATTGTAGATTTTTTAAAAAACACTTTCTATCTTTTATTTTTACTTTGAGAATTATCTTTCTATTTAGATAATAAAAACTATGCTATTTTTGAATAGTATCATTACCAGAATAGGTACTCATAAAAAAAGAAAAAGTACCGAATTCTTTTTTAAAGTTTCCAGGTACAAAGTTATTGTTTTTTTTTATTCAAATGCAAAATTTATTTGAGATTCACTTGTGAGTTGATGGCACTTTGTTATGTGTATTTTGTTTTCAAATGATTTATTCGTTGACAGAAGCAAAAAAATTGTTATCTTATACTTTAAACGCGTTTTTTTCTTGCAGTAGGAATTTAGAAATATTATGAAAATCCTAGTGTTACACTTTTAAATGTTTTCAAACAAAACATAAAGATTTCAAATGCTGTCAGATAATTTATAAAGTCATATATTTCCCTAAGTACCTTGTTTTGAATTCTGGTTATAAATACTCTTTAGCGTACAAATAGAAAACTTTATTTGAAACTTGATTTTGCTTATACTAAAAGCAAATACAAATAATAAATTATGTGCAGTTGATATTACTTTAAATATATAAAGAGCCAATGTTGGATAATTTAGAAATAACCATAAAATTTAAAATAAAAGCAAATTACTTAATATAAGAAAAGAACAAAAAAAAAAAAAAAAGGAAATCAGTTAACTATTAAAAAATCCCTTTTTTATTTTAACTTAAAATAAAAATTATAAAAATACTTTAGGTTCCAAAACTAATTTCCTAAATTAGTAATTAAATATCAAAACAAAATTTTTATAATGACTAAAAAATATATATAATAGAAATTATATTTTTAGAGAGACTAAAACAAAATTGAAAACTTACGGTAATCCGAATGGTTATCTTTCATTACTTGAGGAAACCTCTTCTTGTAAATGATATGCTTCCCATTTGGCCGTCTTGTGACGAAGGTATTTGGCTTTCTGTACTGCGACGAGTTCATCTTTTTCAGTTCTTCGGCCTCGTCTTCGTCCAGGAAGACTTCGTCGTCCACGAACTCGTCTTCATAGGCCGCCATTTTTGGTGGTAGGGGGTGAATCACAAGATCGTTCCCTATTGTACCCTCCTGAAAAGAAGAAAAAAATACGTGACATTTCTTAAAATTTCTTGACATTTCTTAAAATTTCTTGACATTTCTTAAAATTTCTTGACATTTCTTAAAATTTCTTGACATTTCTTAAAATTTCTTGACATTTCTTAAAATTTCTTGACATTTCTTAAATTTTTTTGATATTTCTTAAAATTTCTTGACATTTCTTAACGGAACTGGAGACTCTCCAATACAGAATCCGGTACTCTGATTTACAGACTATCACGGCCACCATTCAGAAAGAAATCATGCTAGAATTTGCAAAGCAAAAGGTCTTGACAATTATACATTGAGATAAAACGGGTTCCCATGAATTTAAAAACTAAAGGATTCCAAGTAACGTCGATACCTAAATTAAATCAAATTAATTTTAACAATAAAACTGGTTCCAAATTAAACACTACTCTCAAATTTAAAATATATATTCACATTTTAAAAAACTCACTTATGAAGAATTTAGGATTTTAAATAATATGTAATTGTAATAATCCTTGATGATATGTAATTGCCCTGCTATATATTCTTGTTTTTGAAAATCCTTAACTCTAAAAAGGCGCTATTATATAATTACTTTAATGTTGAGCGTTGTGTTTTAAAGAATCGTGTCTAAAAGTAGGTTGTTCATTTCATTTGCATATTTTAACCGATTCCATGCTTTAACCTTAGGCAAAAATACCACGAATTATTTAGAAAATGTTGTAATAAGAATTTGAGATTATGGATAAGAGAGAGATAGTTGAAAAAGAAAAAATAACAATTAAAAAAGCAAATTCACTTATATAAGGCGTATTGACTAAATAACTATTCAAGGATAGAACATAAACATCTTTAATCACATATGCCTAACATTACAATAATCTCGGGGAGGAACGAAACCTTATACGCATCACCGTAAGAGGCAGTTACATGACTGAAGCTTTCCTGCGCAGCGGGAAAGACATAACATATGTAGAGGGCGTTACAATCTTAATAACGGGAACAATATATAGACACGTAACGGGAACATGAAAATATATACAGGTGACGGGGACATGATAATAGGACAAACATATAAGATAATAACATAAATGAATAACGCTGGTTACACTTATACTTTTATAGAAAAAGTATGATAATGTAATGTCCAAATCGTTCTTGATATTCCGGGTTTATTGTAATGTAAACATACAATTTTCGTTTAAGGGTCATTTTAAATTCTTATTTGGGTATGTTCAATTATTTTCTTATTATCATTAATATATGCATGAGATTGTTTTATTATTCCTTTAATATCATAACATATATGGAAATTTCAGTTTTACATAGAAAATTCTGCAAAGCAAAAGCATGAAAAAATAATTTACTGCAAAATGAAGACCTAAAATCAGCGCAGTAAAGTGAATTATAATTTTAAAATGTATTGATTTTGAAAAACTTTCTGAAATTAATTTAATAAGCAAAAATATTATAAATTAAAATAAATATTTTGACGTATTACTAAAAACCTGAGATTTTAACATTACACTCAATTTCATAAGGCCATGAGGATGCGTGTAGAAAGATTAAATCTCGAAAACGTGGAAAGTTTGATGCGATAACAATATTTTAATTTTATATATTTTATTAAATAAAATTAAAAGTAAAAATTATATAAATTCTAAATGGTATTTCATCTTTAAATAATAAAATTAACCATCAAATCCTACATCCATACGTGATGATATTAAAAAATATAAATAATAAATGTCGAATTCTCTACAATGAGAAAAGTTCCAATGATTACGGTAAGGATCGGAACTTAACAAACAGCCCATTTACAAAATAAAAATTAACTAAGGAAAGGTGTTTGAGGAATGACAAACTAAAAGAGGTTTGTTTTAAAATCCTTCTTATTTGTTTATGTTGAGGAAAAGTTCGGAAGCAAAAATTCGATTCACCTTTATATAAAGTTCGAAAAATATATTATTTTAATTAGTAAAAATAAAATATTTTGAGTTATGCCTATTTCGTTCCCTAGATAAGAGACGAAGACAGACATAATAAAATCTATAATAAAGTTATGTAGTCATTCAAGTACGGAACCCTAAAAAATCGACTTCCAGAAAAAATTTACTATGAATTGAATAATAATTTAGAATTTTCTGAACAAACGTACAAATATATAATATTGAATAGATATTTATTACAAATTGTTCAAATCGGCGCTTAAATTTGTCCGATGTGTTTTGCTTTAAATACGTCAAATCTTTGTTTCTATAATCTGCTTAAATACGGTTTCTTATAAACTTGTGTATGTATGATTTAATTTTATTTAGGCTGCTTTTCTTGCGATTTAAATTTAAAAATTATTTTAAATAAAGATTAAAAAATGAATTGTAACGCAGACATTTTTTTCTAATGACTCATATTATTTGTACCACGCGTTTTTTTTATTTGTTTTACAGAAAATAATGCACATATGGGAACTGGTCTAGCTAAAAAAACTTAAAATGTTGTCCAAGGTTCCCTGTGGTTAGTTGGTCACAGAGCCTTGCGTCTGTTAAAGGCGACCTTGGGACTTATAAATATTGTTTCCGCAATTTTTTATTTAAGTCTTTATTTTTGGTAATAAAAGAATTTAAAATTAAGAAATTTTCTTTAAAAGTGACGTAGATCATACACATAAGGTATTGGAATCACTGATATAAGAAGTGGAAATAAATATATAAAACCATCAAAGGCTAAAAAAATGAACTACAAACAAACTGAAATATACTCATTCGTGTTATTTAAAAACAAAAATAACAGAAACAACAACAAAAAACTCGTTAGCAAATACAATTTTTTTTCCCATTACGTATCCCACCATTCTCACTTATCGAGATTTATAGATCAATCAATACAGCATAAAAACTTCATGGTCAAAAGTTTTTAAAAGCTCATTGTGAGCGCTTTTTGTTAAAAAAAAACGTTAAAGGTCATTAAACACGTATTACTCACCATTTCCAACGCCCCATTGTCTCCGTTTCGCATAAGTATCGCAGCCATTTGCTGTTCGTCGTGGTACGTAGTACCATAATCCGCCGAGCTTTCCTGTACAAGACAAAATAATTATTATTATATTCTTTTTAATAAAAATGCAATCGTAATAAATAATTAACTTCATTAGGTGATTTTATAAACACATAATAATCAAACCAGTAGGTTCATGTTGAACATGGAATAGTTCGGAGGTACAATTGATTTCAAAGTTCCAGTTCCCTAATTATCATGTAATCTATTAAAGCAAAATCCGGATCCATGTTATACCATCAAGAAAACGTGAGGTCTTCTTAACTCGTTTTCAAATTGGGAAAACAGAGCTCCAAGATAAAAACGTTTAAAGTTTTTAACTTGGCTTAGTTATAATCGTAAGTGGAACTTCGAGCATGGATCCTTCATAGTAGAGAAAACATAATGTTATAATCTCGCTCACTTCAAAGTGAGGCCAACAGGTATGGCCTCAGACATGTGGTTAATTACGTCATTCTATTCATAAATTTTCACTGTTACACATTTCCCAATTCATCAGCCAATCGTGAGTATTTTTTAATTCCAAATTTTGAAGAGAAGTCACATGTTTGAGGCCATTCGGTCTGAGATGTTGGTTTCACGATTATGACTTCATATTTGCTCTACTACAGTCCATTCATTCTCAAAGAAGTGGAATGACATTCAATTTAACATTAAGCAACCTAGGATCCACACAACTTGGCAAAATGATGGATTTAGCTGTCTAGTAACGGAAAATGGTGTAAGTTCATTTCCGGACTTTTGTGACTTGCACCATTTCGAAGACAGTCCACCCATTTATTGTTAGGCAAAGACGCACATTATTGGCAAGAGTTACAGTTTCAATGAAAGAGATTTTAGTGAATAACCCTAATTACAAAAACCGTCCGATCAAACTTCTTTTATTCTGGGTCATTGAACAAGAGAGAGATATTTACCAGAAACGACATAATCTTTTCAAAATTTTAATTATACTTTTTTTTTTATATTGGATTCTAGCTATATTGCGCGGCGAGCGTTGCCCGGGAGAATGTTAATCATATTATTCGTCGTGGCGCCATCTGGTGGTTTTGGTAAGAAGTCATTTCTGCATTAGGGGATAAGAACAGATGATGAGGATGTTATTTCGAAATCTGATATAGACAGTTATCTTTCTCTTGTTTTGAAGGCCAAGTGTGCAAAATTTCAGCAAGTTCAGAATAAAACCGTAGATTTGTATAAAACACACACTCTTCTTATCTATCTCTGTATAATATATATTGATTAAATATTGGATCTTTCATTTAATAGCTTTTATCTTCGGCGTGAAAGGTCTTTAAAATCGGTTCCGTGAAAGACCTGCATGCAGGGGGAAGTTGATATAAACGAAAAATGACCGTAACGAAAAAATGTGCGACAAAATCAGCTTCTGGGGTAAGGGCTGAATGTAGAACAAAGTGGACCCTATTGAAAACATGTCAATAACGAAAACATGAGCAACGAAATAGCGTTGGAGCGGTTGCATCTATTTCACGCTGGTGTTACGCTCACAAACGTCGTTCTAGGATCAAGAGAGACACAACATAGAAAGCGTGCAGTGGTTTGTCCGTAATCCAAAAAGGTGCCACTCAAATTTGACGTCACACGCCTGAAACCCTATGATCATTTCTATTGACACGGTCTACCCCGGACATTTGCTTTAGATTTTTTTACTCTTATTTTCTTAATCTATTTTACTCTGTTTTGGTGTAATATTTCCTAGGCGAATTCAGTACCATGTTACTCCAATAAGGAAATCTGTCTGTGTTCAATTTCGCAGTGATTGCACAACTATTGACTCATTCCATTCCTTTTTATGCAAAAAAGATAGTAAAAGGTGTTTTTTTTTTCAAACTCAAGGTAGTAGTAAAGACACAAGGTTTCGGTTGTTGAATACAGTAAGTGGTCAAGGGAAGCTGGTGTGATTAATTGTTGGGATCGACTGGATGCTCCGATTGAGAAATGTGGTTCGGAAAAATGTGATTGATTTTTTAAGAAAATGAATAAGATAAATATATACATTTTAACTTATAATAACATCTATAAAGTACTGAATGTAATGAACATTGTTATGCTGACTCATATGACTCATGAGTAGAGTATAATAAAATTATCATAATTAAATGGGGAGATATTTGTTTAACTTATCTTAATTTTACAATTATCTTTATTTTATTAAAAACAATTCCAATATCCTTCATTTGTTATTTTAAATAAAAGTGTTTTTACGTCATGTAGCTTTAAATATTAAGAAAATATTTTTTAGACTCATTGCGTTTAAAGTAGGTAATCTACATTGTGTAATCGATAATTAACCCTTGATCGATATTTTTTATACTACCCGTAAATAAGGGGTATAAAATGTAAACTATTGTTAATATATGACATTGGAACCACTTCAATATGTTCGATTATAAATCTAAAACAGTTAGAATAAATATGGTAATGTGGCATTCTGGTATTTTAAAATATAAAGTTTTTTTTTTATAAACTGATGACAAAAAGAATAAATTTTGATTAGAAAATGGATGCCATTTACTTAATTCATTATGATATAAACAGAATGTTTGAAAGAAAAATTGTCTGCGGATAAAATTAAAAATTAAGCCAATACGAAAAAGACTGCTGAATTAAAATAAACCACAAATTATATGGGCAGGTATTCTTTTTCAAATAATAAAAAATAAAAAAAGTATTTTTTTTTAAACGGCGGTTTACTAATTGCTTTTAGAAAGCTGAGCAAAAACAATCCGGTAATAATAAAATATAATTAGTTTTTAAAAATTGATTGTTGTTATTTATCTATTTTATTCAATTACTAATTTGACTATAAAATTTGCTGCTTTAATAATGCCTTTTTACTAAAAAAAAACCATAACCAAAACAATACCCATTTTTACCACCTTAAATAAAAAAAAATTATCAAAAGGGAAAAAAAAATACGCATATTTATAAACCTCAGAATTAAATAAAAATTTATTATTATTTTCCAAAAAAAAAAGTGAAAGGTTTTATAAAACAATTGTAATTATATATTTTTTTTTGCTAAGAGAAATTGGACTTTGAACGAAAATTTTACGAAAAATTGAACGATTTTTAAAACCCATTTTCCTCCACTATACCATATACTGTATTCAAAGAGGTTTTTTTTAATTTTTACTAACACATACAAATAATGAGGACCAACTAGAAACTTAGCTAAGTTTTGACCTACCCTAATAAACAAATACAATCCCTCAATGCAGACATAATTCTTTAATACCATTACCAGACTGTTTTCATTTTCAATCATCTTGTATAAAATGTGATTTTACTGTAATTTGCACAATTTGATATCCCGATCCGGAAAGTTCCAATTGCGGCCCATGGCAACCTTTTCTCTGGGCGATAAACAATTGTTTTCTTCTTTGAGAATATGGGAACCCGGCTCCCTTCGGCCGCAATTCGGCTATTGCCTCTCGATCGATAACCCTATCACTTTCATTTTAGAATATATTTTACCTAGGGATAGCGAAACATGTTTGGAACAGTGGTGATCTTGTACATTTTTAAAAATAGGTACTCAAAAATAAGTAAAATATACTCCTTTTTGAGTACATTCGATGCTTATCACGACTCCGAATGGATAAGTCTCATTTTTGAAAAAGATATCTACTCAAAAAGTAGTACAATGAATAAAGAGAGCAGATACTAGCCTACATAGGCTGGTTTCATAAATCCCTTTCAATAAATATCGACAATTACGACGAAGACTTAACTTGAGGAAGTTTTAAACAGAAGAAATGTTAAAATGGTGTGCCAAAAAAATGAGAAATGAGATAATTGAATTGTAATAACACAATTTCAGGTCGCTTTGTTAAGATGGCTTGAACAGAAGCTGAGATTAGGAAGATTAAATCACGCTGCTCATTTTTGAGAAAGTACGATTACTTAAATTTGAATACGTCATCGCTCATTTTCGGTGTAATTTCTACCCAAAGAAAAACGAGTATGTATAGGTACTCATTTTTAAGTTCCTTTGTTTTACATTGATATATTTCTATAGAAAAAATATTTATTCTATTACGTTTAAAAATCACTGCAAATAATGGGCTCAAATAACTCTTTTTAAAACCATTATTTCGAATGAAATAAAATAAAATATTTTGTTTCAGTTTAATCGAACATTTTGTTTCAATTTATCAATCTTAATCAAAGTTTGTGTTACTTAAAAGTTAATAATAATGAACCAATTGAATTGATTTCAGTTTCAATCAGATAACATGTATTATAATAAATGATTGATTTGTTGTTATGAAAATTAAAAGATAATAAAAACAGAGCCAGTTTTTATCAACAAAATAATTTTATTTTTAGCCGAAAAAAAAACGAAAGCCACTTTCCATCATCAAATTTCTTTAACTTCTAAAAGAAAATAATTTGTTTGTAATATATGTTAGTTTGCGAGAGCATAAATATAGGTCACAGTCATTACTAATTATGTATTTAAATTATCCCTTCTTCGAAAGAGTAACGAACAATTACTAATATAAAAAGCGGAGAAGGAAAACTATCCTGAGCGTAAACAGACTAACATCAGATTTTATCAATTTTCATTGTCTTTCTGTTTGATCATTTGCGTGCTCGGATGACTAACTAACGAAGAAAATAGTTAGATGAATTTGTCATAAATAAAATTATCAAACAAAAGAAATAGTAAGGTAAGAGACATTGGCCTGGATGACAAATATTCACTAGCGTTTCCCTCTGGATTAGTGGAGTCATTGCACTGTTTATAAAATGCGCATAGTTTTAGCCATATGTGTCGGTTGGCGTAAAAAAATGCCGGTTGGCGTAAAAAAAATGCCGGTTGGCTGTCGAGGGGTGTAAGTCAAAAAACAAAGTTCCGAGAAAAAGAGTAAAGTTTTCAACACGCCTTGCAATAATGTTAAGAAGAAGCACTTTTAACTCTTTATTGGACAATCAAATGAAGAAAAAATATTTTGAAACCCCAAGAGTGCAAGTCGAACTTTCGTATATCCAGGTTATTCGAAAGAGTAAAATGATTGTGGCGAATCTGCGTATGAACGTACATGTAAGATACATCTTATCGGTTGTCGAAAAATTTTATGTGTACGTTATGAAATGGCAAAATCGTATATTTAAAAGTAAACTGATTGTAATTGAAAAAATAATAGATAAATATTGGTATTGATGTAGTAACAATAAAAAAAAAGTTGATGTGGAGGAAATAAAGGGTAAATCTTTCTCCTAACGTGCACAGTCGCAAATGCTTATAACTTTTAAAAAACCAGAAAAGCTATAAATGTGTTATAAAATTTTATATGGTTCACTTAATGTTGTTCGTTTTATATTGTAATGTTGTTATAAGGTCTTGAATTGATATTATGTCTATGATGTCCTTTTAGATCCTATTAAACCAATATTTATTGGTATTATAAAAAATTATAAAAGTTTTTTTGTCCCTTTTTTTTAGTCAAAACTATTTTCATTAATTACAGGGAAAGCATAACAATGTCAAAAATTATCCATTTTTTTTTCAGTATATAGAAAACGGAAAAAAAATACAACTTAACTTATTTCAGAAGTGCGGTTTAAACTAGTGTATGAAAACGTATTTTTTTATATTTAAAACTCCCGAAATGTATTTGCCCAGTTTTAACACTCAAGTATATTGTTCCTGAAATGAGCAATACTTTTTTGTTTCAAAATACTTTCGGAAATGTTTTTGGTGAACTTCCGACAAACTGAAGCAATCATAAACAGCGTGTAATATAAATGTAAGTTATTTTAACAAATTTGTTTTAGACGATTTATGATAAATTTAGGAGATTATCTTGCCACACATTACAATATTGTATGTATTGGAACGAAAATATAGGAAGGCCAACACTGGACTGCTGTGCCGAGAATCTGGGTTTGATTCCCGGCAAGTCTTGTTTGCAATTGTCTATACTTATTGAAAAGTGATTTATGAAGGCAGCATATTTAGACAAGAATGTACTCAATTTTTACTCATTGTACTCATTTTTGAGTACATGCATTTTTCCAAATTGAAACACATGTATTCGAAGCCATTATATGCATCGAATTTAATCAAAAATTAATAAATTTTACTTATTTTCCAGTACCTATTTTAACAATAAAACCAATACCCGGGGCAACTGCCCTCCTCCAGTTATATCCCAGCATATGCTATTGCAATCTCACCTGTGGTTCGTGGTACTTCAGTTGTCCTGGTCCCGTCGTCTCTGCCATGAGCACCTTCATATTCCCGACTCGTTGTTCGAAGTCGGCATTCTTCCGAAGATTCAGCTGCAGCTTCTTTCCGAAAGCCGACAAGTGGACCCGCTTCACGTCTTCCTCGGAGGCGCCTCGCTTGGTGAGGGATCTCAGCTGCACCACTTGATATTCCGGAACTGTAGAAATACAAGATAGATCAATTTAAAGTAATTGTTCGGACCATGCTACTTGTTATCAATACACTCTAACATTCGTACAACTGCTTATTTCTTAAATCTCCTCTCTGACAAACCAAGAAATGACATTCTCAATTGCAATTTGGATATATGTAATATATCTTTCGTAAATTACTGCGTACATATATAATTTTCTTAAATGGTGATCGAAAAGCGACGTTTTTCTCTTCGCGGAATGGCAACATCAGTTTGTTCACAAAAATATGTTCTTCCGCATTTGTATTTCGCCATTATGTAAGCCATTTTGACGATTAAACCCCAATTCTATTGAACAATTATTTTGAAGTTGTCAGCTTAAATTAGGAAGAATATAAGCCTTATTATATTTAAGCAAAAGAAGTTCTGTAAAACATATCCAAAGTTCAAACGAACAAAACATTGACGTGGTGCCATCTGTGTGTAGATTTGCAAAGTACATTCCCATAAACTCCGTCTATCTGACGTCATTATTCTAAAATAATTATTTTGTATGTTAATTTTATTTAGTATTTTTAGAAAATGGTGGTCCGTACTTTGTAATTTTTAATTTAGTGGTCCGCAGCCATCTGAAGATTGGGAACCACTGATTTAAACAAATGTGAGAAACGATAACTTTGGGGGGGGGGGGGGGGGGTTCAAAGAGCGTCAGCGGAGCAGAGGCTGGAGCTTCCTAGTAGTTTAAAATTCTCTTAACTATCGCTCTTTTTCTTTTAATTGCGTCGTAATAATCTTCCCTCCTGTCTATAAAACTCTTTTTAACATCCCACATAACTTATCTATCAGTTTTATGTTTCTTTCTTTAGTGAAATAGAGTTCTGATAACTTTTTACTGACGACTACAATTTCAGTCTCTATTTAATCATAACTACAGCCTACGCGTATACTTTGGCATAAGTTTCACACAAGAGCACTTTAAGGGATTTTTTTAAGTGACTCTACGTGGAAAGTTCCTGGGTCAAATCATTTTGGACCAATTAGATGACTTTCTTGTCTCAATCAATTGAAATATTTCCTAAAATTCCCTGTCTCCAAATAGGAAAAATCCCTACAAGAGGACAGACTCTCTATATCTTAATGTAACCATGATTCTGTAATTTGTTAACTCTTGAGGAAATAAATATTTAAAATCTAACTTATCAGACCTTATTGCTATACTTTACGATTAAGTTCCAGTCTGAAGTTATCTTAAATTTCAATATTTGATGTATTTTATCATAAGTATGAAGAAGTACAATACACCCGTTAATATATTCTTAACTGAGCGTTAGAAATGTCTTGTTTTCTTAATTTAGCTTTTAAGTTATTAAATTGATGAAAGTATTAAATTTCATTTAGCCTGGTGTATGCGCAGTTGATGTGCATCAATTCCGAAAATGGTCTCAGAATCAAACAAAATCATTATTTTTTACAGAACAAATGTTGTTTTAACAAATCTCCAAAACATAGCAATCAATAAAAAAAATATGTCGATTAATCAACATTAATAGCGGAAGTTTATAAATAAACAATCACTTCGAAGGTCTGTTAAAAATACGAAGCGAAAATATAAATAAAATATATCGATCGAATTGATCTTGTTTAATTGATCATTATATTTGCATTCTTGAATTTGATTAAACAATATACAATCAATAATTCTCCGAATTCTTTTCATACTAATATAAATAATCATTAAGAAATTCATACGAATTCCCTTATCTCAGGTTCCAAATAAATATTTCCATTAACCATAAAGTTCCATTCTTAAATTCCAATTTGCACTTCTCAGAACAGAGTCCACCATTAATTTCTTCTAATAGAAAAAGTAAAAGTAAACTTTCACCTCGAACAAGAAAGCAGACGATCTAAAAGCAAAGTAATAATTATATGTGTTGTTTTTTCGCGATGAGAAAAGACGATGCTTCATAAATGGGGCAGTGTTGGCGTGGGTCATTGCACGGAGAAGTGAGAGTTGGCGAGAAGATCTTCGCACCAGGACTTCGATTATCCAGACAATGAAATACGCTTATAAAGCAGTCATCCATAATGGGGAAATGTGAAGAATAAAAGAAGCTTCGAAAAGTCAACACAGTGGCGCTCGCGACGGAGGTAAAGTAGTTGAGAGAATATTCTTCCGCATGCTAAAGATGTACTTAACTTAATCTTGCCAAGGGAAGTCTTAAGACATCTGATATTTGTACGACAGAATCTCACTTAGTTTGCATATTTGTTTTAGTTTTTAAGTTTTGTCTTTGAAGATAAGTATTGAAATGATTAATATTTTCTAGCGACAAGGATATTGGTGCTGGTTGATGGTTCCATAATTATTGATTTATGATCAAGATAAAAATTGAAATAACATAAAGTAAAAATGTTTTTTTTTATTCTTTTTAATATATCTATTTTTGATAATAACTTGTTTATTAAAAAAGTAATCTTTTAATGTCCATTTCAGTTCTAGGAAATTGTAACCATTTCCACAAATTGATAGCTAAAAGAACTTAAAGTAAATTTGCCTTATTGACAAATTATTTCCAGAATTATTTTAGTGGAAATAGTGTTTTTAAAAATTTTTGTCTAAAAAAAAAATATTTTGTAAATGGCTTTAATATTTCATCTGAAATATTTTTTATTAAAATCCAATCATTTATTTTGTTTATAAATGGTAAGTCTACTTGTCCCACAATGAATCATTTTTATGCAACTAAATTTACGATAGTTTTTTTCAACGTTCACTAAAATTTTACATACTAATAAACCTTTTATAGAAGCCCGTAAAAATATACTTAAAGTACTGTATTCCTGTTCAGTGAAATATAATCTTAAAACAAATAAATAATCCAGGGGTGGTCCAAACGTCCTTGATACATTTTAAAATTTAATATAAATTCAAGTGTTTCGTAAAATAGCGTGGTTTTTACTAAAATGCTACTCCCGATGAAGAGCTTTTTAAAGCAAATAAAATTTTTAGTTAAAAATTTAATCTTAGAATATGGCGCTGTACCTTAAAACCCCCAGAAAAAAAACCCGTCAAAAACTCGAAAACTCCATTTTAAAGCGGGTGACCATATCTAAACAGTACTCCAATTAATTCCTCGTATTCGAGTTTTAAGGTATTTTATAATGTTTTTAAGGTATAGCACCATCTATCGGTAAAAATTAGAACTAAAATTTTTATTTGCTTAAAATAATTTCATTGCGAGAAGCATTTATGTTTAAACCGAACTCTTTTACTCCAATTACTTAATTTTATATTAAATTTCAAAAATGCGTCATAGATTTTTGGTCCACTATTTTTGGTCCATTATTTAACCCTCTGACGGAGCTGAATGACATAAATCGTACATGGATTTCCCGTTTTTCTAGCAATACGTGGACCATACATATAAATTTCAAATACAGAAAAATATGTCATGTTAAACTATTTTTCTATAATGGATGGACTGTTTATTGGAAGCTATATATATATATTAAAATAATAAAAATTAAAAACTATATATAATAAACATGCTTTGGAAATATAAAGTATGCTATTTTGAAGAGAAAACAACTTTACAATTTTGCCCTTTTTCTAACCGTTCAGAGGGTTTAAAAGAATTTTTTTTTTAAATGATATAACTCTTATTTTGTTCTTTATTAATGCAAACAAGGTTTAAGAGTTTATGTAGAAAACTTTTTGTCAAAACTCAATTCCTGTATATCAGTGTATAGTTTTGTCACACTTCTAGAAACTTCTTTAAAACGTGTTCAAAATATATTTTTTTAAAATTAACTTTGATTTATGAACATAAGTTTTTGTTTTAAATGTACCTTATTTCTCTTATGAAATTTGCGAATAATTTTAAAAAATAAACCTGAATACTACTACGAAAAAAAGAACAAAAATAATAAATTTAAATTATAATAAATTTTAAGAGTTGGTTAATATTGTTTTAAATTACTATCAGTTATTAATTTCTGAAAGAAAAGTCTACAGCCTCAACGACCATAAAATATTTTTGTACATAAAAAGTAAAGTTAAAAATTAAAAACCATTTAAGACGCAACAGTTTGATGTTATTTGATATTGCTGCTTTTTATTCACTGAAATTTCCTGCCGTCACAATGACATTTAAATTGCACATATTTTATATCAACTTTAACTCTTTTCACTCCATTGGCGCGGCTCAGGCGACAACATAACGGCTCGTTCTTTGGTTCCCTGCTCTTTAAAATAAACGAGAACAGCATGATCTTGTGTTTAAAAAACATCGATATTATTTTCAACTCGTTCTTTTGCAGATCCAAAACAGATTATGTTTCTTTTTTCTATAAGCATAACAAATTCTAGGGTAGAGAACATAAGGATGAATAACTATTCCGTAAAAAGAACGGAAAACGCAAAGAGTTCTTGGAGTGCAAAGGGTTAATGCAATTATAAACCAGCGTACTTAAAGGTATTCGAAAATAAAAATATTTAACTAGATTGTGCGATGGCCTAAAATACGATACTGAATACAAAAGGGGAAGGTGTGCTGAAATTATATTTATTCGTGCTTAAAAAGTTCTTTGAACTGTCCCGGAATTTACCAAATTTTATTTCTTTTCTCCCGATAAACTTATGCTTAATAAGTTCCCCAAAAGAAACAAAGTGAATAAATATCAGTTCTAGTTTCTCATGTTTCCTGAATCCCTCGATAACATCTCCCAACACCCACGCACCTGCTGCAAAACATCCAAAAATAACACCTGCCCATCCTCAAAGTCCCTTTAAAGATGTCCCAAAAGAAAACAATCCGAGTCTCTGCATAAAGATCCACAAATGTGGGACAAAAGGAAAAGTTCATTGTTACTTCTCACATAATATCGGCATGCTACCTTCTTCCACGTTGTGTTCCATGTTGGGGGGGAAAATTTAAAGTTTTTTATGTTCTGTTTGCTTGCTTCCTTTCGCTTCAGAACCTTTTAGGCCTATTCTATACACGAACGAGTAAAAATGAGCGTGGGCAGTTTAGGATGGCTCTGTGATTCGAGCATCCGAACCACGTGGTTTGGATTCTCGAATCGCAGAGCCGTTTAAAATGCGCGTTTTACTCGTTCGTGTGGAATGAGCTTCAAATGCTAATGACACACTTTTATTCCTATCTTAAATGTGTAAATAACGGGATGGTGTCGAGTGTAGTAAGCGGCGTCGATAACCTTCTTCGGATTTCTTTTGTCTGCAGGTTCGGGTTTCCTTTTAAGGAATGTTTTGTGGGGTATTCTTTGTGAGGTTTGGAGATTATGGAAGTTTTTTAATTGTGGTTCTTATCATGGGTATTATTTACTGGATTGCTTCCTGATTACTACTTTCTGTTAACCTATATGCAAGGATAATGAAAGTTTTGTTATCGGATAATTTTTTTTGTTGTTTTTAAACAGTTGTCAGTTGCTGCGATTGGATGTTAAGTGTTAGGGAGCAAGGGTTGAATTCAGGGTTCAAAATTAGCGGTAGTTAATCGTATTTTGCACCTAAAAATTTCAGTTTGATGACCGTAATTTATACCTAGTCGAAATTTTTGTCGCTTAACTTTATATAAAAAATTCAGTTTGGCGATTGTATTTCTACACACAGTCGTCATTTTTTACATCATTCCGAATGATGTCAAAAGTTTAAGAGACAGACAAACTTTAAAAAATAATATATTTCGTTAAAAAAATGTCCCTGGCAATTATAAAATGTCTTAGTTTTGCTTATAATCATTACGTTTTTACAGTAATTTAAATATTTTTTTATTTAGTAGGTACTCATTGGCAAGATTGAACGCAAAAGCACCAATATGTCAACGAAATAAATAGAACTGTGCTACATATTTTTGAGATATCAGTTCTCTTTTGCAGTTCTTTTAACAAATAAAATAAACAGTTTTACCATATAAAATATAAAAATTATTGCAAATGAAAACTAATATTTAAATATTCCGAGATTGAAATTATAATGCACACAGTGAAGACACATATTATGATCGGGTAACATTCCTTTAAAGAACTGATAATAATAGTCTAGCTGGCTTGACACCTGTCACGGTATTGGATGTTCTCAATTTTGTCCCAAATGTTGAGCTGAAAACTCACTATGTAGAAAGGGCTGCTGCACGTTAAATATGTTGTTGGCCGTAGTGTAGAAGCGTAGAGGATTAGAAGTCATTTCATGTTCACTTAGTATAACCTTGGATGGTTCCGAATTACAAGTCACTGTTCCCGGGCCTTTTCAGATCCCAAACTGTCGCCAACAGCCCATTGTGTAGATAAATTAATTGTACCAACCCTTCCAAAGAGTTTTCAGAAATGTTAAATACGACCCTGAGTGAAATATGTGACTGATAAGTTATGTTGCACCATTGTTTCCCTTTTAAATCGCCTTTCATATTTTCGTGAAAGCAATGACTGCAACACCTGTTCCATTGTCTTTGGGCGTTTTTTAAATGGTCAGTTTCTAGGGTGGGGATGCCAGAGACACGATCACACCTGTGCGCATACTCACTCCCTTTCTGTCGAAGCACATCCAATGCCATCCGGGTCCTAGTCTCGGTTCA
This sequence comes from Troglohyphantes excavatus, assembly GCA_963932185.1. Classification (NCBI taxonomy): domain Eukaryota; kingdom Metazoa; phylum Arthropoda; class Arachnida; order Araneae; family Linyphiidae; genus Troglohyphantes; species Troglohyphantes excavatus. The sequence goes on along the minus strand of OZ010668.1, from coordinate 31,078,762 downwards.
AGAGCAGGTAAATTCAGGGACAAAAAGGGAGGGGCAGAGCTCTTTTTCAGGTGAGAAAGGTATTAATGATACGCACGTGCTGTCTCTCCTTCACCTTAGACGCTGATTGGATGATTAAGATTTAAAAGGACATTATCTAATAACCTCGTAAGATGAACATTAAATGGCCTATCATTAAAATATTTTTGTAATATCCCATTCTCAATATAATTTAGGGTAAAAATAAATGCAAATTAACTCTACTTTTTGAAATGTTGTATATGGTGGGATATTACATTTTTGGTGTTATTCAGTGTAGAAGATTAAATTGCTCTACTTTTTTGTTAGTTATGTTTGGAATATAGTATTTGTTTTTATTTAGAGTAAAAATGGATATTTGTAAAAAATTTGAACAGTTTTCTTTATTTTAGCATTCATTAAATTATATAATGCAAAAATGTGTATATATTTTGTGTATTGTATTCGTAAACTTGAAATCGTCAAACTGATAATGAAAAATGGAATTAACTAACTACTTGTTAGGTAATATTTATATATTGTTTCGCATTCTTCAAATTATGTGATCCGAAGCATCGAAAACACAAGCAAATTATTTTGATAAAAAAAATATTTTTATAAAAAATTACAGAATCGTTCGATATAAAAAAACGAGCTATGTTAGTTACGTTACCGAGTTATATTATATTTAGATTTTAATTTAACTTCAAAAAAAATAATAAATGAAAAGTTTTGTTGTAATTAATTTTTTTTTAAATAAATAATTGTTTTCCAGCCGTCTTGTAATTAAAAAAATGTTAGTAACTTAATTTTCATTATTAAATATCAAAAGTAATATAACATTGTATCTAACTTTAAAAATTAAAAAAGTTTAAAAATTTAAATTAGAGAAAAAAAGTAAAAAAATAAGAATTTTAAAACCAAACACAGTAAGACTGGACTACATTCATTCGGCTCTTATTTTAGGATGTCAGTTTCGAATATTTTTTATTTTGAATACATTTGTATTGAAGTTCAATTGTATGTTTATGCATCGTGTGAATGATATTGTCATAACAAACTTCATAGCGCTATATTAAGGAAATGATACTAGCTATTGAGGATAAGGTAATGAAATCTTTACGTGATGCATTGGTAATGTGTATTATTACCATAGGAAAGCTATTTTCCTGGTGAAATTGGCGATAGAATACAAACGATGTTATTTACCTTCGTCAGGTGAGTTGACTTGGAATACCCTTTGGAGCTCCTCTGGGGACATTTGGTAGTGGAACTGGAATAAATAAATATATTGTTAAATTAAAAAAGATTTTTATAAATAATAATGGAATTATTATTATTAATATTAATAATAATAATAAATCTTTGTAATACTACAAATGTATAGTTTCCTTCAATTATAAAGAATTTTTCAAACAAGAATTTTATTCAGGTCCATACACTCAATCTATTGTAAATGGGTTTTTTATTATTGATATATTGATTTTAAATTAATCTGTTTATTTAATATGTATTTTATTTATTATATTTCAAATATGAGTTTATAAAACCTCTATCGTAAATATAAAAAAAATGCTCGTGACAAAATAAAATTCAATTTATAAGAAACATTAATAATAAATTATTATAAATATTATAAACTATTGTGTTTATTTAATATGTTTTTTATTTATTATATTTCAAATATGAGTTTATAAAACCTCTATCGTAAATAAAAAAAAAATGCTCGTGACAAAATAAAATTCATACATTTACCAATTTATACGAAACGTTAATAATAAATTATTATAAATTATTCTGTTTATTTAATATGTTTTTTATTTATTATATTTCAAATATGAGTTTATAAAAGCTCTCTCGTAAATAAAAAATAATGCACGTGACAAAATGAAATTTATATATTTACCAATTTATATGAAACATTAATAATACATTATTAAGAATATTATAAATTATTCTGTTTATTTAATATGTATTTTATTTATTATATTTCAAATACGAGTTTATAAAAGCTCTCTCGTAAATAAAAAAAAATGCACGAGACAAAATAAAATTCAGACATTTACCAGTTTATACGAAACATTAAAAATAAATTATTAAGAATATTATAAATCATAAATGATGAATGATTCAGAATTTAATAAACCTAAAAGCAATACCATCATTTTCTCTATTCATTAAACACAACTATACATTCAAAATAAATTTTACAATTTCAAAATTATCCACACACCCTGACCCTCAACTACAAATCCAGACACACTAACGTGCATCAAAACATTTCAAAGCGATCCGAATAAAAATTAATAACAATAAAACAAGTTATCCCTCCAAAAGGTCGCAGCTTATTCATGAAGCATTCGAAATCCCGACCTTCCATGCCCATATGTAACCAAACCCCAACCCGCCTTTTCATTCAATTCATGTCAATGCAAATTAAAACCATAGGGGGTGTCTATGAAACCGAAAGTGCCTTATTTTCAATGACCAGCCCCAAAAGTAATTTCCCCATTGTGCACACGTCAAAATCCCCTTTAGTCACGTTGATGAATTGAAGCAGATGGAATAAATCCCTTTTAGCATGTGGTGCTCCTATATCCCAACCACCCATACCCTCCTTTGTTGCAGATCCGAAGAATGCCATCTGTGGGTCACGAACTGGAACACTTTCGGGGTGAAAGTAAAACCAACAATCGGAATGAGGTTACAGTTAGAGGGTTGGAGGAGGCGTTTTTTAAAATCTGTTAGCGCCCTAACACAATGGGTTTCGTATGGATACTTGAAATGTGGGGTTGAGGGTAAGTGGTGTATGTTTATGGGTGGGTTTGTTTTTGGATTGGTTAGGGCGGGGAGACATTTTTTGAGCCAAAAAGAAAGTTTCATTTTTTTTTACATGTTATAAAGTTTGGTTTGATTAATTAGCGTTGCACTAGAGCTGCTTTAAACAGTAGTTCATTTATTTTGTATCTAACCTTCGAGCATGGATCCTTTGTAGTAGAGGAGCCATGACGTCCCTCTCGCTAACATTAAAGTGAAGCCAACATGTATGGCCTCACACGCGTGGTCATTCCATTCATAAATTTTCACTGTTACACATTTCCCAATTCATCAACCAATCGCGAGTATGTTTTAATTCATAATTTTGAAGAGATGTCACGTAATATGGGCCTTTTGCTCTGAGATGTGGGCTTCACGATTATGACGGCATATTATTTCTACTACAGACCAGTCATGCTCGTAGTATCTAACCGACACCAAAATTATGCTTCTACGCTAAGAACAACTAATTTTTTTTTAAATCTACGTTAATCTTCGATACAAAATAACCTGACTATGTAACTTATGAACTCATTATTTATCAGTGATGAATTTTATCATTCATCTAGTTTAAATTGATATATTCAGATCTGTTTAAAGAAAGTGCTTTAAATTTGTTACAGTGTGTTTCCAAACATATTATACATTGGGCTGTTGGCGACGGTTCGGGGCCTATCTCGAAGGGAACGATGCCTCGTATTTTCGAACCATGAGGAGGACAACACCTAAGCTGGCACCCGATGCAACCTCAATAGGCTTCAGGACATTGGACCCCGATCAGATTTATCGTGTACCAGTCCCGTATACACGCCAGTATAATTTGTCGGATGTTCTGGACGACTTTCTAATATTTTCGTAACCAAGCTGGCAACCCTCCGATTGCAAGATCACTACTTTTTACTTTTCTTTGTAAAGTCCACCGCACGGATTCGAACCAGCAATCCTCTGATTACTAGATGAACGCCTTTATCCACTGGGGCCCTTACAAAGTTTGGGAAAATAAGAAATATTTTGTTATTTTGAGTGTCGTTATTGTGTTTTATGGCTCATTCTACGCGAACAAGAAAAACGCGCCCGAGCTTGTCGTTGATTGGAGAATTTCAATCACGTGATTTGTGTTCTTGAATCACCGAGCCATCTGTAAAATGTCTAATTCGTGTAGAATGCGGTTAATAACTAATCATACATACACAATATGAAAGGAAAAATTGTGCGATAAAGTAAAATGTAAGAGAAAATACTGTAAAGGAAAATAAAAGGGGTTATAGAAAATAAAAAAGGTTAGAGAAAATAAGACAAGAGAAAATTAGAAATAATATAAATAAAAGTAAACGGAAAAGATATAAAAAAAAGATAATAGAAGATAATGGGACATAAAAGGTACTAAATAATTAGAATAAGAGCAAAGAAAGTAAAGTTTATTAGTTGAAAAAAATGTATTTGTCTTATACATTATTTAATAGATTATGTGGGTATTAAAACGTTGATATTGAGCTTCAATACAAATTTAGAGTTTTCATATTGGCATGGATTTAAAAAAAATAATTCAATATTACCTACGAGATGAATAAGAGTCTGTGATCTAAACCTTTAATATAAAACTCAGAATTAGAAATCCTTATTCAGTACCAAAAAAATAAAATATTTTGTTTGTAAGCGTTAATAGAGATATAATTTGTGAAAATTGAAATTCATTTATAATATTAAACCAATAAAGATAACATTAAGTGAAAATGTTTGCATACTTAAAAACAAGTCCCTAAAGCATCAATTCAACGCATTAGAATTTAAATTTCAGGCAAAATTTTATTACATTCATCAAACTTATTTCTAATATTAAACCTATTTTCTGAATATTTTTTAAATAAATATTTAATTTATTTTTATTTTTACGTCAATCTAATACCTATTTATAGTAGCTTCTGAAGACTCTAAAAGTTATGAAACATTTCAAACGTCAGATTAACGTCAGAATCCATTTTCCTTGTATCACAGTTCCGCGTTTATCCATTACCCCATTTTTACGTTTTAAAAGAATTTATTCGGCTTTTGTTAACGATTTGTATATCCGTTTAAAAATTTACATTATAAAAAGTTAAGTAATAAACTATTCAAAAGGTTGTTTTTGACATCATTACGTCTGTGACGTTGTTAAGACGTTTTTGAAGTGTAATTTGAATATTTAACTTTATCTCATGTCATACGTACGTGTAGTTTGAATTTCCTGATACAGTGCACTGACCTTTTTTTAGTGAAATTATTAAACTGAAGTTGAATAGAAAATGCCCAAAGTAAACGTGCACAACGTATTAAAACTCCTTGAAAATATCAGTTGTACTCTTTATTATACTAAAAAAGTACTCGTAAATGAGTATAATTATATAATATACTATGCAAAAACATATAAAAATTTTACGAAAAAATCGAAAGACGTACGAAAAAGTCTGATGATTTTGTTGCAAAACTAGTATAAAAATTTGATACTAGAAAAGTCATCCAGAACATCCGCAGAAATTAACGGCGTGTATACGGGACTGGTGCACGATAAATCTGAACGGGATCCAAAGTCCCGACGTCTATTGAAGGCGTTGGGTGCCAGTTCAGGTGTTTCCTCGTCATCTGACCACGGTTCTAAAATAACGAGGTGCATGTATGAATGTGTGTGTGAATGTGTTCCTGGGTCTTTCCTTCGAGATAGACTCCGAACCGTCGCCAATAGCCCACTGTGCGGCTCTAGTGCGACGTTATTTAACCAAACCAAACAAAATTTTGATAATTTCAGTCTCAGTTGATTCGGCGCTAATTTGTATATGACGTTTGAATTTTGTAATTTAAATATAACTTTTTAACTTTAGAAACTGGTTTATAACATACATATTTGTTTATACAATTGTCTTAATTTATTTATTTTTTATTGCTAATATGCCAATCAATTTTGACTTTAATCTAGATATTTTGTATCAATTTTATATTGTGAGTATATATTTTTTGTTTGTATGAGAAAAATTGTATGTATTACATTTGTTTTATTTTGGCTTGTGTAATGACAATTTGAATATGATTTAATTTCGTAACATAATTTGTTTAAATTCCTTAAATTTTAAATAAAAAAATTAACATATCAAATTTATCAATAAGAAAGTAACTATTGCTAAAATAATATGGATCCATTTTGAAATGTAAGTTAAAAATAAATAATATGGCATAGTGTGAATAACATTACAATTATTAAGTGGCCAATAAATTATTAAAAAATTACAAGAATGTCCCTTTCCATCAAAAGTAAGTCCAAAGTATGAGAAAATTTGAAATGATTAGACCCAAACCTTAGTAATCTTTTATAAAGGTTTAATAATCTAAACCTTTTAATTATATAATTCTCTATTAAATCCGGATTGTGTGGTAGATATTGAAGGAAATTGTTTTGACCACAGAAACAATGTTATGACAGGCAACATGATAATTTAATTTCTGTAAAATTAATCATTTTTTAGATTAAATGAATATGCAACTCTTTTGTTTTATAAAAAATCATATTATTTAAAATATTTAAAAAAAGTTAATGCTAACGTAAAAATTTATCTATTTATTGAAGTATATAAACTTTTAGGTTAGCATTAATTAAAAAAAAAATATTTTAAATAGTATGATTTTTTTTATAAAACAAAAGAGTTGCATATTCATTTAATCTAAAAATATTAATTTATAGAAATTTAATTATGTTGCCTGTCATAACGTTGTCTCTGTGGTCAAAACAGTTTCGTTCAATGTCTACCACACAAACCGCATTCAATAGAAAATTATATCATTCAATAAGTTAATCATACTGCCATCTTAAATTGCCTTCATTTTCTGGCGAGTAAAATTTAAAATAAAATATTTATTAATGTCATATTTATCTTCTGTAGTTTAGTAGGAATCATTTCGCAGTACAAACACCCGTCACAGGGAGTGTAAAAAGTCAACATTATAATTACTAAGTTTTTGTTATAAATTTAAATAATGATATGTTAAGAGTATTTGGCTAGGACTAAACACTAACTGAAAACAGAACGTGTTGAACATTCTTTATCAAAATAATTTCAAAGTAATCGTTAATTTTTACATGAAAGGAAGGAATTTTTCGTTAAAATGATCGTCACTTTGGTGTTCGCTATGATAATTCTTGCAGTCATAAATCGTTTCAGACTAATAAATTAGTTGTGCAAATACTTTTAAAATTATAATACTTATAATCCCAAGTACTATAAATTAAATTACATTTTACGCAGACAGTATAATGTTATCTCATCGTAACCTCAAACCTTAACCTCCTGAAAACGAGGATAAAAAAAAACTATAAAGTTTTTTAAAATAGTCTTATTATAATCTTAATTATAACTATTAATAGTAGAACGTATCTTAATCTAGCTAAACATTAATATTCGACATTTGCAAAAAATATTCAAAACGAAATAAAAATTATATAAAAAGTGCATTAAATGAATTTTCTAGTAATTTGATCACAAAAAATTCCATAAAAAAATGACTATATACCAAATTTGGTTATTTAAAAGTACGGAATCTATTTTGGAAAAAAAATTGAACACTTAGGTTAAAGTATTTGCCATTTGTAAAGGAATACACCTACGTATAAATCTTTTGTTTATGGCATCTATACTTATGAAAAAAGGTACACTGAAAACGAAAGTTTTAGTTTTGATATATGAAATTTTAAAAGCTATAATTAACTATATCGTTAATGTGTTGTGTCACGTCAACAAAAAATACTTCTAATGAGAGGATCTATAAATTTAATATATAATTATAAACATTATAACAAACTACTTTTATTTAAAAATACGATTAAATATCTAAAAATCGAATTTTTTTCTTCATTTTCGATTTTGGATATACCTTAATCTAATAAACTCAAATCCAATGAATGTTTTACAAAATGAGAAATCCACATTAAAAACAATTCATTTAATAAACGTGACCGTATTTTGTTCACTTCAAATCTACGATTCCGGTGGACACCCTTACAATAGTTTCATTCGCTGGCCTTTGATCTTAAACCTTGTGCTTGAATAATAGCGAAAAGACAATGGGAGAGATACTTTTTGTTACGCCCGACTTGGAATCACCTTCCAAAAGAGCACGCCCAAAGATGACGGTAATAATAATAATAAAAAAAAGTAATATGGGAATACACACATGGAATACACATTCACCCAAGAATGCAGGCTGAAAAAACTTGGCCTAATAAAATCTTTAATGTGTTTTTTCTCATTGAATATTCATGCAGTAGAAACGGATTGGGTAACTGAATACTTGAACTAAATATCATTTTAAATTAAATTCATTGATAAAAAAAAGGTCTCATTAAAATAAGAATGATCTTTTCAAATATTGCATGATTTAATAGGATGTGTTGTCGGCAACAGTTAAGGCTATGAGAGATGGATTTTTAGATTAGATTAATGTCTACACCCAAAGGATTTGATTATTCAGGAAATCAATTGGTATGCCGCAGTCTCTTGGTTTGTCGGCTTATAATACATTCTAATTATTTTAGATCAAATTTTTAATATATTTCTTAAACTTTTAAACTGAATAAAACTTTAAGAAAAGTTTGAGTGGAGTAGATAAATTCCACATGTTCTTATGTATCTTTATTTACTAGCGTGAACTTACATAAACTTGTTGTAGTTGCTTGGCTTTACCATTGAAAAATGTACATAATCCTTTTTTGAATAATGTCTAGCATTTAACCACGGTACGTTTACTCCCAGCATGATGAAAATTTTGTAACCCTTTGAACTAAATGTATTATATGTAATATTTACAAGAGCGTGTTGCTCCCCCATATTATGGTGTTTAAAAATCATTGTAAGCGATTTGTAACGTGCAGTCTGCTGTCACGGCAAAACCTCTCACTCTTACAAAGTTTGCAAAGGTTTGAAAAAATCATTCGACTGAGGGGGGTTGCTGTTGTTGAGACTGTGTCACATTAAGACACCTGTATATCCTTCGGGAGTGGACAGGTTACTTAATAAATAACCACGGTACGTGTATTGCTTTTAATTCATTTGAGATATATCTGCTATACGTGTTTTATGAGAACGTAGCAACCCGTGCAATTATTTCTTCCTTGTTATTCTTCTTAAAAACACTAATGTATTACGCTTTTATAAGAATATAAATTGCGCGCTAATAGTTTTGCAAAATATAAAGATTAGTTTACTTGCAAAGAGAGTAGGTTTATTGAGTTAGGAAAAGTTTTAAAATATAAATTTATATGATGTGAAATAATGATAATTTTTTTAGGGAATAAACTTCTAATTTAGCGGTTGCAAGGTTTTAGCATTTATTTTGATTGTCAGAAATTTCTTTTTATCTGTATAAAATATCAAGATAGTTAAGATTCCCATAAGTACAACAGAATTAAATCTCATATTTACCTCAGATTCCTATATTTACAGCAAAACGCTATAATAAAGAAAATATTAAAAATAAAGCCAATATATTCATAAATAACCTAATTCCACTTTGAAAATAAATTGAATACATTTATTAATCGGGAAAACTTGAGAGGGACTATTTTTGATCTATTATGAAAAAGGTTTTCATGTAAACTGTTTACTATAAAGCGTTTTTAAAACTTTTATTTATTCCAAATATTTGTAACAGAATTAATTTTTTTGTCTTGTAGCTCCCTGCTATATATACAACTATTCTATTTTAAAATACACAAATACGGATTTGACAAATTTAATTCGAATAATTATTTCATAAATAACTTTTTATCAGTAGTATTTTATAATCTCAAGATAATATAGCTATTTACAAAACATTTCAGTTGAAACTGTATTTGCAAATTCAATTAAGCTCCATGTTAAAATGACGTCATGAAAATCCTGACCAACTTTAAAAAAATTATTTTAGCTGTAGAAGCATTTTTTGTACCAACAGATTATAGACAAATTTTTTGTTATTTAAACAAAAGGGAATCATGTTATTTTAAAATACTATTTTTAAAGTTACTTAAAAGATTATACAAGATTTTTATCTATTTATAAATCTCATTATTTCAGTCTGCGCAATTGTTTCTAAAATAAAAAGAAATGACTGAAAAACCTTTTTCTAGAGTTTTTCACATTTACGTTTGCCAAATTCTTTATATTCCAGCGTATTTTCCTACACAAAAAATAATACTTCCTAGAATACTTCACGTTTATGTTTACAAAATCAATCACATTCGGTGTATTTTCCTACACAAACAATATAACTTTTTTGTATACTTCACGTTTATGTTTACCAAATCCTTCAAATTCGGTGTATTATATTCGGTGTACACAAAAAATATAACTTTTCTGGAATACTTTACATTTATATTTGCTAAATTCCTTCATATTCCGTTGTATTTTCCTAGACAAAAAATATAAATTTTCTAGAATACTTCACATTTATTTTTACCAAATACTTCAAATTCGGTGTATTTTTCTACACAAAAAAATTTAACTTTCTATAATGCTTCACGTTTATGTTTATCATATCCTTCAAATTCGGTGTATTTTCCAACACAAAAAATATAACTCTCTAGTATGCTTCACGCTTATGTTTGCCAAAATCCTACACATTCCGTTCTATTTTCCTACACAAAAAATATAACTTTTCTAAAATACTTCACATTCACGTTTGCCAAATCCTTCATATTCCAGCGTATTTTCCTACGCAAAAAATATAACTTTTCTAAAATACTTCACAATTATGTTTACCAAATCCTTCAACTTCGGTGTATTTTCCTACACAAAAAATATAACTTTTCTAAAATACTTAAAATTTATGTTTGCCAAATCCTTCACATTGCGGGATATTTTCTTGCGCAAAAAGTACAACTGAAATCCATTAAAGAAACCGGGTAAAATTCAAGTACATCTTCACAAAAAGTCCAATATTTAGAAGTGGTACATTTCAAGGAAGGTATGGGCCCACTCTTCTAAAAAAAGAAAGCAGTATTTACCGAAGACATTATCAAAAGTAGAAATTTCCCTCTCGCATGGAGGTCAAGGATCCTCCTCTAAAAGGTCTTCCTCATCAACCCCTGAGGCACCAGATGGAAATCGAATCGTGTTTTAAAATCCCATTAATTGCAGTATCATTGCTGGTAAGGTAAAGTGTGTCACAGTGACTTTACTTTTAGCCATATAACAGATGTCGAAACATTTCCTTATGAATTATTGATGGAACAGATTTTTTTTCCATTCTGGGGTAAATAGGCATGGGATTGAGTGGTTGGGTCGGAGATTCGTTCTTTTATGAAAGTTTTGTAAGAAGTTGTTTGTTGGTTTTAATTAGTAGTTTGGAATGGAAATAAGAATTTTTGGAATTGTGACAGGCGTTTGTTTGGTTTAGTTTGAATAATCACCGGCATTTCATGTTTGAAACGCGTAATCAGGATAAAACCACAATGAATCTCAGGATTATAAATTGGTATTTAAATGAATTCTTTTGCGCAGAATTTGACACCAGACTGCTATGCATTAGACTATAAAGGTTTCCATGGTTGAATGAACGATTGATTTATATTGTGTAGTTAAATCAACACACTTTTTTTAAAACAAATGAAAAAATATTAAAATCTAATTGATGCATGGTTTGCAAATAAAATTTATTTGAGTTTAGTGTAGTGCAACGAAATTAAAATTTTAGTATATTATTAAATTCTTCAATTTTTTTTAAAGAAATGTTTGTCATTTTGAATAATAAAAATTGAAAAAAAATTATCGCAGTTTTTCTTCGACACTACCTTTAATCGATCTTTCAAGACAATCTTTCACATTCAACCGGTAATACACACGTTCATCTGCAGCGACACTTCTTATCAGACCACTTTTCATAAGGAAGACTGTGAGGAACTGTAAACCAAATCAGTTTAATTTACGTGGTATAAATTCAGTACGATCACATAGTACATCATTAGTCATGATATAATTGAGGACTAGAAATGGAAAACGACCTAAGTCCAAAAAAGAAATTTTTTCAAGAGAGCCGAAAAATGAAAAACACTCGCATTTGATACATTCAACCAGCGCGATCTCTTTCAACAAATTTTTGAACTATTACTATTGGAGTTCGCACTTTGGACGTTCTCCACTTTGTTTAGCTTGGTCCTTAGGACATTTTTCCGAAAAAAAAAAAGATTTTAAATTTTTTTGGTACTTAGGTCCTTTTCCATTTCTAGTCCTCAATTAATGCTGATTAATGGGATATGGTTGTTCAAACAGGTCTCTTTAGAGGTTTGCACACTGTTAAAAATAGGTACTCCAAAATAAGTAAAATATACTCATTTTTGAGTACATTGGATGCTTAATCACAACTCCGAATACATAAGTTTCATTTTTTAAAAAGACATGAACTCAAAGATGAGTAAAAATGAATAAAAAGAGCAGTTGCTGGCCTACATATGCCGTCTTTATAAATCACTTTTAATAAATATCAACAATTACAACCAAGACTTACCGGAAATCGATCTCAGATCCTCAAACACCGCAGCTCGGTGCCTTATCCGTTGCGACGTGAAGAAGTTATAAACAGAAGACATGTTAAAAAGGTGTGTCAAAAGAACGGGAAGTGTGATAATTAAGTGCTAATAACTCAGTTTCCATTTAAACAAACGACATCAAATAATGTGGAAAACCATCTTCTGGACAACTATTTTAAGTTTACCAGGTCGCTTTGTTAAGATGGTTTGAGCAGAAGATGAGATTAGCAATATTAAATCCCGCTGATCATTTTTGAGAAAGTACAATTATTTTAATTAGGTAAGGCATCGCTCATTTGCCATGCAATTGAACTCAAATGAAAACGATTATGTTCAGGTTTCTAAGCACCGTTTTCTTACAGTGCGATTTCTCGTGTGAAAGTTTTCATAAATAAAAGTCAAACTGTTTGAAATACTTTTAGTAATTGCGAATTAATGTACAGCATTAAAAAATATCAATGAATAACTCGCATTAGGCCATCTATAAATTAAACTTTACAGCATTGAATAATTTGTTTGTCAACTCACAATCGGCAACTGTTTGAACGAACAGAAAGAGTTGTTACAACAGCTTAAGTCAGTGGGAAAAGTCCATATCTCTAGTTCGCAGCAACGGCGTCAGAACTGTCATCGTGTATTACTTTGCACTCAGCCTGTGGTAATAATTGCATTTATGTGAGCGAACGACCCATTTAACAATTGCGCTTCTAGTGAAATTAATCGTCTAGCATCGATTGAGGACTTGAATTGTTCAATAGTGCTTAGTTTTGACCCAGATAGTTTTCTTGGACAGGAAGGAAGGGGTCAAATAACACCTTTTTCCGGTCGCGAACTTTTAATCACAAGGAAGGAAGAAAATGTAGTCAAAGGCGAAGACGAATTTTATATAGTTTTTGAAATTCCGGAAGAAAAATACAAAAGGGGTAATTGGTATTTAAATTTTCTACTAATTTTGCCATTTTTAAATTTCTTAATTGGATATAAAGTATAACTTCAATTATCCGAAATCCAGTTATCCGTATCGTATCAAACAAAGCGGATCGCTCATTATCCGAATTCCTTTAAGAAATAAAAAGGAATCAGCAAATTCCACATTTTAAAAGTTTTTTTTATCGGTGAATGATATTGCTTTTAATAGTCATTAAATTACATTAAATACTAAAGCTAAATTCTTGTTTTACTAAGAAATAATTTTTTTTCGTGAATTAAACAATTATCCGGATATCCAATTATCTGGATATTCGATTATCCGGATATTCGATTATCTGGATATTCGATTATCCGGATGGGATATGGTCCCGATTGATCCGAAAAATTAGAGTCCTACTGTACTAAGTTTCCCATTTGCAAATATTAAACTATTTAAAATTGTAATTGCAAACTTCTTATTTGGAATTATGAAACTATTTGCCAATATTACATTTAATTTTTGGGATTTTCAAATATTGGACTAGTGTTACAGTTGGTTGAGAAAGGTCAACGCGGAGCTACTAAAATGTTTCAGGGAATTTCCTACTTTGATTATGAAAATAGACTAAAAATTTATTATAGTAACTTACTTTGGAAGAGAGAGAGAGAAAAAGGTTAACGGAAATTTATCCCAATTTATTAAACGAGAAGATATTGAAAGTTTGAGTTTAAATACAGCCGATAGAACGAGAGGTCATTGGTTCAAATTATCCAAGTATAATCGGCAATATCGAAAATATTACCGTTATGGAAGAATTGAAAATAGAAAAACTTTCTCCTGAATACTGTTAATTCTGCAGTAGTAAGGGATCGTTGCTATATTGTACTAACTTTGCTGGCCTAAATTCAATAGTTAGTCATCAGAAATGTTATTTGTTACCTGTGAACAAAACAGTCACATTTAAAAGCACCGAAAAAATTTTCAAATAAAATCACAGAACTAAAAATGCCCAATAACAATGAATAATATGTTAAGTAATATTTATAATAACTACAGCAAAATATTTTTTTTCTTATGTAATATCAGTTTGTTTTATCAAGAAAGTTTCCGCCACGTCCGTTCAGCATGTGTGATTCCTGAGTTACTTTCTCCAGGTCATTAAAACCCAATTACCAAAAGGTTATCTCTGAAACCCAGGAAAAGTTTCATTAGCAAAGCGCACGAACTCAACTGTCCGCAGGTTCTGCCAGCCACAAATGGAGTAATATTATACAAAACAACCAAAAGAAGGCGGCAATGGCGGAAATAAAAAGAAAGTAAACAAAAAAAAGAACTGACTTATGGTTCGAAACCAGAATCGCAGTTCTAATTCTAGATACCGAGAGAGCCTGACCTGATTATGATGGTGGGAAAAAAAAACTCATTCTTCTTTTCAATACTCCTTTTTTAGAAGATTCGCCATTCCTTAATTCTCCAAGTAAAAGGTTAAGTTGCTCTGCGTATTGTTGCATGCTGACCTCGTCGAACGGTTATGAGTCAGAAGTTTAAAAAATAGAAAGTAATGAAGGTCGTTGCTCTTGTTGCTCGTTATTCTTCAAAAACAGTATATTGTAATTGAGGAATATTTATTGGCAGACTGAACTTTGAGTGTTATGTTGTTGTTGTTGCTATTATGTTTGACATTTTAAGAGTAACACTGTGTTTAAAATGTTAGAAGAAGTTATTTATTGTAGATTATTCTTTTAAGTTTAAGTAGAACTTGTCAAAGTTTGCATCAATGAAAGAATTGTCAACAATAAAAAAAAAACTAAGTAGGTTGCGAGCTATTTTAAATTATTGGGACGAGATGCCTAAAACTAACACTTTCTATTCAATTCATTCATATTATTTAGGGTAATGTGTAAATATGCAATTATTTTTAAATTCTTCCATAGATGCATGTTTTGACAGTTTAAGAGCAAAAATTGTTGTTACAATGTGTATGTAGTTTGTTTCATTTGGTCGTCATTTACGTATCATTAAAATTAAGAACAAACTGGTTATATGATCCCAATACATATACCATCTATTTATTAATCAATATAATTATTTAGATTCTATTTCAACGATATTTCCAATGTTTCAAATGTATAAATTCTCTATTTAGCGAATATTTTATACATTAAATAAAAAAATATTGAATATTTTCTTTAACTATTTAACAAAAATGATTAGAATATCCTAATACCTCTTTGACTAAAGCAGTATATATTTTAAATTAAAAAATTTAGCCACTTACAATACTGAGATCTTTATATTTAGAGGACAATACTGAGATCTTTATGTTTAGAGGACAATACTGAGATCTTTATGTTTAGAGGACAATACTGAGATCTTTATGTTTAGAGGACAATACTGAGATCTTTATGTTTAGAGGACAATACTGAGATCTTTATGTTTAGAGGACAATACTGAGATCTTTATGTTTAGAGGACAATACTGAGATCTTTATGTTTAGAGGACAATACTGAGATCTTTATGTTTAGAGGACAATACTGAGATCTTTATGTTTAGAGGACAATACTGAGATCTTTATGTTTAGAGGACAATACTGAGATCTTTATGTTTAGAGGACAATACTGAGATCTTTATGTTTAGAGGACAATACTGAGATCTTTATGTTTAGAGGACAATACTGAGATCTTTATGTTTAGAGGACAATACTGAGATCTTTACGTTTAGAGGACAATACTGAGATCTTTACGTTTAGAGGACAATACTGAGATCTTTATGTTTAGAGGACAATACTGAGATCTTTATGTTTAGAGGACAATACTGAGATCTTTACGTTTAGAGGACAATACTGAGATCTTTATGTTTAGAGGACAATACTGAGATCTTTATGTTTAGAGGACAATACTGAGATCTTTATGTTTAGAGGACAATACTGAGATCTTTACGTTTAGAGGACAATACTGAGATCTTTATGTTTAGAGGACAATACTGAGATCTTTATGTTTAGAGGACAATACTGAGATCTTTACGTTTAGAGGACAATACTGAGATCTTTATGTTTAGAGGACAATACGGAGATCTTTATGTTTAGAGGACAATACTGAGATCTTTATGTTTAGAGGACAATACTGAGATCTTTATGTTTAGAGGACAATACTGAGATCTTTACGTTTAGAGGACAATACTGAGATCTTTATGTTTAGAGGACAATACTGAGATCTTTATGTTTAGAGGACAATACTGAGATCTTTATGTTTAGAGGACAATACTGAGATCTTTATGTTTAGAGGACAATACTGAGATCTTTACGTTTAAACGTTAAAAGCGTTTTTATTGAGAAACCGAAAATTTAATGTGCAAATACAAAATGCATACTCATATTTGACGAATTTTTTGTTATTTTTGACGAAACAGGCGCCTGTTATATGCTCCGATCAAATATTTGGCAAACTGATGAAATTTTTTGTGTCGTTTCATTTTCACGAAATTTATTTCGTCAAAAATTAAGGCGAGTTCAAATAAGTACAGAAAGCTCGATTCGAACCGTGAACTTCTCGGTTGAGAGTACAACGCTCTACTCACTGATGTCTCAAGAATGATCGATTGAATTCCGACAATAAAATTATTTGTAAAAAAATAAAAGAAACAATTACAATTTTTTTTTAATAAATTTGTTAATCACTGGCTACGAAAGAAAATGCGTATTTATATCTGTGCTACTGTACGCAAAATCTAGACCCTTGCAACGGTTCCCAGGTCACCCAGCTTTATTAGGGTATACAAATCCTTATCCTGCAAATGTTTAATCTGAGACGGTTTGGTTCTTCCAGCTGTTAAATAGATATACTTATAATAGTTAACACTGCTATTACTCTAAACAAACAATCCAACCAAAGCAACCCTATCAAAACATCACGAATATTCCCATTAGCAGCAGGCCCTGATTACTTTACATTTTTGAGGGCCCCCCAAATCACACATTTTATATAAATATTTAACACCTCTAACATAGTTTGCTACTAAATTTACCCTACAAAAATTGATTTACAAACTTTAAAAAAATATATTGTGTTAAATTTGTTCGAATTTTGGATGGAAAAAAACCCTCAAAACATACAGAATATTACGAATACTCATCACTTATTAATATATTTTGTTATATTGTTTATGTGTTTCATTTTAACGCCAATCAATGGCAAGGATTTTAGTGCATGTAAAAGTTCAATTTGATATTCCAGGGTTTATTTGAGAGCAACAGGCCCCCCCCCCCCATTTAAAGGTGGGCTTCTCTTGCTTTAAGGTCATAATCGGGCCCTGATTAGCAGCAGCCAAAACAACCCATCATCCACCAATAATCCCCCAGTTCTTATTTTAACCATCAGCAACGACCAAAATTATAATTCGTGTGTCTACCTTCATTTTACTTTCAAATAACCCAAAAGATCCCAGTCAATATCTTAGAGCAAAATCAGCACTCCTGCAACGGTTCCCATGTCACCCAGCTTTATTAAGGTATACAAATTATTATCCTTCAAATGTTTAACCGGAGACGGTTTGGTTCTTCCAGCTGTTAAATAGATACACTTATAGTAGTTAACACTGCTATTACTCTAAACAAAGAATCCAACCAAAGAAACCCAATCAAAACATCTCGAGAATTCCCATTACCAGCAGCCAAAACAGCTCATCATCCACCAATAATCCCCCAGTTCTTTTTTTAACCGTCAGCAACGACCATAATTAAAATTCGTGTGTCTACCTTCATTTTACTTTCAAATAACCCAAAAGATCCCAGTCAATATCTTAGAGACCGAAGCATCTGGGTCAGGCCTCGAGAAACCGGCTGCCGGGTGGCTACCGACATCGTGGCCATTGTTGCATCTTAATTATGACAAAAAAAAAGTCTCCAGTGCTTCCTGATGGAGGAGCTCTTCTGTTTGTACAATGTCCGTTGTCTTCCGTGACAGGGGGTCGGTGTCAGGAGGCCACTGCGGATCAGGATGGCGAAAGAGCTCGTTGAAGGATTTCGGAAGGAAGTGGATAAATGCCATGGGTAGTTGAGGAGGGTTTGTTTTAGATTGGGTCTTGATTGGGAGATTGAAATTATCGTTATTGTTCGGATTGCTGTCTTTGCAGGCATGATTTTTATAGTTGAATGTTTTAGAATCAATTGTTGGGCAAACTAACACAAACATATTATTATTTCGGAAAGCTCTCTGTGAAGTCCCCGCCCCCCCCCCCCCCCAAACGAATATCCATAACGCACGTGGTTAGAGCTTCGTAGTATTCCCGCGTTTGCAATGCATTTAGTGGATTCGTCCTCCCAGAAAATGTAATTGTCTAACACAGTGGTTGGTAAACCGCGGCTCGTAAGCCGCATGCGGCTCTTTGGCCTCTTGAGTGTGGCTCTTTCACTAAAATTAAAAACAACGACACACAAACTTGACAACACCTAAACTTTCCAAAGAGATGCAAGGCCATTGTTCACATCAATGTTTTCCAGTCATCGTTTTGATTTAATTTTATGGATACCTTTGAAATTTAATTTTATCAATAAATAATATCGTTATTTGGTGTGATATCAATATTTTATTCAACGTACCTATAGTTCAACTAAAACTTTAAGTAAAGTTTATTAAATTAATTTTAGGGAGCGTTGTGGATTGAAAGTAGATGTAGTGTCGAGGATTGAGAAAGGTATGTTAAGGTAGATGAAACAAGTATACAAGACGAGTGTGGATGGGAGAGTAGGAAGGGGTCGACCACAACGAAGGAACCTTAATTTTATTGAGGATGTTTTTAGCAAAGTCCAGCTTAGGAGTACACTAATCTACCTGTATAGTTTAAGTTTAAAAAATTTGGCTCTCAAAAGAAATTTTAATCGTTGTACTGTTGTTATCACTGGTCTAGCACAATAGTCGGCAAACCGCGGCTCGCGAGCCGCATGCGGCTCTTTGGTCTCTTAGTGTGGCTCTTCCAGAAAATAACACGTTCGGGCGCGCACGTACAGTGCGATTGAAACTTTGTGGTCCAAAATTAAAAACAACAATATATAAACTTGACTTACCACAACTTTCCAAGAAGATGCAATGCCATTGTTCACATTAGTGTTTGTCAGTCATTGTTATTATTTAATTTTATAGATACCTTGCAATTTAATTTTATCAATAAATAATATCGTTGTTTAGTATGTGATATCAAGTTTTATTCAACGTACCTAAAGTTTAAGTAAGACTTAAAACTTTAAATAAAGTTTATTAAGTTAATTTTAGAGAGCTTTGTGAAGTGAAAGAAGATGTAGTGTCGTCGAGGATTGAGAAAGGTATGTTGAGATGGTTTGGACATATAGAGAGAATGAATGAAAGGAGACAGACGAAACAAGTATACAAGACGAGTGTGGATGGGAGAATTGTAAGGGGTCGACCTTTCAGATCGAGGACTTTCCTAACAAAGTCTAGCTTAGGAGTACCATAATTAAGTTAATAGCAATGCACCTACCTATATAGTTTAAGTTTAAAAAATTTGGCTTTCAAAAGAAATTTCAGTCGTTGTACTGTTGATGTATGGTTCTGTTGACTAATGAGTTTGCCGACCACTGGTCTAGCACATTTGATCAGAGCAAGAATTATCTTCACAAATTTAACACTCAATTAAATCTAAAAGAAATAAGATAGCTTGTTTTGTTGTACTTGAATTTCATTTGAAGCAACAAATTAAATTTTATTCATACGCAGTTTAAAAAAAAAACTTTTTTAACAAATATTATATTTTTAAAAACTACTTACGAATAAAACTTCAAGTGTTGCTTTTACATGTACACAGGCAACATAACTTAGAAATCTTATTTCTTTTACGTTTTATGACGTGTCAAATTTTAGAGACAATTATTAAACACCCAGTACAATTATTGAACACCCAGTTCCATAGTGTACTTGGCTACAGCTTTATATTATTAGTTAAAAATGCTTTCTGTGATACAGTATTTTCAGAAGATCCATTTCTATAGTAAGAGTATATTTCGAAAAACTAGGGTTCAAAACTAGATATTTAAAAAAAAAATTAATATAAAATTAAAACTATATTATTAATTACTAATTATTTACTTAAATATCGTATGGTCCCAGAAGTATGGGAGTAGGCCGAATTTCATATCATACCGATATCGCATTTGTAAAAGGGTAAACATTCTATCAAGATGTTATTTTACTTGTTGCAGAGTCGAAAAAGAAATTTAATTTAATATATTTAATTCATTATTTAAAACAAAACTTGAAAATTTATTATAAATATCTCGATAATTAAATTTTTGTTGTTTTTTTATTTTTAAAAATAATTTCATGAATAATAATTTGTAATGTATTTTTTTAAACTTATCTACGGCACAATAAGAAAAATAAAATTGTTAACATATCTTCTGCATAATCACTATTTGGATATTATGTATAATGTACATATTGCAGTATATTTTAGGGGAAAAATTGACTTAATCAATTGTTTTACATGGGTACTTTGTTTTTCTATGTTGGTTAATTTACCTATTGCAATGACAATCATTTCAAACATACAAAATATATTTAATATAAGGACAAATATTTGTCTGACCTGTATAAAAAAAATTGTACTTTAATAAAACTGAAAATATATGCATATCAATATAAGATAAAGAAAACTCATTTTACAAAATTAATTAAAATTTTAAGCATTATTTTTCCATTTGTACTAATAAGATCTTACGAATTAAAATAATAAATAATACATCCATTTATAAACTTTACCGCGTCACCAACAGTGTGAGGCTATGTAGATAGTTAAACATATCAGAAAGAGAACACGAAACTAATATCTTCCAATTACGAACTAGTTTCTCTGATGCAATTACTAATATGCTATTGTGTCTTTCAATATGTCTGATTTTAATGCTAGTAATTTATTCTCATTCTCGAATCTATGTTACTACGTTTGAGAGCAATTGAGTCTGTCTGATTATAAACAATTTCGAGTTGTTTAAGAGACACGAGGATACGAAACTTACTATTGTTAAATTAAGTTTGCCTTTAAAAAAAAAACATTTTGTATTAAATTGCAGATATTTTAATTATAATTTAAATAAAATTTATTTAAAATATCTCAAAATATTAGAATTGGAAAGACCTTGGTAATTTAAATACTGTGAAATAATCACGTTAGTATTGTGAAGTAATCACATTTTAACTATAATTTAAATAAAAGTTATTTAAAAAAATCTCAAAATATTAGAACTGGCAAGACCTTCATAATTTAAATATTGTGAAATAATCACATTAATAATACGAAAATTTATTTTAGAATAAATCTTCTTTATCTGTTTAAGTCGGTTATACACATACATAAAATCTTAGGTTTAGACTATTAACTTTATATTTCAATGTCAAATAAAAAAGTACTTTTAAGAAAATAGTAAAATGTAACAAATAAACTATTGTTGTTAATTGTTTAAATTTATGTAATGTGTGGTGCTCATAATGTGACATGCCGAAACCCTTTTTTTTAGAACCTCGCATTTTTCTTCTCAATCTACAAACGGAAACGATAATTTTTATTTTACATTTTAATACATTTCATAACAGCATGTTTCTTTAAACAAATATTTTATTTGTAATTAATTTTGAAGTACAAATGGGAAAAATACTTCTAATTATATGCGATTAAATACGATTCCAAAAATATAACAGTTGGCAGCTCTGCCAATTTGAATTATTTTAAAAATGCACCTAATCAAAACATTTTGGCGACTAAAAAAAATGCCAGATGCCAATGACGCCTCACTTTTATCTTATAATTTCAATATCTGAATGAAAACATGCTTCTAATTTTTTACAAAAAAAAAGCTTTAATGATTCCAAAAAAATCATAACAGTTTGGCAGCTCTGCCAATATGAATTATTTTAAAATTACGCCAAATCAAAACATTTTGGCGACTAAAAAAATGCCAGATGCCAATAACACCTAACTTTTAGCTTTTAATTCCGAACCCTGAGTGAAACTAATTATTAACATTAATTGATTATTATTAAATATTATGACTAAATATTGTATTACCACCGCAATTACATAAGTTGTTTTATTGTTTCAATTTGATGGGATATTTGATAGAGAATTAAATTAGAATTAATTAATAAAAAAAAAAATAGAAATAAATTAATAAATAGAAATAAATTAATAAATAGAAATAAATTAATAAATAGAAATAAATTAATAAATAGAAATAAATTAATAAATAGAAATAAATTAATAAAAAGAAATAAATTAATAAATAGAAATAAATTAATAAATAGAAATAAATTAATAAATAGAAATAAATTAATAAATAGAAATAAATTAATAAATAGAAATAAATTAATAAATAGAAATAAATTAATAAATAGAAATAAATTAATAAATAGAAATAAATTAATAAATAGAAATAAATTAATAAATAGAAATAAATTAATAAATAGAAATAAATTAATAAATATAATAAATAAAATCGTGTGTAAAACGAAACGAAGATTAGTCAGTACCTAAAAAAGTAATGACTAGAAGTAAATATTATTGTCAACACTGAATTCTACTTTGTATCTCATTTGTATTGTAAAGAAACTAACACCCATCTTCATTTCTCAAACATTTAAAAAAGAAACATTTACTAAGAATGAAAACAACTGCGACCAGATACAAGTCTCCCAAGGATATCCACAGCACCCATCATCGTAAAGAAACAAAATACGACAATAATTGATATAACAGCGAATTAAGTGCGGGATTCTTCTCAATCTTCAGTGCCCTTGCTGTGGTTCCTTGGAATGTACTTTCATATGGTAGAACACAAATATTTATGGGCAGAAACTTACATATATAATTTGGGCATGAATAAATTTAGTGTCATGTTAATTTTCTTAGGTGAAGGCTAGTTTAACAGATATCAATAATGAATGTACGAACAAATAAATGTTTAACACAGAATCTTAAAACAGATAATGGGCTGTAATTTCAGGTAATGGTGAAACAAAATATTTCGCATACCTATTTAACTGTTAAAAAAACATAAATTAATATTCTTTAGCTATATTTTATTCAATATTATTTTTTACAAAGCTTTAAAAAAACTAGTTATTTTAGACTAAATATATTTTAATATATATTTATAAATATTACATATTTTATAGTAACTCATGGGAAAGCGAAATTTTTATCGTTGTCTAAATTATATTTTCGAATTTTTTTAAAAACTACGAGCTGAAATATTTATTTTTGTATTATATTTTCAGATTCTTTCTAAAATTAATGGAAAATCATGTTCAAATTTTTTTCTATATTGAAATGAGTTTCGTTTATTTAATAATTTTTATTATTTTAATGAAATGAATGTATATATAAATATTAATTTTGTAATTATGAATATTCAGTATTATTAAATGGTATCAGTTATTTCTATGTTTTAAAATACTGTTCCGTTTTTTAAGTAATAAAATTAATTACTGGTATATGAATTTATTTATTGCTAAAAATAAAACCAGAAGTATTTTTATTGTACTATAAAAATATTAGCTAACATTTACGACTCTCAATAAAGTTGTAATTCGAATAAAATTTTAAAATACTAAATCAGAATTAAATTTTACGACATTTTTAAATGGGCGACTGAACATTGAACTCATACAGCTTAAGATTGGTTATTCGCCAAATTTAGTTTATAATTTTTTTTTAATTAAATTAGTCATGTGTTAACTTCGATTTTACGTATAAAACATACAAACTTTTAAGAGGAAGTACCTGATTCTTTAGTTTAAATACATCCATGTTATGCTATTCTCCACAGTAAAAGTGGAAACGAAATACTTCCTAAATCAACCATCCGTTTATTTTTAAAACCCGGAAAACAATTTACTTCTTAGTTCAAATAAAGCCGTCCACTGATGATACAAGGTGCAAGAGAAACCTTTTAATCAACAGCGACCATTTTTAACATTCAGGTTAATTATATGTAGTTAAGTTCCCAACCTCGCTGACTTTCCTCAAAACGCAAGGAAAGATTTGTCCAGATTGCCATTGCGCATTAATCACTTTCGCAATGGATATACTTTTATAACCGATTCTATAGCTATCGATTAGGATAGATAGCTGCTAATTGGTTATTTGATTTCGCTTCGTAAGTAATTAGTTAACCTATGATTTATATCAAATTTAAATTTAAAATTGTTTGTAATAGCTATTTATTTGCTTTTGACCCACTGACGCTCAAGCTATTTCAGCTATTGTAAAGTTGCTTTCATTGTTTAGAAGTATAAATATTTCTTCTAAGGCGTGCGCTTTGATATTTTTTCCGAAATTTTAATTCATTGTAAAGAAATTGCTTTGAAGTTATACCTGAAAAAAACTAGATTTTAAAAATATTTTTTAATGGCGTATTTTTATGAGTTATATCTGGACGTGATATCACGTCCAAGAGCGCTATAGGGTTAAATGCAATATACTGAGATATAATTATCACAAATTGTTGAGCGATAGTCATTATTTGGCTGTATAATATTTAGCTAAATTAGCATGAAATAATATTAGTTTTTTTCAACTACTTCGCTTATAGCGCGTCAATTTCGCCCACATAGAATAAGGGACAATATTGATGTGCGTTAGCTTTCGCAGATTGGGGAATACAAACCACGTGGTTTGTATACACCAATCGCAGATCCATGTTCAGGTAAAGCGCGTTATTAACGTCCGCTTAGCATTGGCCTTAAATTATAGCTAAATGAATAGCTTATTACGTGTGGTAAACGGTCAAAAATGACTATCGTCCAACAATTTTTGATCTTCCTGTATTGATGAAATCAATGTCCTCTAGAATTTTTTGTTCTTTTCCACCCTTAAATAATATAGTTGTTTGGTTGAAGTTAAGTCGCATTAAATAAACATAATGGGCTATTGGCGATAGTTCGGGATACACTCAAAAGGAAAGAAATGATAGAAATGTCTGGTAATTTTATAACGTCATCAGATGTGACGAGGATAACATTAATATCATGCAACGACGAGGCATCTCATTCTCTAAACTTCCATACGAAGACCAATTAAAAAAAAACTTTTAAATTACACTCTGTTTGATGACAATGCTGTTATTTAAACAATTTTCGCTACGCATGAGAAATTAGCAGTCATATCAAACGTGGGAGTCATATTAAAATACACTATAAATTGTATTTGGGACAAAGTTTCTGTCATGTCAATAGAATTTCTTTGAATGCAAATGTTTTAATAGGTTTTTTAATTAATTTCGATTCAAAATTGAAGGGATAAATGTACGAAGGAGGTATGTAACAAAAAGTAAGGTATGTAACAAAAGTGATATATCTGATCTTAAAGTTTTCATTTCGTATTGTTTTATGCACACAGTGTTAAAAATGGGTACTCAAAAATAAGTAAAATGTACAAATTTTTGATTATATTCGATGCTTATCATGGATCTGAAAGCATAAGTTTTTATTTAAAAAAAAGACATGTACTCAAAAATAAGCAGCAAAATAGCACATGGAAGCCTACATAGGCTGCCTTCATATATCGATTTCAATAAAAATTGACAATTACAACCAAAGCTTACCTGTAATCGAACCCATATACTCAGGCAACGCAGCCCAATGCCTTATCCGTTGTATTACCAGGGTGACGTAAAGAAGTTATAAACAGAATACTTGTAATAACTCAGTTTCCATTTAAGCAATCGACATCAAATTATGTGGAAAACCATTTTCTTAACAACTATTTTAAGTTTGTCAAGTCGTTTTGTTAAGATGGCTTGAATTATCAATATTAGATCACACTGCTCATTTTTTCAAGTCAGCATTTTTCAGCACATTTGAAATTATTTTGATTTTTAAAGCAATTACAAATTTGAAAACAACAAATTGACATCTGTCAAAGAAGTTTTTAGATACAATTAATCTCATTGGAAATTGTTTACGTTGCTTGAATACATAGATATAAATTTTTAGTTTTACGTGACGTGTGTAGTTTGTTAAAGGGTCACGCAATGCACGTAAATTTAAAATTTATATCTCTGTATTCATGCAACGTAAACAATTTGCAATGAGATTAATTTAATCTCAAGACGTCATTGACAGATGTAAATTCGTTGTTCCCAAATTTTTAATTGTTTATAGTCAAAATAATTTCAAATATGCTTACAATTTTTGTCTGGATGGCATTCAGGCTGGAATACTCCATGAGCTTTTTAGAGAAAATTAAAAAAAATTTCAAAAAGTGGAATTTAAGTAAAAATTTAATTCAAGTGTTTAATTAATAATTGCAAGATAATTTTTGCAACTAAATATTATTATATATGCTGCAACACTTTGAGATAAGATACTAGTTTGTATGCTCTTTTGTAGGCTCATTTCAACTTATAAATATAACCTTCAAGATATTCATTTTCATGGTATCATCAACTTAACCAAAATAAATCACCGTGAATTCATGAATAACCAGCTCTTTGTAACCAATATTATAACTGGAATTTTCCTTAAAAATAATCTAAAAAAAAAAAACTTAAAATAATTGGACTAAAACAAAATCGACTTGAAGATTTAAATTTTTG
This sequence comes from Troglohyphantes excavatus, assembly GCA_963932185.1. Classification (NCBI taxonomy): domain Eukaryota; kingdom Metazoa; phylum Arthropoda; class Arachnida; order Araneae; family Linyphiidae; genus Troglohyphantes; species Troglohyphantes excavatus. The sequence continues at coordinate 31,051,912 of OZ010668.1, read as the reverse complement.
CAAACAAATAAAGCGTGTCAAGATTTATATTTAAATTTGGGCACCAGCAGACTGTTAAAAGGAAATAACTGAAAGTGTTGACATACTTTTGTAGCAATTAATTGTCAAAAAAGGAATCTTCTTTACTTTCTACCCGCCTTTGAGATTCCAAATACACAAAAATACACCCACATTCCCCAAATGCGGAAAATACAGTTTTCCGTGTTCAAACCTCAAAAGCGCATCCTTTGTTCCTATCCCACAGAAGCAAAAAAAAACGCGTGTTACAAATGCAAATGATCAGACTTACAGGAATAACGCCCAAGGCTTCAGTTAGTCATAACACCCAGAACTGCATTGAAAACGAAGATGCTGCGTTTGTCGTGAGAAAACAAACAATTAAAGGACATCGGTTCAAGATTAGGGTTTCCTTAATTTGCGTGGTAAGGAATGCAAATTAATTGCGGAGATCGGTATGGGATGCAACCGGAAAACCGAGTAAAATAATTTGGGTATTCATAAACTAGTCGAAAGGTTTGTCTTTGTCAGATGGCGTGAAAAAGACTTTGGGTTTGTCGAAGGTTTCTTTCAGGCCTTGGAACGGGAAAAAGAGAAGGAAATTGTAAAGATGGAATTTCGAATGAAATGAAATTGTCAAGTGTGTTGATATTATTAAGTTGTAGACTTTAAGTTTCAATGCGTAATTATGATGTTAATTAAACGAAACCCCCAGGACTGCATTGAAAACGAAGATGCTGCGTTTGTCGTGAGAAAACAAACAATTAAAGGACATCGGTTCAAGATTAGGGTTTCCTTAATTTGCGTGGTAAGGAATGCAAATTAATTGCGGAGATCGGTATGGGATGCAACCGGAAAACCGAGTAAAATAATTTGGGTATTCATAAACTATTCGAAAGGTTTGTCTTTGTCAGATGGCGTGAAAAAGACTTTGGGTTTGTCGAAAGTTTCGTTCAGGCCTTGGAACGGGAAAAGAGAAGGAAATTGCAAAGGTGGAATTTCGAATGGAATGAAATTGTCAAGTGCGTTGGTATTCAGTTGTAGATTTTAAGTTTCAATGCGTAATTATGTTGTTAATTAAACATAAAATTTTCTTTAATATGTGTGTAGAGAAAATTACTTGTCTAACATATGCATTTAACAATTCGCAGTAATTATTGTTTTACACATCAAATGTCGTAAATTATGTTTCATAATTATATGACTAGTAGTCATATAATTACTCTTATTTAAGCTACAGTCGTGTTACTTCTAGTTATAGTTCAATCTGCAATAAGGCTGAAAAACAACTTCTTCTTAAATTTAAATGTATATTTAAACTAAAAATAACATTAAAGGTTTCCCATTAATATCTATCTTAGGTAGATTTACGTCAATCAAAGATAACTATTATTCACAAGAATTCGACAATAGAATGTTTTCCCCTAAATTTTTATGGAAATGTTTACAGAACACCGGAATGTCATTGAATCATAATAAGTTCTTTGAAAGAAAAATGAAAGAATTGACGTAAAACCCAAAAAATAAACCTACACTTATCTCGCATTATTCAAGGTTAGAAACAACACCTAATGATTAACCTCTGATTTCTTTTTTTAAAAAATACAGCAACAACAGTTTTCAGTATGCCACGCAAGCATGTGTACGTAGAAGAAACCTTGAACTAAAAATTAAATTTCAATCATTCTAAAAATAAAAATATATATATAACGACTGATTGTCGTATAATGAATGAGAAATAGGTTTTCAATGCTGGAAATTTTTGTTTTATTTTAATCCTTTAATGATGACAAGGAATAAGAGTCATTCTGAAGAAATGCTGCATATTCATTTTAGGAGTGTTAATAAAATTTACTTTTAGCTTGCTAGTTTTTGGTTTGGTTAATTAACGTCGCACTAGAGCTGCATTGTGGGCTATTGGTGACGGTTCGGGGTCTATCTCGAAGGAAAGGCCCGGGAACACATACACATTCACACACACACACATTCATACATGCACCTCGTTATTTTAGAACCATGGTCAGATGACGAGCAAAAACCTGAATTGGCACCCAACGCCTTTTGTGGATTTTCTGGACGACTTTTCCAGTATTTTGTAGCGAAGCTGGCAACCGTCCGATCACAAGATCACTACTTTTTTTTTACTTTTCTTTGTCAAGTCCATCGCCTAGGATCGAAACAGGAATCCTCGGATTTCCAGCTGACGCCTTTAACCGCTCGGTCACGGAGGCCTCTAGCTTGCTAGTAATTTGTATTTTTGTTAAATAAACATATTTCTCAAAGAAAAAATATATAAGTGTCAGATTTGATCAAATTCACTTTTATGCTTTTATCAAAATTTTGTAAGATGAGATTTTCTGTGACAACGTCAAGCATTGCTCTTTTACGTCTTTTTAATTACGCCATTGATCAACTTAAGTTTATAAAAAATTAATTAAGTTTATTAAAAGCTAACTCTTTATGAATATTATTTATTTATTTGGTTTTAAAAAAAATGTAAACTTAAAATATTTCTCAAAAGTATTTTTTTTTATCTTTAAGGAAATAGTGTAACGGATGATTCCGAAGAAATCGTAATGTTGAGAAGCCCCATGCTAATAGGGGGCCCGCAGAGGCGAGCAACAAGTGTATAATGCATAAACGTTAACAGAACTATTTCAACAATCTAAAGGTTATATCCTTTGTAAAAAAAATATTTATATAAATATTTTTATATTATTTCTTAAATAAAAAATATCTTATTTCTTAAATAAAAAATATCTTATTTCTTAAATAAAAAATATCTTATTTCTTAAATAAAAAATATCTTATTTCTTAAATAAAAAATATCTTATTTCTTAAATAAAAAATATCTTATTTCTTAAATAAAAAATATCTTATTTCTTAAATAAAAAATATCTTATTTCTTAAATAAAAAATATCTTATTTCTTAAATAAAAAATATCTTATTTCTTAAATAAAAAATATCTTATTTCTTAAATAAAAAATATATTATTTCTTAAATAAAAAATATATTATTTCTTAAATAAAAAATATATTATTTCTTAAATAAAAAATATATTATTTCTTAAATAAAAAATATCTTATTTCTTAAATAAAAAATATATTATTTCTTAAATAAAAAATATATTATTTCTTAAATAAAAAATATATTATTTCTTAAATAAAAAAAATATTATTTCTTAAATTAACTTAATGTTCCGCCCCCTGATTCCCTCGGGCCACCCCGTCCAATAAAACAATTTCAATAACTTACACTAGTACACAAAATTTCTTACAAGATTATTTCATAATAACTTCCAATGAAAAGTTTATAATAACTTTCATAAAAAAAAGGCAATGTTAAAGTGAAGTTCAAAGCTTGAGTTCACATCGTTAGAAGCTAACGTGAACATGTTTTATAACGTTAACTTCTCTCAAATAAGGCCCATTGTGCACAACTTGAAGGCGACTCACACAACGCACGTTGAATCTGAACAAGTGGGATACGGTTGAAAAACCTTCTGAGGAACTAAATAATAAGATAAGAGATTTCCTTGGGCTTTCACAACATAAGGTAGAGTGTATCGTTATGATAGAATTGAGAAACTACTTTGTACTCAGTGCCACTATTCAGAGTTTCAGTTGTTTCAATTAAAATTACTGTGTTTCTTATTTTGCTTTTGGACTTGTAATGTTTTGCGGGGTTTTATTCAGTAAGGAAAATTTAAATTTTATTCCAAAACGATTTTAAATTTTATTCCAAAAACGTAATATGTCTCATTTATAAACATTTGTCTTGTATCATTGTTTGATAAATATAAAATACGATTCAACACCTAAAACGAAAACCTTAATATTTAACAATTTATTTTCTCTACTGCACTGTTAGAAATAGGTATTCAAAAGTAAATAAAATATACTCATTTTTAATACATTTGATGCTTATCATGGCTCCGAATACATAAGTTTGAACATTGAAAAAGACATGTGTTTAAAAATTAATACAATGGGAAAAAATAAATAAAAATAGCAAATGTTAGCCTACATAGGCTGAGTTTATAAATCACTTTCAATAAATATCGACAATAACAACTAACACTTTTTTAGAAAGAACCCAGATCTATCGGCACGGCTTATCCCTTAAGTTTAATACTTTAAGAGTATTATCCGTTAAGCTACCAAGGCGACGTGAAGAAGTTATAAACATAAGTAATGTTTAAAGGGTATGTCAAAAAAAATGGGAAGTAAGATAATTGAATCGTAATAACTCGGTTCCAATTAAGCAATGGACGCCAAATAATGTGAAAAATCATCTTCTGAGCAAATATTTTAATTTTGTCAGGTCACCTAGTTAAGATGGCTTGAACGGAAGCTGATATTAGCAATATTAAATCACGCTGCTCATTTTTGCGAAAGTACTATTACTGAAATTTGAGTACTTCGTCGCTTATTTACGATGCAATTGTACTAAAAAAAATAACGTGTACGTTCATGCACTCAGTTTTAAGCACCTTTTTTTCTGTGTACATATAGTCTATTTCTCATTTAATAATTGTTTAAATGTACTAAATAAGTGTAATAACGCCCATGCAATAACATGCAATTAGTGTGGAACAAAAATTACATACAACATATTTCAAAAATTCGTTTCTCAATAAAGTTTATGCATGCATTTATGCTTAATAAATATTTATAATTAAAATGTAATTCAAAGCAAACAAAATTAATTGTAACTGATGTGCGAAATTTACTTTAAGAACTTGACACGTTTTTTCACGCTCATGTATTGTATAAAGTTACATAAAATATACTCTTTTCTAACTTTCGATTAATTTTAATAGCTGTTCTTAGTAACTAAAACTATCAAATTATGCAGTTTAATATGGACTATGAACAATAATACACCCGAGTCAACGTATCAATAAATATGAAATAATTGTGTAGAGAAAACAATTTGCAGAGGATATTGTTATATTGTTTGTGAGGGAAGGTGAGTCATATAATTTTGCTCCCGATAAATTCAACGCTTTAAGGAAGTATAGGACACATTTTAATTTAGTCTTTAATATTAAAGATATCATTATAATTTTTTTCGCATATGTGTGCAAAGCATTCTAATATAATTACATGATCAAACACTTTTAAAAGTTTATTATTATTATTTTTAAATAAAAAAAAATTGCGAAAAAAAATTATATTTCTTATTTTTGATTTAAGTCAAGAAAATATTTTCTGAAAAACTATAATTTTATATAAAATGAGTATTTTATAATATTATATAATATATATAAAATAAGAATGTGATTAACAAACAATCTTTTTGAAAAATAATTGAAAAATAATCGCCAATTACACTCTATAAACTATTTTTTTTAAATAAAAAAAATCTATATATTACTAATTCTTAAAAAAGGTAAAGTAATATGTATGGAAATATACTTTAGCAGATTTTGAGCAGTTTCTTCAAATCGATCTCAATTTAAACTTGATCAAACATGGACAAAGTCATCACTGAGATAAATGAGTTCAAAGTTACTTATTCATTAAATTTCGTACCAAAGATTAATTAAAAGATTAGATTAAGATTAGACAAAGATTAACGTAAAAATAAAATTTTGGTGTGGTGAGATTCAAAATAAAATCGACTATTTTTTAAAGCAATAAAATAATTTGGGATATTTTTGATGATCTGGTGTTCTATACACCCTTAAAAAAAGTAGGAAGATCTTTGTCTGTTTAATCAAACAATTGAAATGTGATGTGATAATGTACATTGCAAACAATTGATAACAATTGATATGTAAACCATTATTATTTGGGCAAATCAATTTGTTACTAATTTAATAAATACGTTAAAAATAAGTCCATACATGCAGATAAATCTTAATGAGTAAATGTATCTTCATATAATTCAAATGCATAAGTTTAAATTAAGTTTGCATAGTGTATGTTGTGCCTTGTATCATTGAAGCGTCAAATATTACTTTAGTGTAATTCTTATCAAATATAACTTTAGTACAATACTCACATTATCTAGTTATATACTACAATTCTCACTACTAAAACTTATAATAAGGTATTGCAACTAAAAGTTATGTCTACTCTCCCACAAACAAACCAATTTCTTGTTTATAGTAAGAAGTTGAGAAATCTTATGAATTTGTGTGAAGAGGGTAAGAAAAATGGAACGTGTATACGCAGAACGCCTATGATAAAATTAAATAATTTCAAACGAAACTACTGTGTGCCTTAATTGCTCATCAAGCCCCAAAAATTCAATCCAATCACAAGAAAGATAGCAACAATTTTAATGTAAAATTAATTATTTTAACTTTTGTTTTCTTAATGTACAATAATACATTTGTAGTATGAATAAAATATCCCGGCTTAACAGGTGCATATTTCAAAAGTATCTTCATAAAAACTTTAAAATTTTGAAATGTTAGTTAGAATCCCATAAAGATATCATCTAATTTAAACCTAATATAATTCTTATCTTTAATATTGAAATCTTTATAAGATAATATCAATTTATTATCTCATTTTTACTGCCAGATCTACTACAAGGAATGCTGTTTCTTACGCTACTTATACCTCAACATATATAAGGTCAATAGTGGATACTTTTTCCTATATATTCCTATTAACACGAACTTATACATTTTTCAGTTGATGAAATATCTATAATTATTCAAAACATTAACAGATCTTTTGCGATGTAATCTTTGCCGGTGGTATACGACACTACCATTGACCTTTTGACATTGTCACATCACATTTTAAATGTCTCATTAAACAGACAGGTGAAGATCCTGCTACTTTCTTTAAAACACCGGATTTATCGAGGGCAAAGCGACACGACTCACCTTCCCTCCCGAACAATATAACAATATCTTCTGTAAATTATCCTCCCCACACAATTATCTCACACTTGTGCTGTCCCAAGTCCTTGAGTCGAGTTCCATACCTTCATTCTTCCCAGCAAAACAATCGTCTCCGAAAGACAAGCCCCTTTCTTGGTGGACAAGAAGCCATCCTCGCATTCTTCCAGTCGCTATCTACATCATTAATTTGATAAGTGATCGCTCATCGGATATGGGGGTAAAACCGAAATCCGTTGAATACTTGTCCTTGCGCAGCTTGGAAAAGACTCTCGAAACACAAAGAATTCGAGTGAAAAAAAGAACAAAAACTTCAGCTATCACTTCACCTACTTCTGTGCCATCTTTTCTGGATGGGCCACAATGGGAGGCGATGTCAAGGTCTGGAATTTCTCGTGTTCGCTGCGCGAGTGAATCCAAACAAAGTCTAAATGGGACGAAGGGGAAAATGGGAAATAATAACAAACTTATTAATGTTCCTTATTTGTTCGCGAAAGTGCGGTGTGTGTAAAGGATTTTCGAAGGCACTAATGGAGGTTATTTCGTTGGTGTATAGAAACAAAGTTTAAATGGAATACTACTATGTGCCACGTGGTTTGGTTGAGGAATTAATAGCAGAAAATGTATTAAAGGATTGTTCTAAGAAATACGCGGAAGATTTTGCTATTTAACTCTGTGACGCTATGGCCGTATATATACGTCCAGGGATCCCCAGTTTAAATGGAATACTACTATGTGCCACGTGGTTTGGTTGAGGAATTAATAGCAAAAAATATATTAAAGGATTGTGCTAAGTATTACGGGGAAGATTATGTTATTTAACCCTCTGACGCTCTTGGCCGTATATATACGACCGCGGATCCTGTTTTTCTAGTTTAAATGGAATACTACTATTTGTCACATGGTTTGGGTGATGAATTAATAGCAGAAAATATATTAAAGGATTGTGCTAAGTAATACGGGGAAGAATATGTAATTTAACCCTCTGACGCTCATGGCCGTATATATACGTCCAGGAATACCCTTTTTTTCTAACAAATCGCTCAATTTTGAATTCATAAAACTGCTCTATTTTAAAATATTTTTTAATTTAAACGTTTGAGGTACAGCTTACAAATTATAAATTTACAATTAATTAAAAAAAAAATTAGCATGCCCAGGAAAAAAACTAGTGTTTTATATGAACCTTATTTAGAAATATTGCTTGTTTTGTATCTATACAAAAATATTTTTTGTACTTCCAAATATTGTGAAAAGAAACAAACCTGGGAATAATTTTAACCCAAATGCGTAAATAAGTAGTTGTATAAAATTGTTAACATTCACTAACACTATGATTAGCTCAATATAAGTGGTTATTAAAAAAAACGAATTATATTATTTAAAACAAGAAAAATGCCTTACATTTGAGCGAAGATTGTTATTATTTTAATTCTATTAGGCATAACCGTCTGATGGAATTATATATATAATCGCTTCACATAAAGGGAAGACAGTAGTCATCGGCAACAAAAATCAGTCGTGTTTCATTTAGCTTAAAATTGCTCCAATTTAATATTTTATAAAAAAAATAATATAGTAAATAACTGAACATTTGTTATGAATATTACACTTCAGAAATTTAGTTTTGTTTATACAATTTTAAATAATAAAGCTTTTTTTTACAAATAGAATTTTCCATTTTCAACTTGATAACGTTTGGTTTGGTATACTTTTCCAGAACAAATATACAATAGCTTTACATTATAGCTTACGTAATAGCTTATACTTTTACCAAATGCAAGTAAACACTGTAATTCAAACAATGAACCTAATCGTTTACCCAATATTATTTAAAAAATACGAGAAAAATGATTATTTTACATATACAAAAATTTATATTTTCGTAACATAAAATACTACATTAAGTAATTGTTTTACATAATTTAAGAAATATTTTAGGTTAACTATGTAAAGTTTATGCATTTTTTTGTTATTGTATAAAAAATTAAATGAAAATATTGAATTGAATTTGGGAAAAGTATACCTATTAACTGAAAATATCAGTTTTGACCAAAACACAATAAACGTTTATTATTTAAAATTGTTTATACAAAACTAAATTTTTTAAGTGTCACAATCATAACAAATGTTCAGTTATTCCCTATATTTTTTTTTTATAAAATATTAAATAATTTGGAGCAATTTTAAGTTGAGGGAAATACGTATATTTCTTAACTATTAACGCGGGATAACATGTAACTTTCATAGACACCAACACTACTTATTTAGAGTTATTCAGGGAAGCGGTTAATTACAATTTACTAAATAATACTTGAAAATAAATTAAATAATACTTGACAAACAATATACGTATAGCAATCCAATATCCATTAAAAGTTTAAACAATTGGTTCTTTATTTTCTTTTCAGTTTCTAACTGTTAAATTTTTTTTAATCATTATAAAATTCCCTTAATCAGTCAAAATATATTTGATTGAGTCTGAACAATTTGATGCTCTTGCCAAATGTCTTACTCTAGATTACTTCAATTGTGATTATACCAGTGGAGTAATTACCTGTGTAGAAATGACATCCTTCTGATTGTTTGTTCTGCACCATCAATGAAGCTTAATGGATGCATTCAAGTGACAAAAGTTACCTACATCAAGACGAGATTTTTTTTTCTGTAATCCTGTCACGACATTCTAAAAACTACCGAACGGTTGACGGAAATACTAAAATGGTTCAGTCGATTTTCCTGAATTAGATAAAAGATCTTTGTTACTGAAAAGTTAAGAAATGATGTCGGCTTGTTTAAGTTTCGAAAGAACTGTTTACAGAACATTTACCTATAATTAGGCAGAAAGTGATGTTAAGATTTCGATTATAAATGGTTATGAATGAGAAAATATTTAAAACTATAACAAACAAAATTTTAAATAGAAGATTCATAATAACTAAACAAAATACTAGTATTAAAGTTAAATATTGAAAGACTTAAGACTGAGTTTCTTACGAGGAAATCACTATGAATGAAACTCAAGTATGTTTTGTTTTTAAATTAGAAGTATTTTTAGTTATTTTGTTATAGTTCTAATGCTTTAACTATATAAGGATACAATAAAACTACTTGTAGAGTTATGCGCAAAAAGTTTATTAAACGAAATAGTTAGTTATCTGTTACTTTAAATGTTATGTCTTTTGTCTGTATGTTCTATAAAAAAATGTTTGATTGTTTAGTTGCATGCAATAACTCCGTGATTTTTTACCTTTATCTAGGTCAGTTAAAATCAGTCTGTTGCTTTAACTTGAATAACTATAATAAAAATATTATGAAATTCACCATAAATATTAAATTGATTATTTATACAACTGCTCTTTAATTGCTTTGAGGTTGCTTAGTAAAAAAATTCTTATTTAAAAAATGAATATGGTTTTTTTAGACATACATAAACTTAATATTGTCTACATTTCAGAATATTTCTAATAATGACATATTGCAATGGGATACAACGATCAATGAACGTTAAGTGGGTATTAAAAGTTTTAAAAAAAATAAGAATCACGGATCAATCTACAAATATTTGGTCCTAAGACAAATTAAATGCGAACTAATGTGCACAACTCAATTATCTTACTTCCCATTCTTTTGGCATGTCTTTTTAACATTTCTTCAGTTTATAACTTTTTTACGTCCTACTGGCAGTACAACGGATAAGGCTATGGACTGCGGTGCCTGATGATATGGGTTCAATTCCCGGTAAGTCTTGGTTGTAATTGTTGATATTTATTGAAAGTGATCTATGTAATCTAGCATCTGCTCTTTTTATTCATTTTTACTCAGTATAGTACTCATTTTGAGTACATAACTTTTTCAAAATTAAAACTTATATATTCGGAGCCATGATTAAGCATCGAATGCATTCAAAAATGAATGCATTTTACTTATTTTTGAATACCTATTTTTAGCAGTGCAGACATCCAGGGAATATCAGTATATGGTAATTAATATAGTATATAATTCGTTCATTTTCGAACTCTGGACCAGTATTCCCCAGTATTGGTGTCATACCAACCACCACCATTTACGGCAATAAAACGTTTTTAATATATTTATTTCGAACGCAAAATCAAAAAAATCTTTCGAGTTGAGAGGAAACGAATGGTTTCTACTGGCTTATTTACACAACCCCGTTGCCCCAGAAGCGCACTCTGTCGGAACGCGATCGTGAAAGTGCAATTGCACGAATATTCCTTTATCTTCACCAACCTCTGCTGCACGACATAATCACCACATTAATGTCGAAGAAGGGCCATCTTTAATAAAGGATTACTGCGATCGCTTCAGCGGGGTAGAAACCGAAAGTGTGCCGTTTATTGAAACGAAAGTGGAGCGATTTTTGCGTTGGTGGTAAATAAAGGGAATTTGGGGTTTTCTGATTTTCTGGGATTTTAAATTATTTAAGTCTTTATTGTATTTTTGAAATAATTGAGAACATTTTGGAAAGTTCTAATGGAATAATTAACAACGGACATCTCTTGAAAACAAAATATATATGTGATATATCTACACTTAAAAATAGGCATTCAAAAATAAGTAAAATGTACTCATTTTTGATTAAATTCGATGCTTATCATAGCTCCGAATACATAAGTTTCGTTTTTAAAAAAGACGTGAACTCAAAATAGAATTAAAAGAGCAGTAGCTGGCCTACATAGGCTGCCTTCATAAATAACTTTCAATAAATATCGAACAATTACAACTTAGACTTACCGGAAATCGAACCCAGGTCTGTCCAGAGTCTTATCCGTTATGCTATCAAGGCGATGTGAAAAGTTATAAACAGAAGTAATGTTAAAAAGGTGTGCTAAAAAATGGGAAGTAAGAGAATTGAATTGTAATAACGCAGTTTCCATATAAGTAATCGACATCAAATAACGCGGAAAACCATCTTCTGAACAAATATTTTATGTTTGTCAGATCCCCTTGTTAAGATGGCTTGGACAGAAGCTGAGATTAGCAATATTAAATCACTCAGTTAATTTTTGCAGATGCAAAACAGATTAGGTTTCTTTTTTCTATAAGCATGACAAGTTATATGGTAAAGCATATAAGGATGAATAACTGTTCCGTAGGAAGAACGGAAAACGCAAAGAGTTCTTGGAGTGCAAAGGGTTAGAGACTGGATTGTTTACCCAAAAACTTATTCTCAAAGTGAATCTTGGGGTCGTCAGCGGCTAGCTGAATGCTTGAGCAGAAAGAACAGTGTCCTGGTTTGTAAGGAATACCCAAAAGCGACCAGTGTATCCAATTACAACATATTTTAATCAATGGTCTTCTCGAAAGATCTCTGAACACATTATTCGCCGTGCTCTTTAGCTTATGAGAAATGGAAGCGTATAGTACTTGGGTAAGGTCATAATATTTCGGGCACTCAGTATATACATTTATTTTAAAAATAAAATTCTGAAAATAAACATCAAATCTTAACCCTTTGCACTCCAAGAACTCTTTGCGTTTTCCGTTCTTTCTTCGGAACAGTTGTTCATCCTTATGTTCTTTACCCTAGAATTTGTTATGCTTATAGAAAAAAGAAACCTAATCTGTTTAGGAACTGCAAAAGAACGAGTTGAAAAAAATATCGATGTTTCTTAAACGCAAGATCATGCTGTTCTAATTTATTTTAAAGATTAGGGAACCAAAAGAATTAGTCGTTATGTTGTCGCCTGACAGACGCCAACGGAGTACAAAGGATTAAATAATATTCATAGCCTTAAAAAATACGTTTCTTTCAGAGAAAATTTAATGAATTGCAATGCAATAAAATGTTAAATAACTTTCTACACCTCCATAAACAATAAACCTCTGAATTGCCAAATTGTAGTTTCAAATCTTTGTTGCAAAGTCAATATTATCCATTCAAAGACACATGCTATATGGACATTCTTGGTTTGATCTTTTGTATGGTAATGCTTGACATCGCAGGTGTTTAGTGCATCCCCTATACTGAGAACCTTGAATATTAAAATAAGGTCACTCGAGATGCATCATTATCAAATGCAGTCATTGTTTCTCTTGTTTTCGTGCGATTTTCACTCCCTAAAATACAGGTTAAGTGAAAATTCTGATACCTTTTGTCTTTGAGGAAAACAATTTATTTTTATTCTCAATGCCGGTGTTAAGACAATAGTTTTGGTGCCTAGCTTAAATGAGGTCTTTTCCATCACGATTCGGTGATGTAATGCTAAAAGCTTATAAGACATCGAAAAGTATCAATAGTTTTTTTACAAACAAGGCTCAATGAATTGTTGTAACTAAACGAAGAAGCCCAAAATCTATTTTGTCCGATCAATGACAAGAAAACACATGGTTCTATTCTTACACTGTAAAAAAAATTTGCTTAAAAATGAGTACATGGGCGTACTTGTTTTTCTTCGAGTACAATTGCACCGTTAATGAGCGATGACTTACTCAAACTTAATTAATCGTGCTTTCACAAAAATGAGCAGTATGGTTTAATATTGCTAATATCAGCTTCTATTTAAGCCATCTTAACAAAGCGACCTGACAAACTTAAAATATTTGTACAGCAGATGGTTTTCCACATTTTTTTTATGTCGATTACTTAAATGGAAACTGAGTTATTACTACTCAATTATCTTACTTTCCTTTCTTTTGCCACGCTTTTTTAACGTTATTTCTGTTTATAACTTCTTCACGTAGTTCTCGTAGAACAACGGATATGGCCCTGGACTTCGGTGCGGATGACATTCGGTAGACGTGTTGGGTTCGATTCACGTTATGTTCTGGTTGTAATTGTTGATATTTATTGAAAGAGATTTATGAGGGTAGCCTATGTAGGCAAGCAATTTCTTTTTTACTCATTTTTAAGTACATGTCCTTTCCAAAAATGAAACTTATGTATTCGGAGCTATGATTAAAGTCGAATGTAATGAAAAATGAGTACATTTTACTTATTTTTAAGTACCTATTTTTAACAGTGTACTGTTACATTGTTAATTATAATTTCAGTATTGTTAGTATTCATTGTTAGTATTATTTCAGTGATATGTAGCAGATAGACATTGGAACGTAATGGCTACTAATAATTTTCCAAAAGTATGAACGAAGAAAAAGTTTGTTTTGGGAAATGATAGCTACTTTGAAAGCTAATATAAAATTGTAGAAAAAGTAAATTATAAAAATTTGGAATACTCAAACGTATTTTTTTTTACATTTTTAGTTCACATATAAACAGGATAATCACAAATAATTAGACGATAGTCATAGTTTGGCTGTTTAACTATATTTAATAAGCAATTCTTTTTGCTGTGCTTTAACTACTTTGTTGCTATTAAAACGAATCGACTTGATTAAAATGTAAGCGAAGTAGTTGAACAAAAATAATATTTTTTATGTCAATACAGCCAAATAGGATACAAGTAATCATTGGCTAAAATTTTTTGACCACCTTGCATATCCAATTCTCTCATTTAAAAATTAATTTTACATACATATAATTGCATTTTCAATACAATATATTCAATAGAATTTCGCAGTTTCAAATCGCAATCCTTCGATTTCAATTCATAATTCACATATCCCTTGCTTCTTTATATTTAAAACTTAAAAGCTTAGCGCACTTTATTCTATCGTAATAACTGAAAACAATAAATTAAACGGGTCTGGAGAGACTGGATCGGAATCGATGTCAAAAGGTTTGAGCTAACACCGGACTCAAAGGTTGAGCTAACACTAAGATTATAACGTCTGGGTTCTTTGGGTAAAAAACATTCAACAGAGTATTTTAAATTTTCATTACGTTTTTTGGTTGGCACACTTCATATTTAGAGATTAAATATTTGGTGCAACGTTTCACCACTAAACCATCCGTAGTTGCACAGTAAAAACTAAGCACCAATTGTTGGTTGCAGTTAAATGGGCACCAATGTTTGGTGCAAGGTTGTAATAATTTTTAACAGTGTACAGTGGTTTGGGTCCGTCCTGAAATATTTTGAAAATTGTCTGGTTCTTACACCAGTTCTTGTTCTGGTTCTTGACTCCTCTACTACAAAAGATCCATGCTCGAAGGTCCTAGGAGTCTCAATGTACGCATTTGTCACTTACCGTGTTGGGGTTGAGTGGCGTGTTGAGTCCGGTTCGAGTCCATGACAGCAGGGCTAGGGTGGCGAGAATCCAGGCGGGAGTAGGCATTGGACCCGGGAAGAAGAGAGGAAGACAGGGAAGGAGGTGCGACCCTCAACGCAAGTAAGGGAATCCGTTCTGGCTGTTAGGATACCACGACACTAGAAGCAATTCGACGGACACGAGACACTACCTGGAACAGAGAACAAAGATTGTTTTAGTGGATGCACTGTAAAAATAAAGGTGCTTAAAAATCAGTACATGGACTTACTCTTTTTTTAGTACAATTGCATAGTAAATGAGCGATGACGTACTCAAATTTAAGTAACCATACTTTCTAAAAATTAAGCAGTGGGATTTAATGTTGTTGAATTCGGCTTCTGTTCAAGCCATATTATCAAAGCGACCTGACAAAAACTTAAAATATTCGTTCAGAAGATGGTTTTCCACGTCATTTGATGCCGATTGCTCAAATGGAAACTGAGTTATACCAACTCAATTATCTTACTTTCCATTCTTTCGGCACGCCTCTTTATCATTTCTTCTTTTATGCGTTCCAAGAATCAAATGTGGGTATAACGAGAGGATTGTATACATAATAATTGGAATTATAATGGTAATTTAAAAAAAAATCTTACATTAAAAAATCATAACATAATTTAATTTATCAAAAAAATGTAACATAATGCAAGTGAATTCAAAAATAATCCTATGTTTTCCCATACTTCCTATTTCAGTTGGTTAAAGTGTCGTTCTAATAACAGGAATGTTTTATATGCACTATTGAAAAATTGATATTTTTAATTAGTAATAAAGCTGGATTGTTAGTTATAGTTTAGTATTTCTAAATTGTGGGATTATGGATTGATAAGTGTCAAGTGATGGGTTGGGAGCTAATAGGTTTAAAATTTTAATTACAAGTTTTGGCGAAATAGTGAAAATAACAAAGTTAATAAAAGATTGGAAAACAAGTTGAAAACGCAGTTGGTTTAATTGACGCCCCTGTAGATCTACCTACACAGTAGGATATTGGCGACTATTCGTGATCTATCCTGAAAGATTGGAAAAGTCTAGCTTTTCGAAAAGTATTCAAATCATGTGTGTCTATGCAGATATCTTTTAAACTATGCACACTGATATTCATAAACCCGATGGAAGAACAATGCAATATTGTTAGATAGATATTTTTGCCAATCTTTGGATACCAACAACGTAAATTTTAAATATCGATAATAATAGAAAATAAGGACATTTTAATTGAAATCAATTTATAAAATTGTATTTATAAAAACAAGAATTTTGGCTAAAGGCAGTCGAAACAGGACACAATTACAATTAAATTATCTGTTTGAATTAAAAGAAAAGGGTTCAAATGTCAGTAAATATTTTATTTCACTATGTTAGTGGGGATAAATTTTTCTTCAAATTGTATTATGTAACAGTCCCAACTATGACATATATATTTAAAATTTATTTTACAACCTTGACAATTTTTGAATATGCTTTATTTCGATTAAAAAATCCTCTACAGTAGATCTATCATAAGGTGATTTCTTAAGTACCAAGTACATACATCATACGTATATATAGTCAAGAAAAACTGGACAAGAATACATAATACTCAAACATAATAACTTCATTTTCAAAAGAGCCTATAACTCTTGTTCACAATCCCCACAAAATAAAAATGTCAACTTAAATCACTGCAAATACCATCAATCCCAAAGCAACCAGTTTAATATATTCCCAGTCGTTCTACACCAGGGGTCAACTCTGTCTCCAACACTGTCAACCACTAAGAGGAGATCTATTCATCAGGTAGTACTTGCATCACGTGCATTAGTAAAATATGTGAATCTGTTACGTGAATCTGTTTCCTTAAGGCTCCAAATGGTCTTTGTAAGGGGAAATCCAGAGACAAATATGCCCTTGGTTATATACGTGATATGGAATACGTTATGAAACCGTTATTTTCAAGTATGTAGGAAGTGTGATTACGAATTAAGGTTTTCGAGTTATGTAGTGGTTTGATATATTATAAAGACTGGAAGTTGTAGTGGTATCACTGCGCTAGAATAAGATAACTCTAAGCACTGGATCGAGGACTAAGCCACTTTACTCCTTTTTGAGCGACGGTAGAAAAAATAGTCCTTTCGCATAGATTTTCATAGATTTAAAAACGTATTTCTGGCTTTCAAAAATACATTAAACGTTACACATTTAATACTTTTTAATACTTACTTACTTACTTACAAGAAAAAGAAGACAAAGGGCACCAAAAAAAAGTTTTAAACATTTCTGTGACGTCATGAGAGATTCCCACGTAGTCAAGGACGAACGTTTTTCAACCTTTCTTCCAAATTATATCCATCCGCGCGACGTGGTAAATTACATTGTCGCTGAATGGGAGTCCTTACACCAGTGCTTATAGTTATATAATATTCTAGCTCAGTAGGTGGTATTTGATTTATAATAGGTTTTAATGTAATGCCATAATAAATATATCTTATTGTTTAAATTATCAACAATTTTTTTTAATAACAGTAGAAATAAATACAAAGCATTATAGTGAATAATTCTAAATACCTCTTTAAAAACTAAGTATTCATTTGTTATGCATTTACTATAATAATTTTTTAACAAACACCTCATCTTGAATATGCTGTACAGTTTTGGTTATCATATCTTAAAAAAGACATTGATTTGTTAGAGAAAGTTCAGCACATGGCTACTAAAATGGTCTAAGGTTTTTCAGGCATGGATTATAAAGATAGATTAAGAAATTTAAATTTGTATACTCTGTAAAAGAATAATTAGAGGAGATTTAATTCAACTGTTCAAATTTATTAAACAGGGGAATGTGGAGAGAGAGTTTAGATTTTAATATGAGTGATAAAACGAGAGGTTATGGATTTAAATTTTAAAACAAATCACATTTTAATAAAGCAGGCCAGAAAACGCTATTTCTAATAGGGTAATAGACAAATGGAACAACTTGCCAGTGAATATTGTTAATTGTGCAGGAGTAAAAGATTTAAAAAAAAAAAGAAGTTAGATATTCATTAGGGGATAGTTAGGAGATACTAGCTGGATCAACCTTGTTGGGGCTTGAGCCTGTTGTTGGTCGTCAATACTTGTATTTTATTTATACAATCTAAAACTTTTTATTATTATATGGTCTTATAAAATTAAAGAGTATCAAAAAAATTATCGAAACATCATCGAAAACAAATTTTGTAACTACTTTTATCCCATAATGAAGTCTATGGATCAAATGTTTAAAGTTAGTTTCAACATTATTAAAAAAAAATAAGAATACAGCTTTGTTGTAGAATGACCATTTTTAAAGATGTTAAAAAATAGATTCTATCTTCGTGTTTGTCAGGTTTAAAACTGTTCTGGTAAAGAAATTTGAAAATAACTCATTCTAGGGAGATTCCTCTAAACGATGACATATAGTACAACTTATTTTAGGTGGATCAATCCACAATAAAGGGATTTTTCCCTTTTTTTATCCCTTTTTTAATAAAGAGCGGTACATTTTTTTAAAGTTTAAAACCGTTGACAAACTTTTAAAACACACTGATATGGGTTACAGCTTTTATAATCAAATATTAAAAAAATAATATGATTAAGAACAAAATTAAAATATATTATAAAACTTAATTATTAGAAACTAAGTAAATAATTATTAAAATTAACATTTTATTTGATATTAGAAGCAGAATGTTTTCTAATTTAGGAGATTAAATTAGATTTTTTTTCTATTATATCGTTACATTAATTTCTATAAAAATAAAAGAAAAAATTCTGTATGTGGATCGCAAAACACTTATTTCCACTCCGTATAAAAGAATGAAAATTTATATATAAGCATAATTTGTAAAATCTCATTTAGCTTTTTAAATGTTTTTAAGAATTTTAGAAATATTGCATGAAAAACTTCTTTAAATAAATATTTCTAAAAACTGTATTCTACAACAAGTCTTTGTAGCTGAGTCGGTACAGCACGGGACTTCGGAATAATAGGTCACGGGTTTGAGTTCCGACGGGGGCCACTTATTTGTTTTTGTATAGGCATCAACGTTTTTATTAAAGTCTGCTATGTTATTTTGAGCTAATGATTTAAATTTTTAAATCGACTTTGTGAATTACTAGTAATCAAGACCTAATAAAATAATACTAAGGAAATGCGAATACTTAATAGTTCAATCCGGCTTAGTATTAAAATATGAACATTTTTAAGTAAAATGCACTGTACAAAGCGAACGGAAATATATTTTTATTATTTGACTTTCTTTTATATTATTCTAAGACTATTTAACTTTTTATTATATTATTCTAAGACTATTTAACTTTTTATTATATTATTATAAGACTATTTAACTTTTTATTATATTATTATTATAAGACTATTTAACTTTTTATTATATTATTATTATAAGACTATTTTAATCGATAGTTTGATAAATAGAAATAAAAAAAAATCGATTAATAAAATCTATGGCTAAAATAAAAAAAAAAATTGTTTGTTTTTATTTAACCTTCAGATCTTTATTGCCACTGTAAAAATGACGGTTGATTTTGATTATTTGTTTAATGTATGTCATCATCCTATTCAAGCACTTATTGTTTTAAATCTATTGTTTGAAAAAGCACTTTTTATTACCTTCGGCCCTTTCAAGTTTGATTCTTTTGTTTGGTAAAGCGTGAGATATTTTTTTTTGTGCTATATGACATTGGTTCTTGTCTTTGTTCGTTTTATCTTTCTAGGTAAATAAAATTTACATATAAAAATGATTAAAATTTATATTGTTTAAGCATTGCCAATATAAGCTGTTTTTTTTAGTTTTAAAGTTGAGTTATACCAAATAACCTAAACTATTATATTGTAAATATTTTTCATTGAATTAATGTAGTTATTCAGGGATAAATTCGTAAAGATAATAAATATACAAAATGAAGCTATCTTATAATTTTAACTTAACATCAATTTAAATACTCATCATAATATTTATTACTTAGCATCAACAAATAAATGTTTTAATTAATATTTTTTTTCAAACATATAAATTATAAAACAATTGACCAAAGTACTTAATGGAATGTGTAAATCACAGTTTAAGCATTTACATATAATGAAAACTTAGGGTAATGTTATTTTTAAGAAGTAATAGAAATTAATTATAGACATCTAAAAATGAGTATAGAGTTAAAATTTGCATTGCTCTTTTAATAAAATTAAATTATTGACAGTTATTATTGTTATTATAACCCAAAAAATAATAATTCAATTTTGATTAAACACAGAAAATTTTTAATTATAATTTTTAAGAATGTCTTAAAATCGAGTTGTGTCCAGTATAGTAATTCAAAAGCAAGTTAACAACTATAAAATGTTTCTCATATGCATTTTTATTTGTAATTGACAAAAAATTTTTAAATTTGCTTTCAATAATATCATTATCTGTTAGAGTTATCTTTACAAAACTTGAAACGGCTTAATGTAATAGTTCAAAAAAAGGTTTTCCACATTTAAGTGTTAAAAATAACAATTCCCCATTTATTGGCACTCCTTTTTTATGTTTGTCCGGGGCCTAACTTTTTACTGTGCGAACCAATTTTGATATATTTTCTTAAATGATGGAGGTTGATTTCTTACACTCCCATTTTAAGAATTCCCACCTGCAAGAATTTTAATGAAAATCCAGTGTTCTTTTAGGAAAAGGGAAATTTTAAAAACTGCATTAATATACCTTTTTGTCCTTTTAATTTTGGCTTATACTTCTTCATTCAGTTCTATGTCGTTTTAATTAAACAAGTGCAAATAACTCGTTTTTTTGCTATTAGTCTTAAGGTGTACAAAACACGTTATTACTTTTTCTTTTATTTTGCAGATAGCATTATAATTTTTTATCACTTGGTCAACGTTAAAAAAAAATCACAATCAAAAACAATTAAAGGAATGTACAATAATAATAAATTTACCTAATATAATATATATTTTTATATAAACTATTATAAAATAATTTAATATTAAAATATTACATGAAAAACTATATTTTTGCATTTTTATAACCAAACGAATGTGGTTAAAAAGTGTCTTTAGATATTTTTTTCATTTGTAAAGCAATTAAAAAAAATTGAAAAAAATCGCTAATTTCACTGTTTAATCTATTTTTTTAAAATACTAACACAATTATTAATATATATATATATATATATATATATAATACTATTCTCTAAAGACAAACAAATTAAAGTAATATGTTTCAAAATACACTGTAGCAAGTTTGAAGCAGTTTCTTCAAACATATTTGAACTTATATCAATTGAAACTTGACCAAATATGAAAAAAGTCATCACTGAGAAAAATGAGTTCAAAGTTACATATTCAGGTAATCAATCTTGTACCGAACCTTAATACTGATTTGCTAAAAAATAATTAGTTATACTTAAAGTAGAAATATGATTTTGGTATCGTAAGATTCAAACTACAATGAACTATTTTTTAAAACAATAAAATAGTTTTGGATATGTTTGATGAGTCCGTGCCCCTTAAATAAAACGTCAACGCAAGTAAAATAAAATAATCAAATTTAAACATAAGCTAATCGACAATAAAATACAAATTATATTAAAACTAAAATATCTTAGTATAAAATACAGTATTATCATAAGATTTGTTCACTGCTCAATGATAAAAAAAAATTTGGATAATAAAAGAAAAAAAAAAATAACAAAATCCTTAATGTTTTCTTAAATCACATTTGTACCCTATAACTACCCGAAGGCAATTTACCTGGCACTGACCCCTACGAATAGGTCAAGGTAGAATCATGCGTACTTGACGCAAAACCGTCGTTGTCACTAACACTTAATCAAGACAAAAAAGTAAAATAAACCGTCGAACGTAACGGGGAGCTTTCAAGGTTGCATCGGAAATCTTATCTCTGGGCTTTTTGTCAGGGTGTTGTCAGATGCAAGATTGCGGAAATCGTTTCCGTTACAATCCCAATTCAATGGAAATTAAACAATCGCAATCGTATGTTAATCCAATTCGCTACACGTTCATTTGTAAACGGATCATGAACATTTATTTACACTAATTGGTGATAAGTGATTTGTTCATGCACACCTTTTGGCCTTTAAATCATGCATGTATGAATTAGGAAAGGTAAATATGATGAGGATTGACGTACTTATGAAGATTGCAATGACATGGAGATGGTTGACATTAATGCTAGATTACAACACCTGATTTCGAACACTGTATCGATTAATAAGGATGTGGTATTAGATAATAAGGATTGATTATTGATGAAAAGAAAGATTTAGATTACAGGATAACACAATTTATGTATTTGCGATGTTGAAATGTACTTAAATTTGACATTTGATATATAAAATAATTTAATTTGTGTATATAGCCATTTCTCCGTTCCCGTTGATACAAATACAAATTGTTTGTTGGTAATAATTCGAATTTTAGAATAATATTCAGGAAAGATTCAACACATTATTATTCCCAAACTGTGAATTTCCATGTAATATGTCTTTAAATCACTTGAATTCTTGAAACTCTCATAAAAAAAATGCAATCCAATTGTAAATGGAAAAGCTATTGAGTGTGTTTAAATTGCTAAGTATAATATTTGTTAATCCTTTTTTCTGGTATCATTTAATTAAAATAAGAAATAGACTTAAAATATTTCTATTTTATGTATTGAGTTAAAATAATTGAAACATAAAAGTACATATATAATTTAACGTTCATGTGAAGCGTACGATTATATACACTTCAACGATCTTGCTAGTAAAATGTTCTTATATTTTTGTCATATTCCTTTCTCTCAGTAATAGGTTAACTTATTTATACTTGTATTTCCTTGTTTTTAAGCAGACATAAGGTTATTGGATAGCTTTCTGCCATTAATAACATAAAATAGTAGACAATTTACTTGAAATAAAAAATATTAGCATTGTTTAAATGTTATAATGCTGTTAGTGGATTATGAGATTTGATAAAAACAAATTCAATTGTATTAAAAAAACTTTACAAAAATAAGCAGTTAAAACTATTCGGGAGCGGAACTGAGATAAAAAGCAGCATATAAATCCGAAGTGTGTATACTTTACATTAAAAATAATTAAAATAATAGTTAAACTTGTTAAACAAACGAAATATCTGTAAAGTTAGGATAACTTTTGTGTAAAAAAAGTCCCAATTTTTAAATATGTATTTTTAGTTTACTTGCTTTAAATATTTAAATTATTTTATATAAATACTTATAAAAAAAGTTATTAAAATTAAGCTTGATAATAACACTTAAATTTTAAGTAAACTTCAAGAGGAAATTTAGCACCTTTTTAATTTTTTTTAATATAAAAAATGAACATCCTTATTGTATACTATTTTTGAATTGTTCCATACTAGTATTTTGAATAAATGTTAACCTATGATGCTCCTAGACGTGACGTCACGTCCAGGGATCTCCAGTGTTTCCATCAACGCACTTAATTTTTAAATTTAAGAAAATACTTCATGTTAAAAAAAAATTAATCAAATTAGCTTAGGTACACTTTGAAAGCAATCTCTGTACAATAAATTAAACTTTTGATAAAAATATAAAAGTGCACGCTTAGCACAAACTATTCAAACCTCTAAGAAGTGAAAACAATTTTACAATTTCCAAAATCGCCTGAACGTCAGCGTGTTAAAGGGGGGGGGGGGGGCAAAGGGGGGGGGGACAAAGGGGGGGGGACAAAGGTTCCATTTATTTTAAAATTGAAATCTCAACGACATGTGCTATAGATACAGGGCTATACTGCCATTCTACCAATTTATGAAACGTTAAAAACGATGATAGTTCGTCCAAAAAATATTAAAGGTCAGAATGCTGTGCGACATTAAACTTTATTTTGAGTGTTAGTTCATCGTTCTTCTCCTGGACTCTCCAATTTACAAACTTCCAAATTAAGATACGTTAATCCCCCCTCCAAAACCAGATAAGGTTGCTTTCGTCTAAAGAGAATATACAAGAAATAATCTCTTAACAAGCTGACCTTATTTTCCGGATTTACATACCTCCTGTGGATAAAGTGCATTACGAAAGCCGTTGGATACGCAGGGTCAAACCGCAAAGTAACGGTGACTACCATGTCTTGCTGGTTCAAGGTAACCACGGGGTGGATAAATTGGAAACATGACATCCGACATGTGTAAGGACTCTGATGAGAAACCCTATAACGGTCATAGGCATAACCGTTATGGAGTTGCTCATCAGAATTTCAACTTACCCAATTGATCTATAAGTAACCATGCTGAGTCAGATAATTGGGATGTTCTTGTAGTATGTCTATGTAAAACTGAAATTGTAATATTTGTCTATGAACAAGGAGGACAAATATAGATTGTCTGACTGACTTGAGTTTGCCGGCTGGTTGTTCAATTAATGACAAACTGTACACTGCAAAACAAATTGCTTAAAAATGAGTACTTGAACGTACTCGTTTTTTTTATACAATTGTATCGTAAAGGAGCGATGACGTACTCAGATTTAAGTAATCGTACTTTCTAAAAAATTAGCAATATGGTTTAATATTGCTAATATCAGCTTCTGTTCAAGCCATCTTAATAAAGCGACATGACAAACTTAAAATAGATTTTCCGAAGATGGTTTTACACGTTATTTGATGTCGATTGCTTAAATGGAAACTGAGTTATTACGACTCAATTATCTTACTTCCCATTCTTTTGCCACATTCTTTTTAACATTACTTCTGTTTATAACTTCTCCACGTAACTTTCGTAGTACAACGGATATGACCCTGGACTTCGGTGCGAACGACATTTAGGTAGACGGATTGGGTTCAATTCCCGGTAAATCTTGGTTGAAATGTATTGAAAGTGATTCATGAAGGCAGCCTAATGGGCAAGCAACTGCTCTTTTTATTCATTTTTGAGTACATGTCTTTTTCAAAAATGAAACTTTTGTATTCGAAGCTATGATAAAAAAAATCGAATGTAATTAAAAATGAGAACATTTTAATTATTTGTAAGTGACTATTTTTAACAATGTATCTGCTCAATGGGTAATTATTAACAGTTTGAGGTTGATATTAAAAAAAAGAAAAAGTAACACTACCGCGTAAATTTTGATCCACAGACAGGTTATGAAGGCAGCACTGAGCTGGCCCCATACTGTTGAAAATTCCGTACCACGACCACCTTAAGGTTTAGCTTACTCTACACGGTGATTCCCACCTATGGCTGTGACCAATCCGGGAGATTTTAATTTTAAATTCGGATGGTTATCAGACTAAAACGTTCGTATCAAAGAAGATTGTTACATTAGTAGATCTGTTTATTTTTTCGTACATTAAAAGGACATCCCCTATAACCTTATTTTTCTGTTTGTCTCTATGCGTATTAGAAAAACTATAAAAAATTAGTTATTTTATTGAATATACTTAAGAAACGTGTGGCAATGTAATATTCAGAAGTGTTTAAATGAAGGCGACGAATTATGCAAATGCAATATTATTGAATTTCACATTACAAATTTTTTATTTTGCAATAAAGTTTACATTTTGTAATATATTTTACATTTTGCCATAAAATTTACATTTTGTAATAAGTTTCACTTTTGAAATAATTAAAAAATTTCTGACATTTACATTAAATATTTTTTTAAAAAATCGTATTTCATAGTAAAATATTCATTTAAGTAAATAAACTTTATTTTAAATATTTGGTTTAATTATATTTATGAATAAAAACATTTAAAACATAAAGGTAAAAAAAAATATTCCACAATAATTTCCAATTACCCTTGCATATCAAGTCAAAAAAATATTTTATTATCCACGCAAACAATATTTTATAAATCTAAATCCATGATTTCATAACTAACCACCATACTACAATCTAAGTGACGTAAATCAAACACTATAATCAAAACAATTCAGAAAAAAATAGCCATCCATTTATCATTTCCTTTATTTAGACACAATGAATATTGTGCTTTTCTTTCACTATCACAAATCGAAATTGCCTTTCTTATATTATATCTTTATCCGGCGAAGAAAGGCTAATTTTGGCACTTCCCAGACCACTCATGCGTGCAGTTATGTTGACAAGTATCCGCTTGCAGAAAGTGTGCCATTGTGGGAGTACGTTTCTAGGCAGTCTCACTTTCGCTGAATGCATTTGCATGCTGAGTTCACGCATTTCCTTGTTAAGAAACTTAACGGAAGGGAAGTGGATGGGTTACTTGGGAAGTTTTTTAATTAGTATTATTTTTAATTGCATTTGCTTCATTTTGAAAGACGCTGTTTCCTATGAGTATTGAATATTCGTGTTTTAAGAGAAGTTGATTGTAATTTTATATCCATATAGGATTTAAAGATATTTTTCTTTTAATTAAAATTTCGTCGAATGACTTTTTCCCTTCCCCCATTACGCATTTTCTCGCTGTTTTCCGTGTTATTTAATATCGTGTTGTACAATAGCATATATATGTATTAAAATAAAGCTTTTTTCCTTATTTTGCCATATTTTTCTTATTTGGAGAGTTTAGGAGAAGAACGATAACGATTATTTTGGAAAAAAAACGTAAAAAACAAAGTATCATGTCTCACAGCTTAAGCCAGGGCCAGACATGTGCCCAGACTGCCTCAACACATTCCAATATTGTTCATAGTCGAGTCTCACAGCTTAAGCCAGTGCCAGACTTGTGCCCAGACTGCCTCAACACATTCCCAGCTTGTTCATAGTCGAGTCTCACAGATTAAGCCAGTGCCAGACTTGTGCCCAGACTGCCTCAACACATTCCCAGATTGTTCATAGTCGAGTTGTGTGGCCGCACCCCTATCAACAAGAATCCTCAAATGTTGGAGGTTGGAAAGTATTAAAAGGCTGGTCGAAGAAAACGACCCTAACCATCCAACCCCAAGTCAAAGTAAAAGAAGGGGGAAAGATAGAGTACATGCGCAGCAGCCCACAAAGAAGCCTTCAGCGGAATGCATATTGGGATACTGTCAACAGTTTCGTTATGAGCAGAACTGGAAAATCGGTCGAAGAGCACAAAAGAACTCAGCGGCGCCATGCATCTCGGGATACTGTCAACAGTTTCGTTATGCGCAGAACTGGAAAATCGGTTGGAGAGCACAAAACAACTCATCGGCGCAATACATCTTGGGATACTGTCAACAGTTTCGTTATGCGCAGAACTGGAAAATCAGTCGGAGAGCACAAAGCAACTCATTGGAGCAATACATCTCGGGATACTGTCAATAGTTGAGTTATGCGCAGAACTTGAAAATCGGTCGGAAAGCACAAAACAACTCATCGGCGCAATACATCTTGGAATACTGTCAACAGTTTCGTTATGCGCAGAACTGGAAAATCAGTCGGAGAGCACAAAGCAACTCATTGGAGCAATTTATCTTGGAATACTGTCAACAGTTTCGTTATGCGCAGAACTGGAAAATCAGTCGGAGAGCACAAAACAACTCATCGGCGCAATGCATCTCGGGATACTGTCAACAGTGAGTTATGCGCAGAACTTGAAAATCGGTCGGAGAGCACAAAACAACTCATCGGCGCAATACATCTCGGGATACTGTCAACAGTGAGTTATGCGCAGAGCTTGAAAATCGGTCGGCGCGCACAAAAAAGCTCATCAGCGCAATGCATGTCGGGATACAGATTGCTCAGCAGAACGGTCGACAGTATTTCATATTCTGCCACATATAGGCTTCTCCTTTCCCCTCTCTCCTCGCCGCCCGTTCCAAATGATCCAAGGAACACTGAATCAGGTTGGGCCAGTGTGTAGCCAGCATATGTAGAAGCAAATATTTGTGATTGAGTATTGGGTGTCACTGGCTTACATACAATAAAAATATATTAGACATTGAGATATCGTTTTAATGGATCATTGTTTTCACGGTAACCTTCATTTAAATTAATGATATATAATATAAATTTTTTGTTCTGCGTAAGATATAAACCATTAGTTTTCAGAAAGTATTCAACAGCTTGTTAATGCGTTGCGCTTCAAAATATTTATGCAAACTTACATATGATACTTGTAAAAAATACTTCTGAAATATAATATTTAAATATTTATAAATACCAAAAAAAAAATTGTAAAATAAAAATATGTTTGGTTTTATATGTTCCATACCATACTGTTCAATATAGTAATGATAATTCTAAAAATAATTTAAATATTCTAATTAAGACTGAAGTTTTTCAAGATTTTATAAAGATATTTTAAATATTTGATTTTTTTTAAAAACATTCCCAAAAATTAGCATATCAAAATTTAGATTCTCTACATAATATTACTGATAAAAGAAAAAATATATTTAGCAACACAAAAGCAAAAAACTTAAATGTTTTTAAAACCATCAAACGTATTAAATTCTCTCTTAAAATCTTAGAACAGTACAACATATACTGCATCCAAATTTAATTTAAATACAATTTACACTGAATTCCAAAATATATAAAAATTTATTTTATTTATTTGTAACATTGCTTATTGATTTAAAGCTGATATTTTCACGTAATTTATAATAATGCTATACTAATTATACAGCGTAATAAAATCATAATTTGAATTAATAATTCATTGAAATTTTGAATATATGAACAATTATTATCCTTATAAACCTTAGAGTTCTTAGCACATTTTTACTGAGAATATGATAAAACGATGACGGTTCATATGATAAAAAGGAAAGGCTCCATATTTTTTTTAAATCGAGATCTCAACTCCTTTTGTTAGCTACATAACTATTCTTACATTATAGCAAGTTGTGAAAAGGGAAGAACGGAAGAAGAAACACACGTTGAAATGCCAGAATGATGTGTACATGTATGAACCATTACACTTTTCCCATCCTTTTTTCTACATCTTCTCTCTAGATGAACCGTCATCGTTCTTGCCTTGAACCCATTATATGTGTTTTCTTTTATAGTTCCAAATAACAATTACGTTAACTTTTAAAACAATAAAATAACTATACTCGGGGACAATCTAAGTTGAACCTGGAGCGGAAGCTATGATATGTATAAATATTCAGTTGATTGAGGCGCAACTTAGGTTGTCCCCGAGTATAGCTTCTGAGTTGCTGGATAACTCTTTAAGGCATACACATTAAAAAAATTGAGTGGACCCCGTCAGGACTCAAACCCATAACCTATAGCTTCGCGTGCTACCGATCCAAACTACAAACACACGTTCTAGCTACATTTCGGAAATCTTTTTTTAAAGACGTTTCTTTAAGCATTTTTTTTTTAAAAGCATGTTAAGGGGACTCGGTACCCTTGGAATAATAAACAAACCATTGATAAAACTTTTGTCATTTTTGACAAAACAGACGTCTGTTTATGTTCCGATTAAATATTTCGTCAAACCGTGGAAATTGTTGTTGTAGCTTTTTTAACGATATTTAGTTCATCGAAAATGAAGACGATTTTAAATAATATAATAATTCAATATCGACGAGCTGACTCGAACCCTGGACTACTCATTCCAGATTCCATTCGGTCAAGAAAGACTCAATTGAAATACGGCAATATAAGTATAAGAGCCAAGCATGAGCTGATGACCCACAAAAGCACTGAACAGGAATCTGAGTAAATGACTTTCGTTCAGTATTTGATGATTCTTGTTTCATCAAACAAAATTCAAGTGATTCAACGACGAATTGATTGTCAAATATAATGAAAGTAGCCTTGGTGATCTCTGATTTCTCAAAATTTGAGAGTTATGAACATAGGATTCGTCAGTGCACCGGGAAATTATTTTTCTTTTTTTACCTCATTTCTTACCCTTCTGGTCGTTACAAACGTATTTTTGCGTCCTTGTATCTGTAGTTTTTCCAGTAAAACACACTATTTTTAAATTCATAAAAATACTGCATTTTCTAATACTTTCCAAATTTTTTTTTATTGGGGTATAAATTCAAAGCCATCTCTTTAAGAATGAACAAGTTTTTTTTTTAATTATATAAATTAATTAAAATATCATTTAAACTACCCAACAGATAAAACAACTTTACAATTTTGTTAATTTTTTGAACGGTGAGAGGTTGATTAGATTCGTCGCATGTAAAAACCGTAAAAGGAATCTATACTAGAGAAATACATATGATTTTTTTTAATTAATAACTACTAGCGTTCTACTGCTCTTGTTCTACTTCAACAAGAACTACTAGCGTTACATTATTCTTTTAAATATCGACACAACGTATGGTTATTTTTCTTTAAACATTTTTCTTTAAATATCGACACAATGTATGGTTACTATATCAAAAGTAAACAGAGAAGCTTTTGTTCAACTTATGCTGAAGCATGTTCTACTGCTCCAAGAACTACTAGCGTTAATTTTTTCTTTAAATATCGACACAACGTATGGTTATTATATGATAAATAAACAGAGAAGCTTTTGTTCAACTTATGCTGAAGCATGTTCTACTGCTCCAAGAAATACTAGCGTTACATTTTTCTTTAAATATCGACACAACGTATGGTTATTATATGATAAATAAACAGATAAGCTTATGTTCTACTTATGCTGAAGCATGTTCTACTGCTCCAAGAACTACTAGCGTTAATTTTTTCTTTAAATATCGACACAACGTATGGTTATTATATGATAAATAAACAGAGAAGCTTTTGTTCAACTTATGCTGAAGCATGTTCTACTGCTCCAAGAAATACTAGCGTTACATTTTTCTTTAAATATCGACACAACGTATGGTTATTATATGATAAATAAACAGATAAGCTTATGTTCTACTTATGCTGAAGCATGTTCTACTTCTCCAAGAACATAGCGTTACATTATTCTTTTAAATATCGACACAACGTATGGTTATTTTTCTTTAAACATTTTTCTTTAAATATCGACACAATGTATGGTTACTATATCAAAAGTAAACAGAGAAGCTTTTGTTCAACTTATGCTGAAGCATGTTCTACTGCTCCAAGAACTACTAGCGTTAATTTTTTCTTTAAATATCGACACAACGTATGGTTATTATATGATAAATAAACAGAGAAGCTTTTGTTCAACTTATGCTGAAGCATGTTCTACTGCTCCAAGAAATACTAGCGTTACATTTTTCTTTAAATATCGACACAACGTATGGTTATTATATGATAAATAAACAGAGAAGCTTTTGTTCAACTTATGCTGAAGCATGTTCTACTGCTCCAAGAAATACTAGCGTTACATTTTTCTTTAAATATCGACACAACGTATGGTTATTATATGATAAATAAACAGATAAGCTTATGTTCTACTTATGCTGAAGCATGTTCTACTGCTCCAAGAACTACTAGCGTTAATTTTTTCTTTAAATATCGACACAACGTATGGTTATTATATGATAAATAAACAGATAAGCTTATGTTCTACTTATGCTGAAGCATGTTCTACTGCTCCAAGAACTACTAGCGTTAATTTTTTCTTTAAATATCGACACAACGTATGGTTATTATATGATAAATAAACAGAGAAGCTTTTGTTCAACTTATGCTGAAGCATGTTCTACTGCTCCAAGAAATACTAGCGTTACATTTTTCTTTAAATATCGACACAACGTATGGTTATTATATGATAAATAAACAGAGAAGCTTTTGTTCAACTTATGCTGAAGCATGTTCTACTGCTCCAAGAAATACTAGCGTTACATTTTTCTTTAAATATCGACACAACGTATGGTTATTATATGATAAATAAACAGATAAGCTTATGTTCTACTTATGCTGAAGCATGTTCTACTGCTCCAAGAACTACTAGCGTTAATTTTTTCTTTAAATATCGACACAACGTATGGTTATTATATGATAAATAAACAGAGAAGCTTATGTTCTACTTATGCTGAAGCATGTTCTACTGCTCCAAGAACTACTAGCGTTAATTTTTTCTTTAAATATCGACACAACGTATGGTTATTATATGATAAATAAACAGATAAGCTTATGTTCTACTTATGCTGAAGCATGTTCTACTGCTCCAAGAACTACTAGCGTTAATTTTTTCTTTAAATATCGACACAACGTATGGTTATTATATGATAAATAAACAGATAAGCTTATGTTCTACTTGTGCTGAAGCATGTTCTACTGCTCCAAGAACTACTAGCGTTAATTTTTTCTTTAAATATCGACACAACGTATGGTTATTATATGATAAATAAACAGAGAAGCTTTTGTTCAACTTATGCTGAAGCATGTTCTACTGCTCCAAGAAATACTAGCGTTACATTTTTCTTTAAATATCGACACAACGTATGGTTATTATATGATAAATAAACAGAGAAGCTTTTGTTCAACTTATGCTGAAGCATGTTCTACTGCTCCAAGAAATACTAGCGTTACATTTTTCTTTAAATATCGACACAACGTATGGTTATTATATGATAAATAAACAGATAAGCTTATGTTCTACTTATGCTGAAGCATGTTCTACTGCTCCAAGAACTACTAGCGTTAATTTTTTCTTTAAATATCGACACAACGTATGGTTATTATATGATAAATAAACAGAGAAGCTTTTGTTCAACTTATGCTGAAGCATGTTCTACTGCTCCAAGAAATACTAGCGTTACATTTTTCTTTAAATATCGACACAACGTATGGTTATTATATGATAAATAAACAGATAAGCTTATGTTCTACTTATGCTGAAGCATGTTCTACTTCTCCAAGAACATAGCGTTACATTATTCTTTTAAATATCGACACAACGTATGGTTATTTTTCTTTAAACATTTTTCTTTAAATATCGACACAATGTATGGTTACTATATCAAAAGTAAACAGAGAAGCTTTTGTTCAACTTATGCTGAAGCATGTTCTACTGCTCCAAGAACTACTAGCGTTAATTTTTTCTTTAAATATCGACACAACGTATGGTTATTATATGATAAATAAACAGAGAAGCTTTTGTTCAACTTATGCTGAAGCATGTTCTACTGCTCCAAGAAATACTAGCGTTACATTTTTCTTTAAATATCGACACAACGTATGGTTATTATATGATAAATAAACAGATAAGCTTATGTTCTACTTATGCTGAAGCATGTTCTACTGCTCCAAGAACTACTAGCGTTAATTTTTTCTTTAAATATCGACACAACGTATGGTTATTATATGATAAATAAACAGAGAAGCTTTTGTTCAACTTATGCTGAAGCATGTTCTACTGCTCCAAGAAATACTAGCGTTACATTTTTCTTTAAATATCGACACAACGTATGGTTATTATATGATAAATAAACAGATAAGCTTATGTTCTACTTATGCTGAAGCATGTTCTACTTCTCCAAGAACATAGCGTTACATTATTCTTTTAAATATCGACACAACGTATGGTTATTTTTCTTTAAACATTTTTCTTTAAATATCGACACAATGTATGGTTACTATATCAAAAGTAAACAGAGAAGCTTTTGTTCAACTTATGCTGAAGCATGTTCTACTGCTCCAAGAACTACTAGCGTTAAAATTTTCTTTAAATATCGACACAACGTATGGTTATTATATCAAAAGTAAACTGAGAAGCTTATGCTCTACTTTTGCTGAAGCATGTTCTACTGCTTCAAGAACTACTAGCGTTACATGTTTCTTTAAATATCGACACAACCTACGGTTATTTTTCTTGAATTTTTTTTCTTTAAATATCGACACAACAACCTATGGTTATTATATCAAAAGTAAACAGAGAAGCCTAAGTTTGTTTTACAATAATAAGTGAAAGTAAACTTAAGGAATAAAAACAGGTTCCACGCGCGACGTACCCTCAATAAAAGGAATGTAGTTTTGCATGTCCCTTGGCGGTATACGAAGGAAAAAGAAACAGAAAAATCCCATCAAATTACGGAAGTCATCGATGTCAGAGACTCGCATGAATAATACATCATACCCAATCTAGGTCTAAATATATTTAATTCGAATATCGATTTCTGTTTGTTTTTGGAGAGCTCGGATCAATAACAATGCTCCAGTATGATTATGCCATTAAAGTGTTATTTGCTGCACCAAGGAAGGCACAGGAGTCGGATGACATTTCGTGTTATGTAATTTGGTTGCATGTTTTAACCGGTTAATGAATTTTTGCTTTGAGGAAATGGGAGATTGAGATCAGTTGCGAAAAAAGAAATTTTCAAATTTTTGTCAGTGAAGGGAAGGAATGTCAATTAAATTGTATCTTTTCGTTTCTTTTTTTGAAAAGGAAATGGGAGATCACGTTTATCCCGAGAACAGTTTATTTTGAGGAATTTTTTTTTGCATTCGTTGAAGGGATAAATGTTTATTATTAACATTGACATGTTTTTTTTTCGCTCGCAATTATTTTAGTTTTTAAAACATTCAGTTTAAGCAATGTGCTTTGAAAATTATCTTAATTAAAATGTATATATTTGTATTTTTTACTTCTAGATTGGTTAAGTTTGATGGCAAACAGTTTTAACGAAAAATAGAAAAGTGTGAACATAACACATTTAATTTTAAAATTTACTTTTTTGGGAAAAAGTAAATTTTAAAATTTTTGTCAGTGAAGGGAAGGAATGTCAATTAAAATGTATCTTTTCGCTTCTTTTTTTGAAAAGGAAATGGGAGATCACATTTGTCATGAAAACAGTTTATTTTGAGGAAATGTTTTTTTTTTGCATTCGTTGAAGGGATAAATGTTTATTATTAACATTGACATGTTTTTTTTTCGCTCGCTGTTATTTTAGTTTTTAAAACATTCAGTTTAAGCAATGTGCTTTGAAAATTATCTTAATTAAAAGTTATATATTTGTATTCTTACTTTAAGATTGGTTAAGTTGTATAGCAAACAGTTTTAACGGAAAATAGAAAAGTGTGAACATAACACATTTAACAATGTAGGGTTAGTTAAATTGACGAAATCTTATATCAGTAAATTATATCATGCGCACTAAATATAAAACATATAAAAAAGTTATTAACATATAAAAAATGTAGTCTTATAGCGCTTGCAAAGTATGCAATATTTTATAAATTATTAAAAATATACGAGTTTTAGTAGATTAAATTGCATTAATTAGTATAAAACTCCCAGTATTTTGTTTTTAAATATTTTTAATCAAAATAAATTAACTTATAAAAATAAATTATTCGACGTTTCTAAATATAAAATACTTTATAAAATTCATTTTTGTTTTGATAAATTATCACTATTACTTTGCGTTACAAAAATGATTTACAATAACTATGAAACTATTTATTGACCGAGAGTTACCGAGGTCCTGTTTTAACTCGACCGTTCGGCATTTTGTCTGTAAATTCGTTTGCTATGCAGCCACTATCAAACGCATTGTTCAATTTTATTTTATTTTTTAATTTGACATGAATGTTCCTTGAAGTCATTAAAAACAACATATGTGTTTTTTTAGAGATTTTTTTTATTTAGTCACAAGATGGTGGCCGTTTAGTGGTTCCATGTCATGTAAAGTTAATATTTTTTTATCGCAAGTTCAACTGCCCCAGAACTACTAGTGTACTAAATAAACACAATATTATTACATGTCCACAGTCATTCATAAATCAAAATCCCAAATGTTTGTTAAAAAGACAACGTTCCCTACGTTTATCATACCCAATGACGTAAACTTGATACATGACACCGAATCACTCTCACCACTTGATTTCCCCCCATGACGAAACAACCACAGATATGTATAAGAGACATAGATGAACTCTGCCCGTTGCAGCGGGTGAAGCCTCCCCCTTCGGCAAACGTCCTTGGTCAACCTCAGGGAATTCCAGGTCCTTATCATAAAAATTCCGCTTTCCATTTCACATCCCTTAATCAAGCCTCCCAACACGGAATCTGAATACTCTTCAGTGAGGGTAAAAAAAGGAAAAGTGATTTCCCAATCACTCAAAGGGCATGAACCCACGGCCCCTGGGGAATCCACATTGAGCTGGATCCCCCGGGCTCATTAATAAGAACCGTTAATGGCTAACTTGAGGCTCAGTTAGCTTCTGTGGGTTCCATCATGAAATTATCCCCTGGAAAGTATTAAAAGCTTGCACGAATGGTGGTCTTGAGGACCTTTAGGGGTCTTGGATAATGATGGGATTGTGGGTTGTTACATCAACTGGCCTAAATACAGGTCGTTTATGTAACTTTATACGGCGATGAATGTTATCTAGTGAAAGTGATGAGTGTATGGGTCTAGATCTCACTAAATTTAGACCACAATTTAGGTTTGGTTTGGTTAATTAACGTCGCACTAGAGCTGCACAGTGGGCTATTGGCGACGGTTCGGGGTCTATCTCGAAGGAAAGACCCGGGAACACATACACATTCACACACACATTCATACATATGCACCACGTTATTTTAGAACCATGGTCAGATGACGATTTGTCTGTCTGGAATATATTTAGAACGAATGTCAAAAAACAATTGTGGGACAAATCCACATCTATAGTGTGGCTTTTCTTAGCACTGATGGGTTCAGTAGATAAAAGCGTTCAGATAGTAATCAAAGGATTGCTAATCCGTGCAATGGACTTGACAAAGTAAAGTAAAAAAGTAGTGATCTTGCGATCGGAGGGTTGCCAACTTCGCTACAAAAATACTAGAAAGACGTCCAAAACATGAAACAAATTTTACTGGCGTGTATACGGGACTGGTGCATGATAAATCTGATCGGGGTCCAATGTCCTGACGCCTATTAAGGTTGCGCCGGGTGCCAGATCAGGTGTTGTCCTCGTCTTCTGACCATGATTCAAAAATACGAGGCACCTTTTCTTCAAGTTAGGCCCCGGACCGTCGCCAATAGCCCAATGTGCGACGTTAATTAATCAAACCAACCTTAGCACTGATGGTTTGGTTAATTAACGTCGCACTAGAGATGCACAGTGGGCTATTGGCGACGGTTCGGGGTCTATCTCGAAGGAAAGACCCGGGAACACATATACATTTACACACACATTCATACATACACCTCGTTATTTTAGAACCATGGCCAGATGACGAGGAAAGACCTGAACTGGCAGCCAACGCCTTCAATAGATGTCGGGACTTTGGACCCCAATCAAATTTATCGTGCACCAGTCCCGTATACACGCCGTTAATTTTTGCGGATGTTCCGGACGACTCTTCTAGTATTTTGTAGCAAAGCTGGCGACTCTCCGATCACAAAATCACTACTTTTTTTTATACATTGCTTTATCAAGTCTATCGCCTAACCAGGAATCTTCGTATTCCCAGACCACGGTTTAGACTATGAAAAATTATTTTAAGGTATGATTACACATTTGAACATTTTTTTAAAATTATAGTTTTAAACATCTGGTCGTTTCATGTACGAAAACTCTTCAACGTTCATGATGATTTATACAAAAAACCGAAGTTTTATGTCAACTGACCTATATGTGGACTGTATATGTAACTTTTATTGGAATTAAAAGTTATCCAATGAAATTAAAGTTTAATGGATTTTAAATTTAGATAAATGTTTATAGGCTTTTTACTAGATAAGTTTATTTGAAAGTCTTCTAAGTATTAAGCTATACATTTCTGAAGAAAAACTGTTTCAAAATTTATTTTTTATGATTTAATAGTAACAGGAAACAGTGGAGTAGGACAACAAACCAAACTCCTTCTTCAACATTCGGCAGATACCGACCAAGTTTATTAAAAAATAATTAATAATTTTCATGTTGGAATTACAATATTAGTAATTAACGATCTATGGCTAATCAATTTCGAAATATTAATTATGCATTGTCAGCTTACAGCCCAATCAACATAAGCATCCGCCTGAGGCACCGGACTAATAAAGCCAAATTTGGGTAACAAATGTAAATGATTTTATATTAAAATATGTTGTCGTTTGCTAATCTATTATAATTAAATTGTAAATTAAATTATATTTTACATTTAAATAAATAAATGTCTGATTCATTTTTCCAATTATTCATATCTGTGTAATAATTTTATATAAAAAAAGATTGCCTATATGTTTCTTGCCTGAAAAAAAGTACTCTTAATATGGTCAACTAGCAATTTTCCCCCAAAATTTTTGGAATATAGTTTAGTGTAGTTAATCACTAGTCAGTACATTTCTAATTGATGTCAACTTATTGATTAATCAGTACATCAAGAAACTAGATAATAGACTACTTTGCGTTTGTTTATATTTTAGAAAGAGAAATTTTACGGACGTTTTTTTTTTACACGCGGTACCATTAGCAGATGTAATAGGTGAATAAAAAACACATTGTATTTGTTCATCAATCACAGATTCACAACTAATAACGATACTTTTAGATATTATTATATTATGCAATTAAAATATATAAAAGAATATATAAAATATATAAAAGAATATATAAAATATATAAAAGAATATATAAAATATATAAAAGAATATATAAAATATATAAAAGAATATATAAAATATATAAAAGAATATATAAAATATATAAAAGAATATATAGAATATATAAAATATATAAAAGAATATATAAAATATATAAAAGAATATATAAAATATATAAAAGAATATATAAAATATATAAAAGAATATATAAAATATTGGTTAAAAAAATTATAAAGTTATTAATTCATGTTATTTTCAAAATATATATATATATAAATTATTGAAAACACGAGTCTAAATAAATAACAAAATAAATTACTGAGTTTCAATATTAATAAATAAATTAGCAAAATTAATTGTTTCACGTTCCAGCATATCAGTTATGTAGTGTAATAAACTTTGAAAGTAATTTAAAAATGAACAAAATATTTTATCTAATATTGGAAAACATGGTAATAGTAAAACCTTTACGCCTTGCTCGGATATTTCTACAGAAGGCTTCAAACTGTGTTAAAAGTTGTTCAGTCGTTTACTGCAACAGTTTCAGTATGTGTTCTGAATATTTTATTAGACTAGAACTGGTTAAAATTTTGATATATCTATCTACAACCGTTTAAAAATAACAAAAATCATAGGATTCCCAACAATAATACATGTTAAATAAGGTAGTTTTAATATACTATACATTCCCAATTACAAGACATGAAGACATAGCCGACAAATGGTCGATTTTCAGTTTATTACAAATTAATAGTTGTCTTAAAAAATAACATATTAACATAAAACATAAAAAAATAACATTATTTTAAATCTATTAATATTATTTAATAAGGAACTCAAACCTTAGCCTTTTTTGTTTACTTAAAAAAAAATATATAGATACGTCAATACGCCAGCTGAGCTAAGATGTTACAATATAAAAACAGTAAGAAACGATTAGATTTAATTATTTTATGAGCCTATTATTTATTTGCAGGTCCTATTCGCCGAATAAACCCACGAAATCCAGGATGACTAAATTTATATATTTGAAAGGGTCCTAAACTTCATAACACTCAAAATACACGACATTTCCCGTAAAAAAGTAAGCATAAAAATTTCATCAAAGTTATGAAATTGAAAGTTTTACGCAGGAAAACTACAGGTGGTTATTTTAAGTCGATTGAAACTTCGAATAAAAAACTGCAGTCAATAAAGGTTTTTGTTCCAAATTCTTTCATAAAACATGCACAAAATACTTCAATTTCACAACTTTGATGAAGTTTTTATGCTGACCTTTTTTTGGGGGTAGTTTGCTATTAAATATTTCGTAAATCTTAAGAATAAAGACTTTTGAAAAAAAAACTCATCAAATATGTTGGGAACAACGTTTTTAAATTATTTTTTATGCAATTATAGTAAGCGGTTTAATTTAATGAAAGCAAGGAATATAATTTTTAGCGCATTTAAAATTTAAATTTAATGTTTCAGGATCTGTTTAATCGCATTAAGACCCTCGGTTTGACGTGTTTCCCTAACTTTGCAGTCTTAATCCTTAAATGCATGGTATTTAATATTTTTCATTATCTAACAATTTATTTTAAACTTTCATTCTATTAGAATTAAGTAAAAATAGTAAAAAAATACATGCATTTTTTTCAATAATAATTTTAAATTTAAATTCGTAACTTGTGATTGGCAACTTACTCGGAGTTTAAAACTTTCTAAACCTCAAATGCAGACTTCTATGTAAAAAAAATAGTTCAAATGATAATCAATAAAAAACATAAAATCCTTGAGTTACGTTACTCATTTAACGGTTAAAAAAATCTTAATAATTTGACAAAACAAGTTCGGTATCCAGAAATAAAAACGGTACTCACCACCAAATATACTTCTATGTAAAAAAAATTAGTTCGAATGATAACATAATTGTGAATAGCAACTTACTCGGAGTTTAAAACATTATAAACCTCAAATACATACTAATTTAAGGATTCATTATTCGTTTCAAGGATTAATTACTCATTTAAGATTTTAAAAAATCTTAATAATTTGACAAAACAAGTTCGAAAACAAAAAATAAAAACGGCACTCACCACCAAATATACTTCTATGTAAAAAGAAATTAGTTCAAATTATAACATAATTGTGAATAGCAACTTACTCGGAGTTTAAAACATTCTAAACCTCAAATGCATACTCATTTAAAGATTCATTACTTATTTCAAGGATTAATTATTCATTTAAGATTTTAAAAAATCCTGATAATTCGACAATACAAGTTCGAAATCCAAAAATAAAAACGGTACTCTCCATCAAATATACTTCTATGTAAAAAGAAATTAGTTCAAATTATAACATAATTGTGAATAGCAACTTACTCGGAGTTTAAAACATTCCAAACCTCAAATGCATACTCATTTAAAGATTCATTACTTATTTCAAGGATTATTTATTCATTTTAAAAAATCTTGATAATTTGACAATACAAGTTCGAAATCCAAAAATAAAAACGGTATTTACCACCAAATATACTTCTATGTTAAAAAAATTAGTTCCAAAGATAACATAATTGTGAATAGCAACTTACTCGGAGTTTAAAACATTCTAAATCTCAAATGCATACTGATTTAAGGATTCATTACTCATTTCAAGGATTAATTACTCATTTAAGGATTTAAAAAATCTTAATAATTCGACAAAACAAGTTCGAAATCCAAAAATAAAAACGGTACTCTCCATCAAATATACTTCTATGTGAAAAAAAAATTAGTTCGAATGATAACATAATTGTGAATAGCAACTTACTCGGAGTTTAAAACATTCTAAACCTCAAATGCATACTCATTTAAAGATTCATTACTTATTTCAAGGATTAATTATTCATTTAAGATTTTAAAAAATCTTAATAATCTGACAATACAGGTTCGAAATCCAGAAATAAAAACGGTACTCTCCACCAAATATACTTCTATGTAAACAAAACTAGTTCAAATAATAACATAATTGTGAACAGCAACTTACTTGGAGTTTAAAACATTCTAAACCTCAAATGTATACTCATTTAAGGATTCATCATTCATTTCAAGGATTAATTATCCATTTAAGGATTTAAAAAAAATCCTAATAATTTGACAAAACAAGTTCGAAAACCAAAAATAAAAACGGTACTCTCTACCAAATATACTTCTATGTAAACAAAACTAGTTCAAATAATAACATAATTGTGAATAGCAACTTACGCGGAGTTTAAAACATTCTAAGCCTCAAATGCATACTCATTTAAGGATTCATTACTCATTTCAAGGATTAATTACTCATTTAAGATTTTAAAAAATCTTAATAATTCGACAAAACAAGTTCGAAATCCAAAAATAAAAACGGTACTCACCACCAAATATACCGGAAGGGACCAGAAAACGATATCAATTCCCTCTACAGCAGCACCACATAACTCCTTCACACAAATCTCCAACAAAAACCAAAACAACGAACTTGCATCCAATCCCCGATCGCGGGAAACAAGCACATGGAAAGTATCCTTTTTCGAAAGCGCGAGTGCTCCGCGGAAAAGCAAAAGTGGAAAATACCCGAGGGGGGGTTGAAGTGAAAACGCACCTTCCAGCCAAACAGTCGAAAGTGCGACTGATACGTTCTCGACCGTTACCTGTTTTCTTAGATGTTTCTTCTCGTTTTCGATTTGACCCACATCGACGAAGTCGTCTGCAAATGGGACGCAAGATTAGAAAGTGGATTTTTGTTTTGTTTTTGTTTATTTTTTGTGCTTTTTTTTGTTGTTGCTGAGGGTGAGAGGAAAAGGTGACGTCGGGGAGGGAGGGGAGGGGGGACCGGATTTCTCAGGTAGATCTTCGAAAGTGGTGTTTTATTTTTAGGTGTGCGAGAACCTGTTGAGTGGGGGGAGGGGTTTTAGGATAATGAGCGAGTTGGATAATTTTTTATTTGAGAGTTATGTTAGTATTTATGACGATACTAGATAATTGTTGGCATATGTCTAACTATTCTCGGGGACAACCTAAATTGAAGCAGAAGCTATAATATGTATGAATATTCAATTGCTTTAGGCTCAACTTAGGTTGTCCTCGAGTATAGTGTAACTTTTAAGCAGTATCTTCACAACAAGAAAGTCAACAGGAAACATTAATCAACATTGCGAAAATTAAAGTTTTTTTTTTTAAATTATAGGATATTGAAAACAAAACTGCATTTTTTTTTTATTATTAGTTTTTAATTTTCAACCTTTAAACAAAATCTGCTTTTTCCCTTCAATAATTTCAATGCTTGAAAATTTACCGTATTTTTGTCGATTTTTAAGGTTTTTTCAGATGTATAGGAATGATATTAAAACAAAACCTTTAGTTTTATAGATCTTTAAAAAATTAGTTTACATGCATAAAACCTTCAATTTCACAATTTTAATGAAGATTTTATACTGATTTTATTTTCCTGGGTTAGTACGACTTTTAGTGATTGATAAAAAATACAAAGTTCTCTTAACGGAAACGGAAATTGAAGACATCGAATTTCTCCTGTAAATCTTTGAAAGTTTCTTTTTATTATTTATATTATTATCTTATATTATTTTGATATTCTAGAACATTTAGTTTAGAAGGAATGTGGACTTGAGATGTTATGATTAATTAATGAATTGACTTATTATTTTAATTGAGAGCATTGATAATATATGTGAAAAGTATTATTGTAAGTAGTAAAGTTTTCCTTTTTGGCGCTAATTATTTATTATAAGCTTATTATTTAAAGGGGAGTTATCCAATCATTTTTAAAACGACTTTCAATCAGAAATAATAATTATTTTTAAATTTAATATACAAAAACATTCAATGACTTTTTGGTATTAGTATACTTATAATTATGAAACAATTAAATTGTTAGCT
Source organism: Troglohyphantes excavatus (assembly GCA_963932185.1). Taxonomy (NCBI): domain Eukaryota; kingdom Metazoa; phylum Arthropoda; class Arachnida; order Araneae; family Linyphiidae; genus Troglohyphantes; species Troglohyphantes excavatus. The sequence continues at coordinate 31,008,645 of OZ010668.1, read as the reverse complement.
GAAAGTTCCATAAAAATAATGTTGAATGAAGTATGTCATTGTATGAAGGAAATCATTGTATGAGGGAAATAAATTCTTATACGATGGAAATCATTATATGATGGAAACCATCGTATGATAACAATCATTGTGTAATGAAAATCATTTTACGATGGAAATTATTTCAAAATAGATTGAATTCACATGTTAAACCTGGCTGAAGTTGCTGTTCTATGATGGAAATCATTGCATGATGGAAATCATTATATGAAGGAAATCATTGTATGATGGAAATCATTTAAAAATATATTGAATTCACATCATTGTATGATGTAAGGATGTAATAATCATTGTATGATGTAATAAAAGTATTGTATAATGTAACAAAACCATTGTATGATGTAGTAAAATCATTGTATGATGTAATAAAATCATTGTATGATGGAAGTTATTTCAAAATAGATTGAATCCACATGTTAAAACTGTCTGAAGTTGCTTTCAGAACATGAGTGCAGCCTTGCAACCCATGTGAAGATATATGAACATAGTTTAATATATCAAAATTCTAAACAAATTTTTAAATGAATTTGAAATTTTTGTTATTATAACACGGAAAATAAGCCTGTTGGAACGCAGAAAATTTGCTTGACAATGACATTGATACAACTATTTTAGACAATACAAATACAAACAATGACATCAGATCCATTTAGTTGTCTTCCAATAGAGTTTATTTAAAAATCATAAAAAGTTGTAAATTATGTAGAACAACCTTGTAATCATTTATAAATGAGGTTAATAAATGATTTTAAGATTACTAATTTCAGGGTTTGTTTTAAAATAGTTTTAAATAACGTTTGTATACATACCCTTTTATAATGACAAATTGCTGCTGCAGCTAAATAATGGGATGTCATGTCAGCGGGGGAATTATTATAATGATGAATGCTAATTGAACTTTGGGGCAATATGTGTTGTGTTTATTTTTACCCAGACTACATTCGGTGTTATGATTACTGTAGACACTTATAATCTAAATTTACGAGAACATTTAACGATCCTAAAAAAATTAAATGGTATTTTCTAATTGTGAAAGACTTATGTTTCATTAATGATTAATCAAATAGTGCAAAACACAATTTAGATAGATACGATTGCAAGTTTTTTTTTATTTTTGTTTTTGTCAATAATAAACAATGTAAGTACATACATGACTTTCAAGAAAATATTTTTAATTTATTTTATTTATTAGGTTTCTTATTTATTGAATTGATTTGAATTAGTCAAATGTTTAAGTTTTGAGTTTTATTTGTTTAAAGAGACACATCCAATATTTTAATATATTTATTTTAGCAATACGCTATATAATCAAAAAGTGTGGACATCTGGCCATCCACCAAATCTACGAGGCAATGTTTTCAGGAATTTTCCTTCGGGATTGTAACCAATTACGACCAAGACTTACCCGGAATCGAACCCAGATCTGCAGGCACCGCTGTCCAGAGTCTTATCCGTTAAGCTACCAGGGCGACGTAAATAAGTTATAAAGAGAAGAAAGAGAAGTAACGTTAAAAAGGTGTACCAAACGAATGTGAAGCAAGATAATTGAGTTGTAATAACTCAGTTTCCATTTAAGCAATCGACTTCAAATAATGTGGAAAACCATTTTCTGAACAAATAGTTTAAGTTGTCAGCTCGCTTTGTTAAGATGGTTTAAACAGAAGCTGAGATTAGCAATATTAAACCATACTACTCATTTTTCCGAAAGTATGATTATTTAAATTTGAGTACGTCATCCCTCATTTACGATGCAATTGTTCAAAAAAAACACGTGTACTTTCATGTACTAATTTTTAAGCATCTATTTCTTACAGTGTAGTATTTGCACCTTTCGTTATCCCACACAATCACGCTGCGCAGTAAATGTAAATTGGTAGTCGCAAAGGTGACCTGCATATAGTAACCGCAAATAGTAACTACAAATAGTAACTGCAATTGGTCACTGCATAAAAATCAACCACTGACCGTTAGCTTCGGTGCAGAGGCCCCTACTGCTAGTTGGAATAAAATTCATTTTCCAAATATTATTCAAATTGTGAACAATTTACATAACAAGCACTTCCAAATAGAAATTCATTTCCGTCAATTTTACTTGTAGCTTTCGAATAATAAAGGTTTGTTCTTTTTACGGAAAGACTTAATAAAGGAAATGTCGAATTGCTCAACTTCAGTTAGTTCCCTTCCATGCGTTCACCTTTCACAATGTATTTTCTCAAAGAAGTAAAAAGAACAACATTTCGACACTTTCGCTTATTTTTTTTTAACGCTTCGAAGGTTTTCCACTATAGACCTTAGAATGAAACGAAATTCTAAACTTTTTGCTTTTGCTAGCTTTTGTATCATACGTTTGTACTTTAGGTGCAATGAATGGATATTTTTTATGTGCACTTTTAAAAAAAGAGCTTCAGAATAGTACAATGAGAGATTTTTGCGCGAATGGGTACAGAAAATGTAGGGAAATATTTAGGTTAAACAAAATAATTCCTGGATTTTATTTCTACTATGCGGACTGAATTACCGGTAAATTATTTCTGTTTCTTTAGTTAATGTTAGTCATAATCCAATGTTGCATTATCAATGCCTAATTAGTTTTAAATCTAATTATCTGTAATATACGTATCAAACTATATAATCGTTTGGATTACAGAAAATTGCTTAAACGTATTAACCCTCCGACGGAATATGAACGACTTAACTTTACCATGAATTTGTAGTTTTTCTAGTATTGGAAAAATAACTTAAAATTCATAAAAAAATTTCGATGTTGAAATATTTTTCAAATCTAAATCTCTGGGGTGTTTTTGGAAGCCATATATATTAAAATAAAAAATATATATAAGTTCAGTTCAAATATATAGGATATATTAAATTAACTATTTTGCAGAGAAAACAATCGTTCGATACCTTTAAAATTAAATTAAAACTCCTTTAAAATCTTGTCCTTTTTTTTAACAGCTGAGAGTGACGCAAAATCATCAAAAATGTCCAATAAATATTATATTGCTTTAAACAATAGTTCATTTATTTTGAATAAAACTTCATCAAAGTTATGCTTCTACGCTAAGAACAAATAATTTTTTTTTTCAAATCGATATTAATCTATATTACAAAATTACCTGACTATGTAACTTTTTAACTCATTTTTCTCAGTAATGAATTTTATCACTCATCTAGTTTAAATTGATATGAATTCAGATCAATTTGAAAAAACTGCTTTAAACTTTCTACAGTGTATCTTTAAACATACTACTTTAATTTGTCTTTATGGATTTTATAAAAACAAAAGACAAATTAGTAATATATAGATTATATTTTATTAGTATTTTTTAAAAAATAGTTTGACTAGTAAAATTAGTGACTTTTCGCATTATTTATCAAAACAATTATTTTGCAAATTAATTAAAGTATGTAAAGATGGTTCGTTATCTCATTATTTTGTTCATAAAAATTCAAAATTATAGTATTTCGGAATATCGGTTTTCTTGACTTATATAAAAAAAATTACTTTTATTGTATTTCTTTAATAATATTTTTTTAATGTTTGACCCATGTGATCATGTTGAGCATACATATGTAAAAAGTATATTAACAATTGTAACTCTGTATTAACAATTTAAAAAAATCAAATGTATTCTATACCCCTTGAATCAACCGATATCGCAAATTAAAGAACACGGTGAAGAACTCAGTTTGGTTTGGTTAATTAACGTAGCATTAGAGCTGCACATTGGGCTATTGATGACGGTTCGGTGCCTATCTCGAAGGACAGACCCGGGAACGATGCCCGTTTTTTAGCTATGGTAAAATGACATGGACAACACCTGCCACCAAGTCAACAAAATGTCTTGTCCAATCCAGAAGTTACAGTTAGAGATCAGTGGCTCGAACTAGCAATCCTCTGATTACCATCTGAACGCTTTTATTCACTTAGCTAATGCACCCCCCCCCCCCCCCGTCATTCGCGCGAAGAAACATCTACCGTAAATAAGCGGTGGTCCAGACGTTTTCACAACTTCATAGTACGTAGGGGCCAGCTTATGTGTCGTCCTCGTCTATGGTTCCTCTATCAACCATGGTTCTAAATTACGAGGCAGTTTTACCTAATCTCTTCTTCGTAATCGATCCCTTACCATCACCTCATTTTGAAGCTCTAGTGCGATATTAATTCAACTAACATATCGATTACGAAATTGAAGAAAATAGAACTCTTACAATTCTTTGGAGAGGTTCATATTTCCGAGGTACCGTCGTTGGCTAGCAACCAGAGGGTTACGAACTCGAATACGTCCGATGCAAGAGACTTGATAAAAATATTAAAATGCAGTTAACTTGTGATCAAAGGGTACCCAGATTATCAGCGAAGTAACAATATGTCGTCCGAACTTATCTCTAATTTCTACGGCTTATATACAGGACTGGCGCACGTTACATCTGACAGAGGTACAGTACCTGACGCCTATTGAGGTTGCGTCGAGTGCCAGCTCAGGATTTGTCCCCATGGTTCAAAAATATGAGGCATTGTTCCCGAGTCTTTCTTTCGAAATAGGTCCCAAACCACCCCAATGCATATAGCGCAATGTTAATTAAATAAACCAAACAAAGCGATTGATTATTTATCATCCAGAATAAGCACATTCCAGCACGAAGATATTTTCAATCTTTGATTGTACCCTAATACACTTCCATTCAAAAAGCCCAATCAATCAGCTTCCTCCTGAATACTTTCAAAAAATTGCCGGAATGACATCAAAAGAGAAAAACCCCGCACCAGATTACGCGACGCCACGTTTATTCTATAAATAGCCCCGTTCGAATGCGTTTTATTGCCTGCCGTATTGTTCTCTGCAGATCGGGGTTCGAACAGGACGTTGTCCTAATCATTCTCCTTTCTTTTTTCGAAATATTTATTTTCATTCTTTTCTTTCGCTCAAAAACACACAAAAAAAAGGAAAGCTTAACTTTCCCTTTGGAATTCTGCACTTCGGCCATTAAGTTCTGCACTAAAAGCTTGGATATTGGTCTTGATAAGTCAACGAAAAAGAACAAAGGGAATGAATTCATTGGATTCGGGAATAACAATCATCGATGTATGAGATCAATATTGTTTTTGTTTGAACGGTCCTTTCATAGAGCTTCCTGGTTGAGTGCCGAAAGTCCATTCAATATGGCCGGTCGTGACTGTTTTGAAAAGGCTTGTTCAAATATAGTGGATAGCAAAGTTTTAGAATTCATCGATTCTCTATGAAAATATTAAATTGACCAATCGGAACGTATTTTAAAATAGAGTTTGTAGGACATTTTCTCCATCAGTGCTAAGGTTGGTTTGGTTTGGTTTGATTAATTAACGTCGCACAGTGGGGTATTGGTGACGGTTCGGAGCCTAACTTGAAGGGAAGTCGCCTCGTATTTTTGAACCATGGTCAGTTGGTTTGGTTTGGTTAATTAACGTCGCACTAGAGCTGCACAGTGGGATATTTGAACCATGGTCAGAAGACGAGGACTACACCTGAGCTGGTACCCGACGCAACCTCAATAGGCGTCAAGACATTGGACCCCGATCGGATTTATCATGCACTAGTCTCGTATACACGCCAGTAAAATTTGTTGGATGTTTTGGACGTCTTTCTAGTATTTTTATAGCGAAGATGGCAACCCTCCGATCGCAAGATAATTACTTTTTTACTTTTTTGTGTCAAGTCCATCGCACGGATTAGCAATCCTCTGATTACTATCTGAACGCTTTTATCTACTGAACCCATCAGTGCTAAGAAAAGCAAGACTATAGATGTGAATTTGTCCCACAATTGTTTTTTGACATTCGTTCTAAATATTTTCCAGACAGACAAATCGTCATCTGACCATGGTTCTAAAATAACGAGGTTCATGTATGAATGTGTGTGTGATTGTGTTCCCGGGTATTTCCTTCGAGATTGACTCCGAACCGTCGCCAATAGCCCACTGTGCAGCTCTAGTGCGACGTTAATTAACCAAAACCAAAACACCAAAACCAGACAGACAAAAAAATAATATTTTTTGGTAAAATATGTACAATAAGTTTGTTTAAATTGAGTTACTTTTGGTGTTGGCCCTTGAAGTATAAATAATATGTTATCATAGATGTTTAGTTTTCAATTCATTTCCCATTCATAAGTATTTGCTCCCCTAGTGAAAATACCTTAAAATATGCTCCGAGACAAACGGCACTACTATTTCTATTATCCTAAATCAGAAGACCAAGTGTTACCCATTGATATCTAACTGTAACTTCTGGATCGGGCAAGACATTTTGTTGAATTGAAGTCGATGTGGAAGCCGCCATGATCTGCCCCACTTTTCTTGATACCGCAATATTTCGTATATTTTTCATGCTAAAATAAGCCAACATGTATTGCTTTTGACTAAGTTTTTTTTATATTCTTTTTAAATCCATTTTAAATGCTATCTGCTATTAAAATAGGAAGTCATTTGCACGTCAAAGTAGATAAAAAGCAAGAGCAAAAACTATTTGTTTGGCAATATAAAAATTAATTCTATAAGAAGAAAATATAATTTTTATATACATTTAATATTTCAACAATGAGTATTAAAAAACACCACTAAATCACTTTTAAAAAAATGTTGGGGCGCAGCATGGCTGCTTTCAATTGGCTTCAACGCGCCCATAGAGGAAGCAAGTTGTTAGCCTTCCAGCAGTTACAGTTAGAATTCAGTGGTGTTACCCAGCGCTTTTCTTAGAATGATAACTTACTCGTCGGTTATGAGTGTTTTTCTTTTTGTTAGTCGGTGTCGCATGTCATTAGTCTAGCAATGTCTGACATGTATGATCTCCAGGAGACCGTATCGGTCAGACAATAGCAATTCAGTTGGTAAATCCACATTTTTGTGTGACTTTTCTTAGCACTGATGGAGAAAATGTCCCACCAACTCTATGTTAAAATATGTACTGAACATTAAAAAAAAATTATTATTAAAAATAAATGTAACGGCTATTTGAAAACATAAGGACCAAGAACGGATTAAAAATTCTACTTCAATTGGAAAAGCACTTTAACTATGTAAAAATGTAGAAATTCTTAGAAAGTAGAAAAAGTATCTTCTAAAATAGAATTTTTTGTCTTAATTTTTGTCTTTGACTTCAATCATGTCCTTGTAAATTGTAAGAGGACACAGGTACATTGCATAAATTTTATCATAACACTGTCAGAGTCAGCTAATTAACAAGCTCAAATTTTTCACAAAATATTACAATATATTATTTAAAAATATTTAAAGGTTCCACATCAAAGGTAAGCATGAAAATCCATTCATTTCTTCTAACTCAATAAAAACATTCTGGGAATGACATTAAAAATAAAATTTTATTTATATTAAATTGCTTGTTACGTAAACCCCAAAACATTTTTTAATAATAATAAAATACTAGTATTTTCTTATTGGTTACATGGAACTGGCTATTTTTCTAAAGCACATTCTTTTGTTTAGTTGGAAAGTTAAACTTTATCGAGTTTGTGCGATCTAAGAAACAAATATAGCTTTGACATCAATTTTCCATTGCGTGTGTAATAGGAAGAACTTTGAACGCAAAACCGATAATTTAAATATAGATGATTTATACATTGGTTATGTTTTTAAATTAGAATTAAAGTAGGGCGCTTAAGATAGAAAATTTATTTTCAAAATACTAATTTTTTATTTTAATCTAAAAGTATTGAAGTATTTGACAAAAATATTTACGTGTGATATATGATTGATATATCTACAATTAATATAAATATACAACATAACAATAAAACAGCTAATGAGAAAATATTGAATATTACCTATATAAATTTATAGATTATATAAAAAAAATTCTATATAATATATATTATATATATTATTTATGTTGTTCATAAAGCAAGTATTAATAAAAATTATACTGACTATTAAACTAACTTTATTTTGAGTAGGGTATGGGTAAAATGGATCGTGAGGTAAAATGATTTTTTTAATTAAATATTATATTACACCTTATTAAAGTTTATTTTGATCTCGTTCTTTTATTTTAATTTACTTCATTAATGAATGTCTTTGTCATTACATTTTAGCAAAAAATTACATTTCTAGGTGATTTAATTCAAGTGCAACTGTCGATTTGCTCTGAGTATACAAAACAACTTGTGTAGTTTGATGCATGCAAACTTCTATATAATAACTAAAAATTCCAAATTATTTATCATAATCAAATAAAAATATTCTATTATGTTTCCAATAAAAAAGTGAAAGTTTAAATAAAACAATTGTAATTATAGAATTTTTTTCTAGAGAGAAATTGGACATTGAAAATCAAACATCAAGTTTTAAAAACCGATATTCCCCCAGCTCGGCATACATTTGACACAAACTATTAAAACCATATCAGGAAAAAAAATCTTCATTAAATATGTTCTGATAATTAAATTGTGATAAAAAATACTAAATTAAATTTTCAAAAATCCCAAAATATTCAATTGTTCTGAATTTCGTGTAAAAACGGACAAAAATAGCTTATTTTAATAGAAAATTTAATCAGAAATATACTTAACAAATCTTTCATTTTATCAAAGCTAATAGCAGTATATATAAAAATGTACTTTCATCCGCAAAAATATAATTATTTTATACGAAATCATTTTTCATGCATTAATTAAAAGCTTAAAAAATAATAATTTGCACAGGTTTAATCTTTTTAATATATGGTAATGTATAATTAACCTGAGATAATAGCAGAAAAGTAAGCCAATATTCAAATTTGCAGTCTAAAAACCCAATCAATTCTTAATTCGGTTTTAAAATAGCTATCATTTTGAAGCAACTGTATTAGGATATGATGACAGTTATATTTGCTGTGAAATCTGAGTGATGGTATGAATTTGGTGCAGGTTTTTAATTTTGCATTTAGAACAAGCACACATTTAATTAACATCGTCATTCACTAGACTTTATTATAATTTAAACTCGTTCTCAGTAATCTGGATTCAAACTAGCACTAACAAACTGTTGTGTTCATAACTCAAATGTCTGGATAATTAAAATACTTTCTCTTTAGAAAATTAAAACTCTCTCACGCTTGTTGTATTAAGCTTGAACAAATTTCGTTAATTAAAATTTTTTCTATAAATTAATGTAATATGTAAGGCGCAGGACGTGTTCATAACTCAAATGTCTGAATAATTAAAATAATTTATCTTTAGAAAATTAAAACTCTTTCACGCTTGTTGTATTAAGCTTGAACAAATTTCGTTAATTAAAATTTTTTTCTATAAATTAATGTAATATGTAAGGCGCAGGACGTGTTCATAACTCAAATGTCTGAATAATTAAAATAATTTATCTTTAGAAAATTAAAACTCTTTCACGCTTGTTGTATTAAGCTTGAACAAATTTCGTTAATTAAAATTTTTTTCTATAAATTAATGTAATATTTAAGGCGCAGGACGTTAACAATGTATTTCTCTTGGTTTAAATTTAATAAATATAATTTCTTTATATTTTATGTTCATTCAAGTAACGTTGACTGGAGCTACACAATGGGCTATTTGGAATCTATTTAAAAACAGAAGCACTGCCTAGTCTCCCAGAAGCACTGCATAGTAATTTTTATGACAAATTTAAAATCCGAGCTGCCACCATAACAGATTTAGCGTACGCAAGTTCTCTCTACACGCAGATCTTCTGTCAGACGACGGTGGTCTAATTATCTACCCACAGCTTACGAGCTATCTACTTATACAAAACGTTGACCCAGTACTATATTAAATAACTATTAATAAAGATTTTTTTGGAAACTGTTTCACCACTGTGAAAAAAGGGTGCTTAAAAATGAGTGTATGAACGTACTCGTCTTTCTTTGAGCACAATTGCATCGTAAATGAGCGGTGACGCACTCAAATTTAAGTAATCGTACTTTTGCAAAAATTAGCAATGTCATTTAACATTTCTAATCTCAGCTTCTGTTACAACCATCTTAACAAAGCGACCTGGCAAACTTAAAATATTTGTTCAGAAGATGGTTTTCCAAATAATTTGATGCCGATTGCTGAAATGGAAACTGAGTTATTACAATTCAATTATCTTACTTCCCATTCTTTTAGCAAAAATTTCTAACATTTCTTCTGTTTATAAATTCTTCTCTTCGCCCTTATAACGTAACGGTATGGTTCTGGACAGCGGTGAGTGCAAATGTGTGTTCGATTCCCGGTAATTCTTGGTTGTAATTGTCGGTATTTATTAAAAGTGATTTATGAAGGCAGCCTATGTGGACAAGCTACCGCTCTTTTTATTAATTTTTACTCCTTTTTGAGTTCAAAGTTTTTTAAATTAAAACTTATGTATTCGGAGCAATGATAAGCATCGAATATAAGCATGAGAAAATGAGTGCATTTTACTTATTTTTGAATACCTATTCTTAACAGTGAGCCGTTATTAAATAAAATAACTAACGTTTTTCTCAAAAATAATTTCACTCTGTTTGCGTCATTCAAAGAAACTGTTTAATAATTATTTTTAAATAATTTGTTTTCCAAGTAAATACATCTAGAAATAAACCCTTTCTATTACAATTTAAATTAGATTATTCCGAAAAACAATACTTTCGTCTATTTTTTTTCACTTATAAGAAACAAAACTGTGATCTTTTCCCTTCCGCAGGCTTCAAATAATGAGCAATTAAAAAGGATTAGGAGTTCTATAAGTAGAATCAAGAATCAATTTCCATTTTGAAAAATGCGGAACACAGTGAACGTCGGCTCCAAGCATGAGACTTTGAATTAAAGAAAGAAAATTACAAGTGAAACTTCCTCGTCACGCTTCATAGAATATTGCTATGAGAATATATATATATTAGTATTTTTTTTTTGTATAATTACACTAAGTTAAGCTTTAACAAAATGGTGAATCTCTATACTTTCTTTAAACAGCTTTTTTGACTATTGGTATGGAAAAACATTGCGAGCAATTAAGTGGACACGTTATCCCTGTAATTTTTTTTTTTGGATTTATGATTAAAAATTATAATGTTTAATATTTAAATTTATAAAAGGGAGCAATATTTCACACATAAATTTCGAATTGGTTTGTATTTTTCAAAATGTAAACTTTATATTTTTAACGCTTTTTTTAAACACTAAGGCTTTTTAAATATCTATATTTTTTAACCAATATTTTTTCTCAGATGCTTTGAATTATAATACATAAGATTTGTCTTTAAAAATTTGTATTCTGTATGTGTTTAATTTTTCTATAAATATTTATTCATTCTAACACAAAAAAATTTCTTAAAACTCAAATGTTTTTGCTTTAGTTATTAAAAAAAATACTATACATTGAGTTAATTCCCGTGTCAATTTATAATAAACACATATTTTCAATATGCTTAAAAATTGTACATTTCTTCATAATAATAAAGAAAAAACCTTAGCGTTTCGAAAACCTTAATATCAAGAAAAACCAAACGTTGAGAACAACGATTTAAATTTTTCGTTCCTTGAAAAACATATACCTATAAAAATCCAACATAAAATCTCAAAAAAACTTATTAAAAAACATACAGTTCTAGAGTGTTGGTTTCAAGCATATTTAGAAGACTTCAAACTAACATTTTAGAAAATAAAATAAAATCGTGAATTTCACACTTTTTTGGCACACTTTAAAAATTGTTACGACCTTGCACCAAACTTTGTTACCCATTTAGCTGCAACCAACATTTGGTGCTTAGTTTCACCATTTTACTGTGTTACCACGAATGGTTTAGTGGTGAAACGTTGCACCACTAAACCATTCGTTGTTGTTTTTTACATTTTCATGAACGGAATATTGCAATTTATAAATCCAACATATTAAACTACAAAACTTTTTTTTTCCCATAATAACCAAAGTTAATGATTTCAGCCCTCTCGGTTCCAAATACAGTAATTTTCAATGCATAATTTTCAACCTTGCTCCACGAAAAGCATCATCAATCAATACGATAATTCAAACACCAAAACCATTCAAAAACTTCCCAACCCCAAAACTTTCAGACAATGTCTTCATTCTCGAAATTATCCCTAGATTAATCCCTACACCTGAGATTGGAAGCCTTCGAGCATCAATCATGTTTGTATGGTATGAGAAACAGAGAACTGATCATTAGCGAACAATGTGCAATAAATTTGACTACATGTTCAATCATAAAAGGAGAGATAAATTAATTTTTATGTTACGCAAACGATAAAAAAAACAAGGGTTGGTTTGAATATTTTTTTGCTTAACCCTTAAATGGCACAGGCAATAATGGAGTAAAATAGTTTTTTTATTGAATTTATACTAATGATGATAGTATATTGATAAAAGTAATTTTTATTTTTTGGAAAAGTGGTGTATGTATTCATGTTTAAGAAAAGCTAGAGGTATGTATAATTATACACTATTAAAAATAGGTACTCAAAAAGAAGTAAAGTTTACTTATTTTTGAGTACATTTGATACCTATCATGGCTTCGAATATAAAAGTTATATGACAAAGACATGTACTCAAAAACGAGCACAATGAATAAAAAGAGCAGTTGCTTGCCCACATAGGCTGCCTACACAAATCAATTTCAATAAATATCAACAATTACAACCAAGACTTACCGAGAATAGAACACACATCCTCAGGGACCGCAGCGCAGTGCCTTATCTGTTGTACTAACAGGGAAGCGTGAAGAAGTTATAAACTAAAGAAATGTTAAGAATGTTTGCCAAAAGAATGGGAAGAAAGATATTTGAGTTGTAATAACTCAGTTTCCATTTAAACAATGGACTTGAAATAACGTGGGAAACCATCTTATGAACAACTATTTTAAGTTTGTCAGGTCGATTTGTTAAGATGGCTTGAACATAAGCTGAGATTAGCAATATTAAATCACACTGCTCATTTTGTAGAAAGTACGGTTACTTAAATTTGAGTACGCCATCTCTCATTTACAATGCAATTGTTCACAAAAAAAAGGAATATGTTCAGGTACTCATTTTTAAGTACCTTTTTGTTTCAGTGTAATATTAATAAATGTTATTGTATAATGATATAATAATTAAAATGTGTAAGGGAAAAACGTTAAGTATTCATCCGTAATAATTATCCAAAATATTAAAAAAGAAATTTTCATATATCATAGAAATGACCAGCATTCTGATCTGTTGATGTTGTTTCGTAGACTGCCGTCGTTCTACGTTTTCCAAAATTTAGCACAATAAAAATACAGAAGTATTAACACTGTACGTAACATAAAATGAACCTTCATTGTTCTACCCCCTTATTTTAATTAAATTATGCTAATTGAAAAATTTGGAAAATTAAGTTTTGGAATACGAAACTTTATTTGCGTTTCTTTTATATGGTTTTTAAATAAATTCACAATGTAAATTTCGCACATAATTTACAAATAGCTGGAAAATTATTAAAATTATTTGTAATACTGTTAGTAACTAACTATGTTGTAATCTGGAAAGTATTTCTATACATTTTGTATACATAACTTTTTTTAAATACTAATTGAAAGCATGTTACATTACTCAATGAGCACTTTTTAAATCACTCGAAAATTTGTATTTTAATTTAATTTATACATAGCCTTACCCCATATGAAACAAGTTAGATTTCTAATTATTTGTAATATCGTAACATGTAATTACTTTTAGAGAATAGATTCAAATTTGCATTTTTGTTTAATTTATACATAGCCTTAGCCCGTAAAAAACAAATTAGATTTCTAAATATTTGTAATATCGTTACATTTAATTACTTTTATAAAATTTAAAATTATTGAATATAAACTATGACCGTTTCATTATACTTATTATTTATCGATTAAACATTTCAACTAAATTAGAAAATATCAAAAGGACAATCATTAAAAGATAATTATAAAATGTTGTAACAAGTCCCATATTTTGAACTCTTTCTTCGTTATATTAAAGTTTAGTAACACATATTTAAAAATTAATTTTAAATATTTCTTATTCTATTCTGCAGGTCTAAACTTACTAACCACAACTTTCACTACATCAAGAAATTTGCGGTTTCAAAAAAAACCCCATCTGTTTCGTAATGTGGTTAGTTATTTTATCACTCTGTGAATGATTTTGCTTTCAATAAATAGGACACTATAACATCATTAATTTCACAATGCATGCCTTTTAAAAAAAAGTTTGCATAATATCTAGGGTAAATCGGGACAATTAAGTATAAATAATTTACAATTATACTGAAATAAAAAAAAATAACTGTTTAGCATTCGTATGTTATAACATTCTTTAACACCTTTCTCATATTTAATCGTAATGAATAACTTTTACAGCATGCATGCCTTCTTGAAAATTTAAATTTTCGTTTAACGAATGCTATTTAGAAGGATGGACTATTTTGCAAGCCACTTTTGCTAAGTTTATATTTTACACTACATAGCTAATAGCTACTAACTTCGTTATACCAAAAAATTGTGTCATTCAGTTTCTTAACGTTGTTTTTAAACTGGCCTCTGTCTAATTTTTAATAAAAATTAAATTAATTATTTATTGTTAAATTAATTATTTATACATAAGTAATTTGTAATTGTTGTAAAAAAAGTTCGTAATATCATCGACATCAAGTAAGTATGTCAAGCTTCAAATCATATGAAATTTAAATATTTAGATATAGGATTCAAATGCAATATTTCATGATAATACGATAGCAGAGATAGTTGTAATATCATGTAATAAAATATTATATGCTTTTTTGAAATAACCAACTGTGCTTATGTATTATACTTACATATATTATACTTCAGTATTCATCTATATGAATATATATTATACTCATATGGACGAATACCGAAACAGGAGAACAGTGATAATTTAGCATAATGCACACAGGTTACTGCGATCGGGGAGTTTCCATATCCGTTCCCTTAATCCGCAATAAATAATCTGCCGTTTGGATGGTACTGATACACATTAAATCTTAGTGTCTTCACATCTATTTTTAGTTCGCGAAAGGTGCCCACTTATGTTAACCACGTCATATGACCATGGCTCAAAATTTCAAAGGGTTATTCCCGGGTCTTTCCGTCGGGATAGATACCCAACCCTCACTAATATCCAATTGCCTAACTTTAGTGTGGCATTAATTCAATCAACCCACAGATTTCTGAAAACTCTTGAAAAAAGAATTTCACATTCACTGTAAAAAAAAAGTGTTTAAAACCGAGTACCTGAACCTACTTATTTTTCTTTGGATACAAGTACATCGTAAATGAGCGATGGCGTACACAAATTTAAGTAATCGTACTTTCTCAAAAATGAACAGTGTGACTTAATATTGCTAATCTCAGCTTCGGTTCAAGCCATCTTAACCAAGCGGCTTGACAAACTTAAAAAAGTTATTCAGAAGATGGTTTTCCACATTATTTGATGTCGATTGCTTAAATGGAAACTGAGTTATTACAATACAATTATTTTACTTCCCCTTTTTTTTGGCACACCTTTTTAACATGACTTCTGTTTATAACTTCTTCGCGTCGCTTTGATAGCTTTACTTATAAGACTGTGAACAGCGGTGCTGTAGACCTGGGATCGATTCACGGAAAGTCTAAGTTGTAATTGCCGATATTTATTTAAAGTGATTTATGAAGACAGCCTATGTGGGCAAGCTACTGCTCTTTTTATTCATTTTTACTCATTTTTGAGTATATGACTTTTTTAAAAAGGAAACATATATTCGGAGCTATGATAACCATCGAATGCAATCAAAAATAGTTAATTTTACTTATTTTTGAATACCTATTTTTAACACCACATAATCACCAATTCACGTTCACCAAATGACTAAATTCCCTTTACCGCTTAACCACTCACTGGACAAATATGGCCAAACTTCCATGCCAATGGCAACCAGATAATGAAGACGGGAAATTGCAAATAAGTTCAGGGGAAACGATTACAGTTATACGGAAGACATTGTTACGCTCGCCACCCAAGGTAGGGAGGTTCGGGTTTAATGGACACCCAAACGAAATTAGTAGGGTGGCCTTGAAGTGCCCAGGTGCCCAGGATGTTGGGTAATTTTTTTTATCTGTGCCGCGGGACACTGTGTTGATGACATAAAATGGTGGCTGGGTGAAATGGATTTGAGGTTGTCAAGTTTATGCATGAATTTCAGTATGAGAGGTCTTTTGATTAATTGCAACCTCGCTTTTTTCAGGCATAGGATAATGAAGGGAGATATTTTTTGATAAAGATGTATTTGTCCTTATTAATGAGAGATTTTGTGATGAATTGAAAATATTTATTTTAATCTAATTTGGTTTATAATTTCTTTATATTCAAAGCTGAAAGCGTGGATTTGAGAAAAAAAAAATTGGAGACATTATTTGGGTATTTAAAGTATTTTTTAACATTTTAAATCTAAACTTTGTTTCGTTCTAAAGAACTTTATGTTTCTTCTTTTAAATTGTGTTTCTAGTCATCTAAATATGACACTTAATTTTCTTACCGAATTTTTGAAAAATTCGTTTAGAAATTCAATACAATAATGAAGCGTCATAAAGACTCAAAGGAGCAAACTTTAAAGTCTCCAATTTCCATTTTGAATCATTAGTATTAATTAAAGCTAAAACTATTTACTTACTAGCAAACATATAATCAAATATTAACATATTTTAACAAAAATTACAACAGCAAATAAGAAAACTGACTATGCACCATCCTCTGTGAAATTGACTCTAAATTTTCGCTATGCGCCAACAGAATGCGCTCTACGCTTCCTGTTCATTCACGTGGTTACCATGGAAACCATTGGATCACATCCGACAAATTTGTGACTGGTTTTAGTGTGAGATCACCGGGAACGAAGGGGTTAAGATAAATACACTTTTTGAAACATTTTATTGATATGTAATTTATCAATAAAATAATTAATTTTTACGTTTATAATATGGAAAAATTATTTATTTATCATTTCTTATGATAAATCTTTTTGCTTAAAATAAAAGGTTTTTTAATAATAATCAATGCATATCAAAAATTGCTTTTAAAGGGATTTTCAAAAATTACAATTTGAAGTACTATTTAAAGTGATTAAAAAAGATAATTGGATAAAAAAATTTGGCGTAATTATATTGAAAACAGCTATCACTTATTTGAAAGATTAATACATTTTTTTCAAGAGATCTTTAAGACTCACTAAATACTATTCTAACTAAAGTTTAAGTATTTTCAAACCGGTTTTTATATTTAAAAGTTACTTTAAAAGAAATTTCATCATTGAAATATTATTACTGATTAAATTCTACTTGAAGATATAAAAGATATCGATGGTTAAAGGCACAATGGTTGTATGTTCATTTTTGGCAAAAAATTATATATATTAACGTAAAGGTGCTCTTACCTCCTGCACAAACATTGTATGCCAATTTTAATACGGAAGTTTAAAAAATGTGGACTTACAAGTATTGTGCTTTTAGCCATAGATAGGATAAACTCAACTAAAATTATAAGATTCACAAAGTATTTCATAACGATCAAGAATAGAATTAAAGAACCACGTATGTCGTATATATTATTTATGTAGTAAATATTCCATTTTACACCCCTTAGACGTAGCGAATCTTAACATATGACGTATCAAAAGAAAGAGAATTTCATGGACCAGTGACGGTCGTACTTCCATATCATAAATCTCAAATTACTTTTTTTTTAAATGTATTTAAAATAATTCATTTTAACGGATTTTTTAAACAAGGCGCTGATAATGTTAACACCTATGAGAATACCGTTATACTTTTTTTTGATTTTTTGCCTATACAAATTCGGTAATTTCTTTCACCCTTACAACGAATGTGTGTGAGGGAGGGGGGGGGGGTCATACAATAATTATCACGGGGGCATGCTAATATATAATATATTTCGAAATATTGAATTAAACAACTGATTTCGATTCCCTTTACTTATATTTAAATGACCTTTGCTTTAGCTAACATTTAACTTAACCTTATATAAACTTCCACTCACAATAACAAAGGAAATACATTTATTCTCAAATCAAAACAAGAGAACTTTTCCCAATTCCTACACATAATCAAATCATACGCGAAAAAGACAATAACACCATTTTCCATAACGTCCATCAAAATAGTCATAAACAATAGAATTGAGAAGAAATTTCATTTTTCTTATATTCAAGACTTAATACCCTAACAGACCAAACACTTCCATAAGATTCACAGAGGACAATAAACTATTATAAATAATGTTTTCTTCAAACTACGAACACACTTTCTCCGGTGTGTGAATGTTAATTGTCAGGGTCTTTGCTCTCTCATCGCAATTTCTCATTGACAGCTCCGGTGATAGATGAGTTTATAAATAAAACTCTGGAAACATATTGTATTACCCGTGGGTCTATCGACAGCGGAGTCTTCCAGAAACACCAATGATGATTGTTGCAATCAGAGCGTGTCTTGTTTTAACTGAACTTGAAATGAGAAATATTTGGTTTGGGGAAGGGAGATTGCCGCTTGTGTAGACTTTTACTTGTTTTGGGTTCGGTTAATGTTATTTTGGTTTAAGAGAGTGCGCAATGAAAAATGCGATAAGAAAGTTCTTGTTAATTGGATCAATGGGAACCCTTTTCATTTTGAAAATTAAAACTTTTTGGTAACTTTTATATTTAGGAAGCTTTTATTTGAAACGTTGAACGGTACTTTAAATATCATATTACTTCTATATTTTTTTAAACCGTCTTAATTGCAGTTACACAGTTAAAAATACGTTCTCAAAAATAAGAAAAATGTACTCATTTTTGAGTATATCCGATGCTTATCATAGCTCCGAATACATAAGTTTCATTTTTGAAGAAGACATGTACTCAAAAACAAATACAATGTGTAAAAATAAATAAAAACGAGCAGTTGTTTGCCTACATAGGCTGCCTTCATAAATCACTTACAATAAACATCAACAATTACAACCAAGACTTACCAATAATAGAATCCATATCATCAGGCCTTAACCATTAAGCTACCAGGGCGACGTGAAGCAGTTATAAATAGAAGAAATGCTAAAAAGTCGTGGCAAAAGAATGGGCAGTAAGATAATTGAGTTGTAATAATTCTGTTTCCATTTAGGCAATCGATATCAAATAACGTGGAAAACCATCTTCTGAACACCTATTTTTAGTTTTCCAGGTCGCTTTGTTAAGATGGCTGGAACAGAAGTTAAGATTATGAAAAATGTGTTCAGAAAGTTCTGGTAATTGGATCAATAGGAACAACTTTCGTCTTGAAAGTTAAAACTTTTCGTAACTTTTACATTTAAGAAGCATTTACTTAAAACTTTGAACAGATTTAATATCAATACAATATCATTTCTATTTTTTTTAACTGAATTAATTGCAGTTATATTGTAATAAATCAATGACATACACTGTAAAAAAAGGTACTTAAAAATAATGTGTACTTGAACCTACTTATTTCTCTTTGACGACGTACTCAAATTTAAGCAACCGTACTTTCGCAAAAATGAGCATTGTGACATAATATTGCTAATCTGAGCTTCTGTGCAAGCGATATTAACAAAGCGATCTGACACACTTAAAATAGTTGTTCAGAAGATGGTTTTCCACGTTATTTGATGTCGATTGCTTTAATAGGAACTGAGTAATTACAACTTAATTATCTTACTTTCCATTCTTTTGGAATACCTTTTTAACATTTATTTTGTTTATAACTTATTCACGTCGCCCTGGTGGTATAATGGATAAAGAACTTAACTGCGGTACCATAGGATCTGTGTTGGATTCCCGATTAAGTCTTGGTTGTAATTGTCGATATTTATTGAGAGTGATTTATTAATTCAGGTTATATAAGCTAAGATCTGTTTTTTTTTAATTCATTGTGCTAATTTTTGAGTACGTCTTTTTCAAAATTGAAATTTATGTATTCGGAGCTATGATAAGCATCGAATGTAATCTAAAATGAGTATATTTTACTTATTTTTTTGTATGTACTTTAGTCAACTTAATTGTTTTACGTTTTTAATTATCTCTTAATTTTATTTTTAAATTTGATTTTACTTAAAAATTAACAATCCTGTACATACAATGAAACTATTCCAAATATATTCTTTATTTTGAAATATGTTTTATTTTTGTACATTTATTTATAAGAATTGTACATAACAAATAAAATAAATTAAATGTATTGGGGAAAGTTGTACAAGTTTTTCTATACGAATAGTCAATTACATTATTCAAAGATTTCTGATTCATTGCAAATTTCTCAAGGCAAATAAATAATTAAAAGCTCTAATAAAAATTCTTTTGTTTTCATTTATTTCTTGCAATCATCCATCTAAAAAAAAAATATCTTAAAGTTTAATATCTTAATCATTTAACCAACCTAAACCTCCTGAATATCTTAAATCAAAACCTTGACCAACCGAAAGAGGTTTACTGTAAACATAAACTTCAATCTAGATTTACAACTCCAAAGTTACGTTACTCTAAGCTCAAAAACTGGGCTAACTGTAGCTTAAAATAAGAAGAGATAACTACTCTACGAAACACATGTAAGGAAGTTGAACATCTTTAAGGCTATCCAGTACAATAATACCCTGTAAATGTGGATTCATGTCAAGGCTGTTTGTTTTTATTGTTCTTTTATTTTGATTGAGACTGGCAAAGAGCCGACGCGCGCATATACTAATTTCAACAATTCCAAATTATTCACCATTTAAAATGAGATCCTTCTCAAAAATGGAATTCTTGACAGTTGTTCTTCAATTTGCATATAAAGGTTTTTCAATGAGAAAATTTGAATAACATAATGATTGCTTATTCAGCTGAAATTGATGTTTGGGTAAGGATTATGCGAAAAGTTTAAGTTGTAGAGGATTTGCAGTTAGATTATTTTGATTTTCTAGTTAACTGAGGATTAATGGATAGTAAAGTATTATTTAAAAAAATACTTTCGCTTTTTTTTTATTTAGACTTATTTTAAATTTCGTAGGTGTTTTAGCCTTCGTTGAAATAATTAAAAGAAAAATAACACAAAATATTGCCGACAATGTATTCAAGAAATTTTTAGCTTTGCGACTGTCAAACAACAGATTGCAAAATTTATAAATTGCTTTAATATAATTAAATTATTAATTTCTTGCGATGTTTTTAAGTTGAAATTTTTTCAATTCACAATGGAATATAAATTTTTTCTTAGTAATAATGCTAAATAAAATTTTTAGTGAAACGTAATTTTATTATTTGTAATACAGTTTTAATAAAATAATAATTTCTAAATTTCATTGAAAAGTATAATACTTGCGATTTATATTTTATTTTTCTTCCCTGAAAGTTATGAAAATTATTTTAAATGTATTTATTTATAAAATTGATTATATTTACTTCAATCCAGTATTAAAATTAAAAACAATTTGAATAATAATGAATAAAATTGAGTATTAATCGGAAGTACAATTAAACAATAAAGATTACTATTACATGTTATGGAAAGTTCAGATCACTTAAAACTTATCTTTATATAAAGAGTATCAAGTATAAATTGCATTCTTTTCAAACTACGCTTTTTTAATAAAATCTTAGAAAAATATTAAATTATAAGAAATATATAATGTAATGATTTTAACAATATAAGATAACTAACTGTCAAACGTTTGTTAACTAACTGTTAAGCATATAAAATATATTGCATATTTTTTTTAAAAAAATTATGCAATATTTTTGAAAAATATTGCATAATTCTTAAAT
The DNA here is from genome assembly GCA_963932185.1 of Troglohyphantes excavatus. NCBI lineage: Eukaryota > Metazoa > Arthropoda > Arachnida > Araneae > Linyphiidae > Troglohyphantes > Troglohyphantes excavatus. Next base: position 30,986,826 of record OZ010668.1, on the reverse strand, counting down.
TTTTTTTTATATTTAATAATAATTCTCTTTGTTAAAATAATAAAGGAAAACTGCAAAATATTTGGACGTTACATAAATAATTCAAAGAAAAAAAAGTATTAGAAAATATGTCATTTAAAAAAAAAATTATCGAAGCTTATGATTTATTTTTAACAGAATTTGTATAGAAAAAAAAATTGAGAACTGCTTGACAAAAAATATGATCCCTTTCAAAACCAATTCTTATTTTGTCTCAAAAATTTCAAACGAAAATAACCCTTATATATTTCAAAAGCAATCTTCAAAGTCGAAAATTTAATTTTCCTAAGGCCAGTGAACCATCAAAAAGTCGCCAATACCGTAGAAGCAATCAACAACTGATTGGCGTGCGTAATTCAGAGAAGTCGCCAGAAAACGTGCCACCGCCACTTGTTCAGTGAGCGGTCGTTGGGAATGCGTGTGAGAGGAACTAAAAGATAGAGCGCATTCTTGAGGGCATTTTCAAACGTGTATCGAATAACGTTGCTTGAACGGTCTGTTTTTGAAGCATGTTTTAAACGGAATAAAAATGTGTTGTTAATGTGTTGATATATAATGTATTTAAGTCTTTTAATTTTTTTTATGTCTTTTATGAAGATATAAAAAATTTAAAGCTTGTTTAGGGGAAATTATCGGAAAAATTATTAAATTACTATCTCACTTTCATGTAAAAGTTATTAAATTACTATCTCACTTTCATGTAAAAATTATTAAATTACTATCTCACTTTCATGTAAAAATTATGAAATTACTATCTCACTTTCATGTAAAAATTATTAAATTACTATCTCACTTTCATGTAAAAATTATTAAATTACTATCTCACTTTCATGTAAAAAGGAATAATTCTTAAACACTTAATTCAATTTAGCGCTTACCAAAGCAAAACTATACAAAACAAAAATTATATGGTGCCTAACTTTTTTCTTCCTATAAATCTTTAATATTTTCCACTAACTTTATTGTTGATATAAAATACTGAAGTACTTAGGAGATACGAGGAGCGTGCATTCAAATTCAAACATGCCAAAAAATATATTTTTAAAAATAATATAAGGATTGAACTGTATAAAAAAGGGTGACATTTTTGACAAAAACAAAATTTAATATTTCATAAAATATCCCTTTTATTTTTAAACTTGAAAATCCGAAGCTTCATAGCATGCATCTACCAAACATTTTGCGGTTTTCGGCGATTGAACTGACGTGTTTTTTTTTGCTTAGGCGTTCCACATGTAACCATTAGGCGCAATACGTTGACCAATGAGTTCTGACACAATGTGCCTGATAGGCCACACATTCAAAAAACTTTAAAAAAAAACAGATCAAATACGCCCAAAAGAACGGTTAATCTTTTGCTGGAGTTTTAGTAAAAACAATTTCAAAAAGGGAAATCTACAAAATATTTTTCCCATGCTTTGGGAAAAATCTTGTCAAAAATTTTCTGAAATATTGAGATCAAATAGTTTTTAACTTAGTCAATTAAGTAATTATTATGTACAAAAAAAATTCAAAACATTAAAACGTATATTTAATGAATGAAATTTATTTATATATTATTCGTTAAATAAATTTTTATGATGCTTTGAGAAGTGTTTTTATGATGCTTTGAGAAGTATTTATAAGATGCATAATCAATCTTGTTAGAATTATAAATAACTAACTTTCAAAACAGTATCCATTTTTGTAAAAATACAAATTGCGCCACAAGCCGAAATATCTAGAGTAAAAATCATTATGTTTAAGAATAATTTTTTTAATGGCTATATTTCCTGATTTTAAAGCCTCAATTTTTGATGCATTTAAAATTGTAAAAAAAAATTAAAGATATTTAAATGTCAAAAGCTTACGATTGAAACAATTTTGCAACTAACTTAAGTACATTTTTTGTTAAAAACATATTTAAAAGCTTAAATAAAATATTTTTAAAATATTCTGTTACCAAAGCTAAAAATAGTAATAATTAAAAAAACATAAATTCCTTTAACCCATTTTCAAATATACATTTAAAAAAGATAAAAAAAAAACTAACTCTGCCTCTCGCTTCTTTATTTCACTTAAAACTCCAAATCCTAATCTCTACCTGAATATCCCGCATTCCTTGTTATTTCATAACAGAAATAGATACAAAAATAACTACGGAAACAGATAACTACTTTAAAATGAAATTCACACAAAAAAGGAAAAAGTTGAGTTGGGGAAATTGTCCATTTCCTCTTAGGAAATGCGATTTTTTTTCCGGAAAACTAAGCACCGTAACTTGAATACGAGGTTGAAGATTTAATATGTATATCCGAAGGAAACTCAGAAGAAGATTGCTTTTGGTGCCGTATATCAATGAGCAGAATTTTTCATCTGATCACGAGACTTTGTACATGATATGCCAAGGATTAAAACAAAAAATGGCAGCAAATTCTTTATCAAACGGAAGATATATATATTTTTTGGTTTATTTAGAATTATTTATAGCCTAATGTCACGGTGTCTTGAATATCAGTATCGCGAACACATCATGCAAATTTTTATAATTCAACATTTCACTATCAAATATACGATATCAATAATTGTAGATATTGATTTCCCTTAAATATTTTTTACATATTTTCTTTGTTAACAATACAATGCACTAGATACAAAAAATGTGTTACACAGCAATAGATTCAACAGACGGTTTTGTTATGCATAGTTGTTAATATAATTGCTTAGTAATCTCCAAACCCAAAAATATATGTAATTTCCTTCAAATAAATTGACATAGACCAATTCAAAGGCAGGATAGCATATTCAAGACGTAATTTGATGTTTAATATATTATTATTTTCAGGTATTAAGTATAAAAATAAGTTTTAAGTATAAAGTATAATAAAACAAAATAAATAGACTTATAAATAGACTTTGTATATATAATAAATATACTTTGTGATAAAAAAAGTAACCACATATACTTTAATATTTTACTAATATAAAATATACCAAAAAAAATTATTCAATTCTGAATAAGTATATAACGAAAAAATATAAATTATATTCGAAAATTTAAAAATAAATTTATTTATTTATACACCTAAAAAAGTAGTTTTGCGAAATCGATCGAAGTTTTTTTCAAAATTCACCATTCTTTCAAAACCGTGTTTTAAAGAAAGAAATATATCACTTGTCAATCTTTTAAATTATCAAAAAGTGCCTTGAATTATGAAACTTTTGGAATTTTATGCATCTACTATAATCTGGGAAGTTATCAGTATAAATAATTAACATTTACGCATATAAACAATTCTAACACATATAAAACATAAAATCTTGAACTAGCAGAATTATGGCCGCAAAATGGGTGGAGCTGAATACGACCCAATTTAACCTGAAAAGTTTCCGGGTGCAAAAAATATGTTCTAAATTAAGTCCAAAAAAGAAAAGGAAACAAGAGTTTATAACCTCCCAAAAGCATATGTACCGCCATTTTTAAATTCCGGTCCAATTTTATTTTTATTATTCAAGTAAGGATGGACTTAAAATACTCCGCTCTGCTTTTACAATAGAATTGGACGGATATCAATTTTCTGCAATTTGCACCTGTAACTCGATTTTATTATTGCAACTTCAAAAGGATAAAAAAAAAAATTGGGGTTAAAGGAGAATTTAAAAAGTGTATTTTTTTTATGTTCGAGTTGTATTTTATTTATTACCGCTACAAAAGTCGTGTGTTTCATGTTTTTTATTACTCATTTGCATCCAGGCGTAACCAGCACGAGCGGTGAAAAAAAAAATGACGGTTTTTGTGGGTTTACCTCGTTTCCGAAAATAAAGAGAAAAATAAATAAATAAAAAAGTAGAAGAACTTTGCTTTAATTCCTTTCGTTTATCTCCATTCTAAATCCGTTGAGATAACTATTTGAGGAAGTGTGTTATGCTGAATAAGGAAAGATAATTTGTGTTGCCGTTTTTCTTCGCTTTGTTATTTGATACCTTTTTTTTTTAAAGAGGACGCCGATTCGGTCCGTAAGCAGACAGACACCTGTGCAGAATATGAAATCGGTTTTGATAACTACTCTAGATGAAAACAATAGTTAAAAACTCGCGTGACTTCTGGTTAGCTGGACTTTTCATTCCAGGTCAAGAGTTAAAAAAAAAAAGGAAAAATTGGTTATTTTTTTTTACTTTTTAGTATAATTAATGATAACTTATTTTTTTAAATACTACCTTGTTAAAATGTATAATATAATTGAAACTATCCTATCAAATGTGATATATGCGTTAAATTTGAACTAGCAGGGAAATATGTTTGTCGTTTGTAAGTAAAGTACATTACACACTTAACAACATCCAACATCCTTGCCATTCTGTTTTTTTTTTATTTTGTATATATTTGATGTCATGATATATTTCTGTTTTATTATATATTTTGGGGGTATGGGATTTTATGATACATGTGTGTTTTAGAATATATTTTATGAGTATGTTTTTAGGATATATGTGTGTGTTTTATATATTTTGTGCGTATATGTGATTTCATGATATATATTTTTATATATTTTGTGTATATGATTGTATTATATATGTATGTTTTATGATATATTTTGTGTATATGTGATTTCATGATATATGTGTGACTTATGATATATTTGATGTACATGTGATTTTATGATATATGCGAGTGTTTTATGATATATTTTGTGTATATGTGATTTTATGATATGAAGCGTTCAGAGCTAAAGTGGATCAAGTCCGAAAGAAAAAAATATTTGTTGGGGACTAATACTTGTGAAAGGTGTATATTTTTAGAACCATAGTGAACCAAGTTCAATCCTCAGGCACTACAGTCCAGACCCATGGTGACTTGAAGAAGTTATAAACAGAAGAAATGTTAAAAAGGTGTGTCACAAGAATGGGAAGTAAGATAATTGAGTTGTAATAACTCAGTTTCCATTTAATCAATCGACATCAAATAACCATCTTCTGAACACCTATTTTAAGTTTGTCAGGTCGCTTTCTTAAGATGGCTTGAACAGAAGCTGAGGTTAGCAATATTAAATCACACTGTTCATTTCTGAGAAAGTACGGTTACTTAAATGTAAGTGCGTCATCGCTCTGTTACGATGCAATTGTATTCAAAGAAAAACGAGTAGATTCAGGTACTCATTTTTAAGCACATTTTTTTACAGTGTAATAACAAAATATCCCAAATATCCAAGATATTTCATTCATGTTTACGGGTTTCAAGGAGAAACTAAAGCGAAAATGTTCAAAAAATTTAATTTACCTTATGTCTCTATAATTACCATGACTCTGAACTTCATCTACACTATTAGCGTAAATAATATAATAATAGTTCCTAAATTACAAAGAAAGTCATTCTATAAGTTGACTCAAAGGTTGGCTGGATTTATCAACATCAAATGTATACTGTTATTTTTCATTCAAATAATGTCTTGGTTCAACGCCTTTACCTTCGAAAACCTTAAGATAGTTCTAAATTCTTAACGAGTCCTGTTTAAAGTAATAGTTAAATATTTTTTGGGAGAGAGGAATGGGCTGATTCACCCCCTGATTATTAGGATGACTCATGAATAATTGGTTACGGCGATTGACGTAAATCAGAGAGTTCTCCTCAGTGGCAGTATTTTGATTGACTGTAAAAACTTAAGTAGTCAGACAGGTGAGTGTTGAAAGTAATTATAGCAATCATATACACAGTTGCGTACTTAATAACTGACTGAAAATATTTTATTTTTAATTCACCCCAGAAATAGTAAAAAGGAAGAGTTAAAAGAAAAACTGATTATTTTCAAGTTTGGGTCACTCTATGTTGGTATTTATAATCATCTGACTCATGCATTAACATATTAAATATTGTTCTATAGGTAAATTAAAACGTTTTTGTAATATAAATATGAAGTGGGGGGATAGTTGTCCAATCAATTTTAATGTTTCATTTTACGTCATAAAACGGGTTTTTAAATGATACCTATTAAACAATAACAATGTCTATTGAACAATATTAAACAATATCTATTGAACAATAATAAACAATATCTATTGAACAATAATAAACAATATCTATTGAACAATAATAAACAATATCTATTGAACAATAATAAACAATATCTATTGAACAATAATAAACAATATCTATTGAACAATAATAAACAATATCTATTGAACAATAATAAACAATATATATTGAACAATAAACAATGTATATTGAACAATAAACAATGTATATTGAACAATAAACAATGTATATTGAACAATAAACAATGTATATTGAACAATAATAAACAATATCTATTGAACAATAATAAACAATATCTATTGAACAATAAACAATATCTATTGAACAATAAACAATATCTATTGAACAATAAACAATAATAAAAATTATATATTGAACAATAAACAATAATAAAAATTATCTATTGAACAATAAACAATAATAAAAGTTATCTATTGAGCAATAAACAATAATAAAAATTATCTATTGAACAATAAACAATAATAAAAGTTATCTATTGAGCAATAAACAATAATAAAAATTATCTATTGAACAATAAACAATAATAAAATTTTCTATTGAACAATAAACAATATCTATTGAACTAAAAAAAGTGCCCTTACCACAATCCTTTCTGTTATCTTATAATTGTTTAAATATAATTTTTATTAAAAATGGCATTAAAAAATATTAAGTGTATTTTCTCATTAAGTTCATACGTTTCTCGCTATAACTTATTAAGTATTAAAAATTGACAAAAAAACAACGTGTGAGCAATGCCTATCGTGACTTTCCTTATTTGTATTGATATAGTTTTTTAAAATTTGTAAATTAAACTTTTAAAACGAAATTATTTAATTCAAGCATTTTAAAAGTACACTCTGCTAAAAATTATTTCGACCTTTCACCAAACTTTGGTACCTATTTAGCTGCAACTAACATTTGGTGCTTAGTTTCACCATTTTACGATGCTAACACGGATGGTTTAGTTTTGAAATGTTACACCAAAACTCATAACGTTGCATAAAACTCAAAACTTGAGTTTTCTTAGCATTGTAGTAGTAGTAATTTTTGTATTGAAGCTGGCAACCTTCCGATCGCAAGATGACAACTTTTCAATAATCGGGCTCGAACTAGGAATCCTCCGATTCATAGCTGACCGTCTTTATCCACTGGGACACGCAGGTCCACGTTAGTCGTTGTCTTTCTTGGTTTTAAATGTCAACAATAAATATCTTAGTTTTAAACCCAAAAAAACTTTTTAGAGGGTTAAAAATAAAGACACATTAGTAAATTAACTAGAAGAATATTATTATTTATTAAAAAAAGGTAAATCTGACATTTTTTTTTCTTATAGAAATTAACAACGACGTAATTTTAGAAAAATGCCAGATCTAACTCAAAAGTACTATATTTTACTGTGAGTTAAACATTAGTTTTTTTTATTTAATTAAGAATAGGTGGCAAAAGCAAACAATATCTTGCTTCCACCCCCCCCCCCAAATATCTTCATGTTATACAGCAACTAAATGGCATTTTGCTATAATGGACAACGTAAATTTAAATATTCTTAAATTATTCAATTAAATTAACCACTCAGTTAATAGGGTAAATTAATATGAACAGTTAAATTTCAATCGATTATATCATAAAACTGTTTTAAGGAGTTTAAATTATGTTAATTCAGTTAGTAACCTTACAAATAGGAGTGTGTGGGGCTAACTCTAAATAAATCATGCATTATAGGAATCTGTGATTTAAGGTAAAAAACGATTCGTAGAAAAAGAGTTTTCACAAAATTTTAGAATTTGTATAGAAACAACCTAAATTTTCTATAATACTTAAAAGTATTCAGGTAAAATGTCAAAAGTTATATATGTATAAGTTTTTGATTACATAATGTTTAAAGTCTTAACACCGATTAAATTTCAATTAATCTGCTTCGAATTATGAGTGTATTGTTTTTTTTTGTGTGTGAAATACGATTACTTTGACAAATATATTGTAATTTATTTCAATACTAATACCAAATAAACCAATCAATAAAAAGTATTTTGGTTGTCTATATTAATACATAAAATAAAAACTCGTCTTATAGAACATCGCGTTAATAATTTTAAAATACAAATACAACGTTAAAACACGCAATAAAAATCCATCAAATCTGGATATGTTTCGGGAGATACATCTACCTTCATCAGCAGAAATATGTGTGCTATTCTAATGCACACAGACTTTTCATTTTTCTGCTGATGAAGGGAAATGCATATCCTGAAACATGTCCAGATTTGATGGATTTTTATTGCGTATTTTAACGTTGTATTTGAATTTTTATATACATCAATACAACTCCAATAAAAATTATATATATTCAAATGTTTTCCTTAAAATTTAACAAATGGACTTATTTTTAAAAAATTATATAACGCATACCAATAAATATAATAATCAAGTTCCATCAATAAATTGATTACATTTAAATTGTAATAATATACTTGAATCGGATTTAATTTGCAAAGGATATCCTCTCCTAACCAATACTTAATAATGATTCAATTACAGGTAACGATCCGTTACATAACAGGTATATCATCAAATGCTGCTATTGCTATTTTGGTGATAAAATTACGTGATCTCGATATCTATTTATATTGCACACTTCTTTTAGCTAAAACTTCCTCAAAAGACCAAAACAAGAAACGGAATGACGGAAGTTAATTTCAAAACGCGTTACCGAGATTTAGATCTCTCGAAATTTGAATAAATGTACCGAAATAAGAATTTTTGTAAAATATTTATTAGTTTTTGAATATATTGCACGTTTAATGTAATAAAATAAGGAATAGAAATAGAATATAAGTAAAGAATAATTTTCTGATTTTCATAGAAATACGCAGATATAAAAATCTACATCTACATATACACACAAGTCCAGATTTAAACTTGTAGTTTGAAAACCTGCAGATTGTAGATGGTCACTTTTCCCAAATTAATGCAGAACAAAATTTTATACTATTTTTTTATATATTTTTTATCATTATTTCACTTGTTTGCCTTTATTTTACTTTTTTTTATTGATATGTTACTTTTTTATCATTATTTTACTTATTTTATTTTTTATGTTGTTTTATAAACTTTTAACCGGAACCAAATTATTTTAGTATAACGTTGTAGTTTTATGTTTTAACTTTAAATAAATGTATTTTAATTTTTAAAACATCATTTCAAGTAAATTTAAATATGTAAAGTTTCGTATTCAAGTAAATAAGCCACAACATTTAGATCAAATAAGTAAAATTTTATTCGACATATTGCTGTTAATAATAATGTTTTAATCTTATTATAATATTGTTTTAAATTATTATAATATTGTTTTCATATTATTCTAATATTGTTTTCATATTATTCTAATATTGCTTTCATATTATTATAATATTGTTTTCATATTATTATAATATTGTTTTCATATTATTATAATATTGTTTTCATATTATTATAATATTGTTTTCATATTATTATAATATTTTTTAATTTTATTATAATATAGTTTTAATATTATTATAATATTATTACATTATTGTTTTAATATTATTATAATATTTTTTTAATATTATTATAATATTGTTTTAATATTATTATAATATTGTTTTAATATTATTATAATATTGTTTTAATATTATTATAATATTGTTTTAATATTATTATAATATTGTTTTAATATTATTATAATATTGTTTTAATATTATTATAATGTTGTTTTAATATTATTTTAATATATTGTTGTTGACTGACACTTTAATACAATGCACGTGAGTTAAAGAAATTTGTTTTTGAAGCAAATTCTATATACTTTAATGTTTTATTTTAACTATTTTTTTCGAAAAAAATAATGAGAAAGGTAAACTTTATGCGCCTTTAAAAAGGATGCTTAATTACAATGAAATAAAACAAGAAATCTAAACACTATTTACGAACTGGCTCCGGCCAATACATAAATCATTAGAACCCAAGAAATTCGGAGTACTCTAAATATAAAATGATTTCGAGAGCATATGCCATTACTTAGTCAACTTAAAGTCGGATAAAATAGTAAAAAATATTTTACTTTTGCATAAAATACATAATTTAATCAACTATTATTATTACATGATAATATTTGGAAATTGGTCTAATGCAAATTTTGAAATCAACTTCATATAAAGAATTTAAAATTTGAAAAAATTTCAATATCGATAAATCTCTAGAAAATTTTCTTATAAAAGCGGTTTACCTTTTAACAGCCTTTGAAAATTTTTGCATTTGTAAATATGTATTTCTGTATATGTTAAAACGACATTTATTTAAGCCTAATTATTTATGGTACAAAATTCTATTGATCAACAAGTCAATTTGAAATTTCAGTAGTAAAGAAAATTGTGCGGCGTGTATATGGGACTGGTGCACGTTAAACCTGATCGGGGTCCATTGTCCTAGCTCCTATTGAGGTTGTCTGACTATGATTCAAAAATACGAGCCATCGTTCCCGGGCCTTTCCTTCGACATAGGCCCCGAAAAGTCGCCAATAGCCCACGTTCAGCTCTAGTGCGACGTTAATTAGCCAAACTAATCATTACTAAAGATGGTTTTTTTTGTGATTTAAATTTTGACATAATGATGCAACGATCCATTTTACAAGATTTAGTTATTAAATAGTACGATTATCATGTGATTGGATTGGAGATATATATTTATAGTTAAGTGCCGATGACCGATGATCGTCATCTGACCATGGTTCAAAAATACGAGGCATTGTTCCCGGGCCTTTTCTTTGAAATAGGTTCCGAACCTTCGCCAATAGTCCACTGTGCAGCTCTAGCGCGACGTTAATTAACCAAACAAACCGATGACCGATGCTAGTTTAAGAGTTTAGTTTCAGAGCTTGGTAATTCTTATTTTTACTTTCGATCAGAAAGCCTTTTAAAACCTTGAAATGAAAAAATACATCTATGTAAATCATTTTGAAAAACAAAAGACTACTGTTTGTGCACAATTCAAATACTCTTGGGTTGGTTTTGTTTTGTTAAATAACGTCGCACTAGAGCTGCACAGTGGGCTATTGGCGACGGTTCGGGGTCAATCTCGAACGAAAGACCCGGGAACACATACACATTCAGACACACATTCATACATACACCTCGGTATTTTAGAACCATGGTCAGATGACGAGGAAACACCTGAACTGGCACCTAACGCCTTCAATAGACGTCGGGACTTTGGACCCCGATCAGATTTATCGTGCACCAGTCCCGTATACACGCCAGTATAATTTGTTGGATATTCTGGACGACTTTCTAGTATTTTTGTAGCGAAGCTGGCAACCCTCCGATCGCAAGATCACAACTTTTTTACTTTTCTTTAGTCTAGTCCTCGAACAGATTCGAACCACCAATCCTCTGATTAGTAGCTGAACGCCTTACCAACTGAGCAACTGGGGCTCCAAATACTCTTGGTAATTCTGGCACTAAACCAATCAATTAACCACAAAAAAAATGGAGTAAAAAAAATCTAATGATAGAAAAGTTACAAAAAAAAATATAATATTTTAAATAAATAAATAAAAAAATTAAGTATTCTTCTCTTTTTAAGGTAGTAATTTTGTTGCATTTTACATAATATTTTTCAACTTATATATACTGACATTAAATCTAACCATTTCCTGTGTTCACCAAATCTACTTAAAACTCAATACCCAAATATTTCCATTTCAATCGACCAGAATCGTCACACACACACAACCCCCATTACAAAACCGGGACATCATCAAACGACATTCCCGCTATTACGTGGCGATATTACGCGATATCGGTCTCGTGATATCTATACATAGAAATTCCCCTACGCCAATTATAACTTCCTCGAGGAACTCGACAGTGGGAAGTCGAGAGAGATTTACAAACCAAAAATCCGATCCCGGTCTTTCCTTGTTCGCCTGCATACGAATCCCGAAATGGGAATGGAGAAACTCGGCTGTGGGGAAGAGACCCGTATGTAGAGATCGAGGAAGTTTGGATATTTTGACGGATTATGTGTGAGCACATTTCTGGCTCAAGCGCGAAAATAGCCGAGGTGTGTTTGTTTATGGGATGTATAAGATGCTGATTTATTGACCAAGATGTTAAGCGCTGTTGGATTTTCTATATATTCTTATTTTGTTTGTGTTTGTGATCTTTGGCTGGTTGAAGAACGTCGCACTAGAGCTACATAACAGGTTGTTATCGACCGATCGGGACAGGGTTCGAAATTAGGTTTTCGTGTGTTGGTTAATCAACGGCACACTAGAGCTACACAATGGGCTGTTGGCGACGGTTCGGGGTCTATCTCGAAGGAAAAAACCGGGAACACATACACATTCCTACATGTACCTCGTTAGTTTAGAACCATGGTCAGATGACGAGGAAACACCTGAACTGGCACCCAACGCCTTCATTGGTCTGTTCGAAATTAGGAGATAAAACTTAAGGTGTCATTGGCACCTAGAAATTTTTTTTAGTTGCCGAAAGTTTCGGCTTGGACGTAATTTTAAAATAATTTAAATTGCTTAAGCAGAGCTGCTAACTGCTACGAAATTTTTGTAATGGTTAAATATTATTTTGGATAAAATTAGAAGGATACTTCCATATTTACTCTAAAGATATTACCGTCTTACTGACAAAATTTCTGAAAAGTATGAAAGCAATTATCGAAAATCGACATTAGATGTAAAAAAAATGACGACGGATGTAAAAATGAATTAAATTACAGTTTACTTGGTGCTTTTTATTTTTACAACTCATAACGTTATGAAAACTCTGGGAATTTTAAACAAATTATTCAATTCGGACTTTCAGGGAATTCGAACTTTCAGATGAATAGGATGAGATTTCTATTCAAATAAAAATTCAAATTCACTGACTTGAAATATTTTTCCTTTAATCTCAATTATAATTTTTAAAAAAACATTTAAGCACTTTTAATTAAATTTTTATTAACACATTGCAATCAATTGTGCAATCCTTTCACAAACAACACAAAATTGGACTTTGAAATAGGAAACAATTAAATCTGCTCTTGTAAAAACGATCTTTTTAATTAAGTGTTTCAACAAATCATGCAATTATGATTCAAGGGGAAAATCTTAAATACATCTTTCCCAATATCACTTGATCAAATAATTAACCTTCCTGAGTTAAACTCGGATGGTTATAATACGGCGTAAGCTAATCAGAGCATAAACAAATTCGAATCAATATAGAATCTGGTATTAAAAAAATTATCGCGTTTGTGAAAATGCGTTAAAAAGGAGAATTTTTGTAACAGAAATGTTTATACTGTGTTATTTATTAAAACTATTAATAATTATTAGTAAATATTTATTAAATTTTATACGATAATTAAAGGTCTGTTATAATAAAATACAATTATAGCTTTAATTAAACGGAAATAACTAAATTAATCCAAGATGCTGATTAAAATGCATTATATGGTATACGCTTTGGCGACTTTTCTGGAAAAACGATGATCGCAATGTTAACACGTTTTTGGCGACAAAAATCTGTTTGGTTACTAATCAAAGAACTCAATTTCCCCCTGTATCGTAGTTTGACATGGGGTTACCTGTTTGGCGAAAAATTAGGTGTACCGTATAATACGTTCTAACCAATACGAAGTACAAATCATTATGACTAAATATTGTACTGCTATGGCGATTACTTAAATATGTCTAGTTTCAATTCGATTGGCATTTGACACTTAAAAATAAATTATAAGATTTAAGGATGCAGCAGCAACAGAATTATATTTGGTTAAGTCGAGTAACAATAGTATTTATATATTTTTTAATAAAGGGAACTCTGAGTTAGTGTAAATAAATTCACTGCCAACGTTTGGCGATGTTTTTCAGTAAATCAAAATAACAAACTAAACATTAAGGTTTCCCGAATCAAAAAATGAACTTAAATATATTTATCTGTGCATATTTATGAATATAATATTTCCAGACTGGATAATAAGAGAAGTATTTTCATGTTATTTATAATTTTTAGGAGGTGACAGCAAAATTATTCTCGTAATCGAATATTCAAAATGGGGCTGTAAAGATTCCGTTTCAGTTGTTTAGAAATTACTCGACTATTTAAAAAAAAAAAATTGTAATGGCAACGTGATTTCGAGTGAATTTTAAATTAATACCAATGATACGTCTGAGGAACTTGTCAATAGGACAAGTTTTTTTTTTAACTCGTAGGAAAATTCGATACAAATGCCACTTTATTGACCACATAAAGAAAAACTAAATTTAAGATTTCATAGTATAAAATAATGTTGCATTTAAATTTAAGAAATAGTACATGTTTAAATTTATGTGTTTCCTAAATTAATTAAAATACTCTTGCAGATCTTGGTAAGTTGTTTTTTATTTCTTACTTATATTGACACACCTTTTTCTACTCAGTTGAAAATTTACATTTTGTTTTCATTAATAATTAATAGGACCGTTAAATTTAAGAAATAGTACATGTTTAAATTTATGTTTTTCCTAAATTAATTAAAATACTCTTGCAGATCTTGGTAAGTTGTTTTTGATTTCTTACTTATATTGCCACACCTTTTTTTACTCAGTTGAAAATTTACATTTTGTTTTCATTAACTAGGGGGCTCCGCCCCCTGCTCCGCTTACGCTTTGCCAACCCCCGGAGGATTGCTACGCAATCCTCTTTAGTTTGCTTCGCAAACAATACCGGCTTCAAACACTGTAGACAATGACAATGTGTCCTAACAAAAATACTTTTTTTAGTTATATAAATTATTACTGGCAGTGCCGTCACACAAATTTATTTTTGGGATGTTGAGACAAGAAATTTCCCAACTTAACGATCCGAAATTCCGAACGTGAACGATTCAAAATTCCCAACTTAAGGACGTCGGGTACCAGCTCCAGTGTTGTCCTGGTAATTTCTAGTCTTCCATCGCTTTCATTTGCTAATAATATTAATTTTCTTGAGAAATAAATTTTCCCAACCCAGGGATTTTTAAAACTCGAAATCCCCAACTTTTAAGGTTTCAAGTTTACAGCCCCCCCTGAGCGAAATTTTATCAACGACGACTTTAATATTAAATAACTTATAAACTTATAACAGTATTGAAACAAAAATATATTCTTCTTATTTATCAAACATTTCTTAACAAATTCACTTAATTTCGTAATTTTAGGGCTTTTACATTTTGAGATACGATCTGAATAACATTGAAAGAACTGAAAATTCCCCCTAGGACTGACTTTTTCCCCCTAAGGCTTACTTTTTTTTTAAAATAGAGAGATAATTAACCGGACTGTTAAATGTCGTTGTGATCCGGCGTTGTCTAGTGGTTAGGATACCCGGCTCTCACCCGGGAGGCCCGGGTTCAATTCCCGGCGTCGGAAATTCTTTTAGTTTCAGATTAAAAAAAATAACTACACTAATATCAAACTAAACTTGAAACACCTATTTGTTTTCCATTCTAGAGCTATTAACGTCATAAACATTCCTCTCTATGGGCTTCTTAACAGTATTGAGTTTTACCTATCTTAAATTAAAGTAATATCTAAATTATATTATGAAATAAGGTTTTTGACATTAAATTAATTATAAATAATAAATACAGGTTTTATCATCTGTATATTAATTGCTTTTATAACACATGACATTTAAAAATTTTATAGAAATAACAATTTGAATAATATTCTAATATAGATAGAGTACCATGCGTTCCAAAATATTTTTGCGTACGTTTATTCTTGAACATTTGTGCTGCCATCTAGTGTGAAATAAGTCAAATTGAAATCGTCCGCTATGTTTCTTGATGTACGATTTTCTACTGCTCGAATAATGTTTGTCAAACCTCCAAAGAATTGATAACTTTAACTAATTTTAACAAATTTTATTTAAATATACTTAAAATAGTTCAATCGTGTCGTGTATCATAGCTTAGATTCATACTTTCATTTAGTAAATACTGTTCATTATAGCATACAAAATACTATGGTATACGTTTGAATAATTTAATATTTAAATTTTATCATTACGAATTTATTTTTAACAAAAAAAATGCAAGTTATATTTTATAAAGAATTTTTAGATATTTGATGGTATAAAAAAAGTTACCTATTTAATAATTGGAAAACTTTTGGTGTCGCCATCTGTTGGGGTTTATGTAAACAATTATTTTCTTTAAATATTTTTCATAAAAAAAAAACTTGCGTAAACGCACTATTATAATTTTTATTTCTCATTATTAATAAATATACAACATGTAGTCCTGTTAAATTATTTTATATTGCAAATATTGTTCTATAAAAAGTCTTTTCTTAACTTAAATATCATATAATTTATTATTTATTGCATAATTTATATATAACAGATATTTGAATGTCGAAACAGAATAAGGAAAATAAATTAAATATATTACATTCATCTCAATGTTTTAAATGGATTTCAAACTTTACACAGATAGTTTTGAAACATTTTTTTTAACTCATTACAGATTTAATAGATATATTTTCTAGATTTAGAAGAAAATTATGAGTTATTCAAAAATATTTTTTTTTTCAGATATAAAATTTAATTCGAGCGTAGTATTCAAAACTATTTTAGTTTTATTACATATAAAAATATGAAATTTCGGAATACATAACAAATTCTAAATATCTTTAACATATTTTTTTAGTTGCATTTTTGTGCACATACTACACTTTTCCAATTAATTTTTATTATTATTATTGCATTTTATGATTTCCACTTGGGGACAAAATTTCGAAGTTGTCAGCTAATCCAATAAAAGATACAATTAAAAGTTTAAAAGTTTCTATTACAGAATCATCATAAGGAAAATATTCTTTTTTTTCTCTCCTAAATAGTTAGGGTAAAACATACTACTGTTTGCTCTTCCGACAGCGATGTAGAATAGAAACTAAAAGGTGATTTTAAAATGCATTCTGGGAAACTTGTCTTTTTATTTTAATTACTACTAGCTGAAGTGCCCGGCGTTGCCCGAAGAAAAACTGCTTACTTGGAATGAAACTGTAAATGTGTATAAGAAACGATTCATTTGGCTACATTTGTGTTCATTTAGTAACATTTTATATTTATTTGGAGATATTTTATTAATTTTACGACATTTCTATCCTTTTAGCGACATTTCTGCAATATTTACTAAGCATATCAGCCAATCAGAATGCATCATTAATCCATCCCCATATAAAATATGTTACATTGTTACAATATTGAAATATTCCATTGTTACAGTATTGCAGTATAATAAATAGGTTTATTAAGAAATCAGTGGTGTGAACCAAATTAGGGGGTGAGAAAGGAGGAATGGAGTGTTTGTTCGAAATTTCATGTGAACAAGTCAACTTCCCCTGGCTTTAACTCTCTTTTGAGGCACACAATTTTTAAGAAAATAAAAACCCTAGTTGCACAGAATTTAAACAATCATTTCAATTATTTAAGGTAAATCATTACTCTTATTTATGAATCCCTTATTTATGAATTAACCGTTGGTGCATAGCATTGCCAACATAATGAAAATCTTTTCAAAAAATATTAAACTGAATGACTATGAGTAACTTAACTTTTCAAGGTGGGTTAAAATATATCCCACCATGCATAAAAAGCTAAGCAATAGGTGGGACAGTTTTTAACCCACCAAGCCCCAAAGAGTTAAAGGTCAAATATAGAAAATTTTATCAAGATCTAAATAAAACTGTAGATTTGTATAAAGTACAAACAAGCACTCTTTTATTTATATATAAATACGCAAGTGTTCTTTTAAAACATGTCCCAATATGAATCTTTTTATACTGCAATCATTTTTAGTTCAATATGTTTTAAAAAGTTTAAATTGTTTCTATATAGATCTTAATATTTCTAAAAACTTTTAATTTAGAATATATATATTTAATTTATTTCGATTTAAACAAATATATTTTATTTATAGGTCCATTTGTGGGAAAATGTAAGCAGTGTTTTACCAATAACAATATATTAAAACTCACAAATCGTTTTCAATTTATAACATATACCTATGCATTCAAGCTTCATTACGACAGATGTATCTCTTAAGAGTATTCTAATCGCAAGCTCCAAGTAATCTTATTTGCAGAAACGACTAAAGAAATTACATTAACAGACGTCAAATACCATAAAATAAGTGAAATTTAAAAAGTATCCCGCGGGCGCATTTCAAGTCTAACGAAAATGAATCTTTGTGGGAATCATCGGTCTAGATACCGCGATAATTTGACACCCGCTCCACATAACGAAAGGTATCATCAAACTCTTTTAAGAGAAATCGAAATTTTTGAGGTTTATAGCTTTCGTTTTTATGGGAATTTCAGCCCATATTCAGGTCAGAAAACAAGAAGCATGATTGATGGTCGGATTATCGAATCGACAGAGAATCGTTTTGTATCGATATGCTTCATTAAGTTGATGTCTCTTTAAGGGATGATAGTATATCATTTCGCGTAATCGATTCCTTATCCGAATCGATGCTTGTTAAGATGAGATTTAAATTGCATATAAGTTAAACTGAGATGTTTTATTGAAATCTAGTGAAAGTTAAAAGTTAAAAAATCACCGTCAATTTCGCCGGTTTTTGAAAAAGATTATATATGGCACCTTGCCAAATTCCTGAAGCAACCAATAGACGTACAGGTATGTATGTAGAGTTTCTATAATAGGGGGAAATCGTTAAAGTATAATAATAGGGATCGATAAGTTAGGTTCAAATATTTATTCTTTTCCATAGTACGACATGTTACAGATTCGGGGTTACAATGTGAATGAGCAATTAGCGCTCCTCGTAGGGAGTATTTATTTATGTACACAGGGACTTTTAGGGATAAATTAAGAGAGGAGAAGCAGCTAATTGGTCAGAGTGGTTTGATCTAGGGATTTTTCATGGGAAAGGATATAAAATACCCCTAAATTGCTCTCATATGAAACTTATATCAAGTATTCACATAGGCCGTTTCTTATGACTAACTGGAAATTGAAGACGTCAGCGAATTATTGATGTGAGATCTATTGCATTAAAGAAAGAAGCATGAATAGATAGAATGTGAGATGATAAAAAAGAGTTGTTTAGATAAGAGGGAACATTACTGCGACACAATTAAATTATGGAAGAGGGGGTGATACATAAATTAAATTATGGTAATTTAAGAAAAATTTATTACGTACATAGTATTAAATATACTGGTATGGACATGGCACCTAGTATCTTTCTAGTTGTCCCACTTGGAAAAGTGGGTATCATTTAAAGTGTCTAGATAAAAGTTCCCCACTGTGGCATATATTTAACCCTTTGCACTCCAAGAACACTTTGAGATTTTTGTTCTGTCTATGGAACAGTTATTCCTCTTTACGTTCTTTTACGCAGATTTTTTTTTATACTCATAAAGGGAAAAAATCCTATATCGTTTATTTTAAAGAACAGGGAAACAAAAGAACTGGTCGTTATGTTGGCGCCTGAGAGGCGACATCGGAGTGCAAAGGGTTAATACTTATTTCAAACTTCCAAGCAGCCAGAAAAATAATAAAATAAATTGTACAGTTCTTTTCACTGCAACAGAGTTAAAATTACGTTCATAACTGACGAGTTTAAAATGGTAACCCTTTGAACTCTACAAACAGTTTGCGATTTGTGTTCTTTCTATGGAACAGTTATTCCTCTTTGTGTTCTTTTCCACAGATTTTTTTTATACTCATAAAGGGAAAAAAAAATCCTAATCTGTTTTGTATTTGCAAAAGAACAAGTTGCAAAAAATATTGATGTTCTAAACATAATATCCTGCTGTTCTCGTTTATTTTATAGAATAGGGAAATAAAAGAACTGGTCGTTATGTTGTCGCCTGAGAGGCGACTTCGGAGTGCAAAGGGCTAAAATAAAATAAAGTTTATTTCAGCAAAAATACATTTTTGGTAATGCCTCAATAAAATACATTTGAAAATTATTGCAATATATCGTATTTAGACGAATTTAAAAATAACATGTGTTAAATAACATTATGTTTTAATAATATGTGTAAAATAATATTACTGGAAAATTGGTGATCCCACAACGGAAATCTCTGGGAATTTTCAAAGGTCATTGCTATATTTTTGTTTAGCAAAGGGTATGATATTATTCTTTTTTTATTCTTTGTAATAAAAGCAAATAGTTGAAATGTTTAAAATTGTTTTATTGCCTTTCTGTGTTTTATTTTTAGTTCTTTAGAAGTTTTATTGTTGCAAATAAAGCCCTGATGATTTACCTGATTAACCTGATTAATGCAGCTACGCATCACTAACCCCCTGATGCTAACGGATGTGATATCACGTCCAGGGATCACCAGTTTTCGCTTCAATACACTCCTTTTTAATTCATGAAAGTACTCCATTTTTCAAATCAAATATTTTTAGGTATCCTTAAGCTATCTCATTACAATTGATTAAAATTTGAGTACAAAAAAATAATAATGCACGCCTAGGAAAAATTATTTAAACTTCCAATCAGTGGAAAAAACTTGACAAATACCAAAATCGAGTGAGCGTCAGTGGGTTAAACTCAAATATAAAACAAATGTATAATTTTTATGTCAAATAATACAAATATCGACACATTACAATTTGCTTAAAAAAAGCGGTTAAAAAAGCATATATTAATTATTTACGTGGTATCATGTGAATCAAACGGCTTTTTGCACTTGCCCATTTTTTTATATAAAATTATATCATCAATTTATATTAATTAATAATCCCAAATTATAGCAAATTATTATCTCTTCACGATTACACAAATACTTCAAGTGTCAGAAATGTTTATGTAAAGTAAAAAAATTTGAAGAAAATGCGACAACAAGGTGAAATTAAAAGCACAATGTTACTACATTAGCTAAAAATCGAGATCGTTAGAAGTTCTACAAATTATAGCTAAACATGTAGATCGTTAGAAGTTCAACAAATTATAGCTAAACATGTAGATCGTTAGAAGTTCGACAAACTAACTAATCCATAATTTCAACTTTCAACTTTGTTTATATATACTATTACTACAATCTTGTAGTGAATTTGAAAAGTAGTGGGGAAAAAAGTGCGAAGACTGGTATAAAATATATCAAATAAAATTTTTACTGTAATTGAATCGGAATATATGAATAAGGTGGGGGGGGGGGGGGAGGGAGGGTTATGCAATATTAACTCAATGTAACATATTCAATAGATCTTCATTCAATGTAACGGATTTTCCGATTCAATTAAGAGAAAAGAAATTTTTATTTAGATATGTATAAAATATAGGTGGATACGTTAGGTTTTTAACGTTATTTGATGTCAATTCCTTAAATAGAAACTGAGCTATTGGAACTCAATTATCTTACTTCCCATTTTTTAGCACGCCTTTTATTAACATTTCTTTCGTTTGTGACTTCTTAAAGTCTCCCTGGAAGATTAACGGATAAGAAACCGGGCTGCAGTGATGAGGATCTGCCTTCGATTCCCGGTAAGAATTGCCGATATTTATTGAAAGTGATTTATGAAGGCAGCCAATGTAGGCAAGCACCTACTCATTTTCATACATTATACTCATTTTCGAGTACAAGTCTTTTTTAAATTTGAAATTTATGTATTCGAAGCCATTATAAGCATCGAATGTACTCAAAAACTATTATAATTTACTTATTTTCAATTATCTATTTATAAGAGTGTAATGACAATGATAACAGACACTCAGATGAATATTGATTGTGGACTTATAAATTTTCAAGTAACTTAAGATTATACACAAAAATCTATGGGGCACTATTGGAAGTCAACATTCATTATTAGATTTTAAAGGTGAGGGATTCACACTTCTTCCCCGGTTCTAACTTTTTGATTAGTTCAATTTGCGATAGAGATGAAATAATACAATGTTATTCCAATGATACTTTCTTCATTAATGACTCAAAAATACGAGGAGTATTACCGGGTCTTTCTTTCGAGAAAACCCCCGAACCGTCGTTAATTGTTAAAAAGTTATATAAACGTAATAAGCATACAAAAACCTTGCGGTTGTTCAAGCAACAATCTTAATTGCACTCTACCTATTTGTGTATCAGAACATTCACCAGTAAACGTGCGAAATCAACCAGTTTTCCGCACTTGCATGTATTGGCCAAGTGAATCACTTATTTTTGCACTGTTATCTTTAAATATTTTTTTTTACTAAAAAAAAGAATTTTTTTACTTGAAAAAGCGATTTTTTTTACTAAAAAAGGGAATTTTTTTACTCGAAAAAGGGATTTTTTTACTTTAAAAAGGGATTTTTTTAACTAAAAAATAATCTTTCTAAAAAAAAGGAAAACCGACTTTAAGAAAAATGCGCTAAAAAGTAAAAAATAATTTTTAATCTTACGAATGAGTTGACAAAATTGAATTATTGAATATCAATTTTATACTTAGTACAACTTTTTGAAATCGGCGCCAATATTTAGATATGATTTTTGTAAATTGGCACCAACTTCCAAAAGTTGTACTACGTATAAAATTGATATTCAATAATTCAATTTTGTCAACTCATTCGTAAGATTAAAAATTATTTTTTACTTTTTAGCGCATTTTTCTTAAAGTCGGTTTTCCTTTTTTTTAGAAAGATTATTTTATTTTTCCCTTTTTAGTTTTTAATTTAGCAGGGGGCTTCGCCCCCTATTCACCAAGAAATTCTAGTAGCAACTTGTGCTCAACAATGTAAATTTTGAACAATCCCTAACAAAACCAATAAATGCATGTTTTAAACGAAATGTCATTGTTGTACAACTTCCGTTAAACAATGAAAATATTTTGAAATCGGATAAATTGTTTTAAAAGACTCCGTTTAATCGGCATTTCCGGATATATAACAGCCGGATAATCGATTATTTTTTTGCAGATTTTGCCTAAGTGGATTTTTCTCTATCCAACAAAAAAAGAATTTTCGAAATCGGAAGACATTTTTTTTAAAACGGTCCGGTTAATTGAGAAATCCGGATAGTTAAATGCCGGATAACCGGATATTTTTTTCAAATTGCTCCCCTTCGAAACATCCCCTATCCAACAAAAAAAAATTGTCCAAATATCTGAAGTAGAACCGAAATCCCGCGCGCACATACATAAAAAAAAAAAAAAAAAAAAATTAAAAAAAAAAAAAATACATACAGGTCGAATCTATAACCTCTCGACTTGGCGCGCGTTGGCGGTTTTAATTTAAAGTTTCTGGCGGTTTTAATTTGGAGTTTGTTTTTGGAGTTTTGGTGAGCGCGCTGGGCAGTCGGTTAAAAATGGATTTTTACTAAAAAAAAAAAGATTTTTTACGCAATCGAAGCGAATTTCCTTTAAAAAAAGATTTTTTAAATATATAAGGTATTTCTTTAAAATCTCATTTCAGTGAATTAAGAAGTGTCTATAGTTTACACCGGAAAAAAATCAACCTTATAATCTATAGCACATTGACAGAAATTCTGGGAAAAGGTATATCGAAAAATGGTAGTTTAACATGGCGGTGTAGGAGATTCCTACTGCTCTTATGACAAAGTGTGAGAGCTGAATGAATATTCTGCCGTCATTAAAAAAATCCCCAACTCCAAAAAGCGAAATTTTACAGGAAATCAGAAAAGTCAAATTCATCACCACCTGCATCAAAGTTTTAATACTGTAAAAGGCCTTTATTGTCTAAAAGTACTGTTTTGCATGTAAAATATTTTATTTTGGTGATTGTAGTTATATTTTCTTTCAACATGTAAGTTTACCATGTTTCTCTATATACAATTCATCATGAATTTAGGGCTTTTTTAGTATTTACTTGTCATATAGGGGCCTTCTTTTATCAAAAGGTCCAATATAAATTTCACTATAACTCACCACTAAATTTCATTTTTGGATTTTTAATATCATAAAAAGGTGCACATTTTAAAGACAAATCGGAGAAGCTAAAAAAAATTGAGAGGTAGGCTTTTTAAATTATGACAGCATTATTATCTGGTTGTTATATAACTGATTAACATCTCTATTGGGTGGGAAGTTCAACCGAAATGTCATATTGTAGAGAAAGACTGGTGAGTTTCGATTCTCATCTTTTCTCAAACACACACAGTGTAGAAGAGGCTGGTGTAAGTTAAATCTGTAGTGATCAAAATGTTCTCACTTTGGTCGCGATATGGGAGTTTGAAGAATGGTGCCAGCTACTGCCAGCTCAGGTGTTGTCCTCAACGCCTGGTTCAAAATTACAAGACATTATTCGCGGGTCTTTCTGTCTGGATATATCCCAAATTATGACCAATAACCTATTGTGTAGCTGTATTCCGATATCAATTCAACCAGCCAACTAACCTGAATTTACCTCATCAGATTCCAAAAGCCTTGGGAAACGCCAACAAGACGTTAATCCAACTTATTATAGCAAAACCCTATTTTTTTCTCATCATATCCCATGTTATTTCCTTCGCTGAGTTAAACTAACCTACATACAATCTTTCATAAGAAACCATTCGCAAATAAATATTCGCGATAGCAACACCAAAGCATCGTTACGCAGTCAATCATCGGTAAAAAGCTTTCTTTTTCCCAATCCGCATATTGGCATGCTACTTAATCCCGTCCACAGACGAAGATTATTGACCTTTACTGGGGAAAAAAAATCCGTAAAAGTGATTGAAAGGAGTTTTTAAATATCATTGGAAAGCAGGTCAGGCGAATCCATGGTGGAATCTCCTTCATTCGCGATCCGTGCCAGACTGGCTGCTCGGATCGTTTGCGGATCGCTTCTCATGGATTGCGACCCGTAGATTTGGGTTAGATAACGTTGCATAAGGGATATCTGGGAAATTTGAGTTGTAAGAGATTATTGATTTTCTAATAAAAAATATTGAGTGATGGATTATTATAATCAGAGTTTTATTTGAGGCAATATAAAGAAAGGAAAATTTATTTTGTTTTGGGGAGGTTTGTAAACAGAACTCAGAGATGGCTTAAGAAGACTTATGTTCATTGATTGATGTTTATCTCCAAACCAGTATGGTATTTCTGTTATGCGATTGGTTATTAACTCCCGATTTTTGCAATTATAATGTTGTTTTCACTGCTTTAATTAATTATTTCTAGTGTATGTTTTGTTTTATATTATTAAAAAAAATTTAGTTAATGATAAAGAGATATCTTGTAAGATGTATAACCAACTTTCAAATTAAAAAAAGTATTGTAAATTGGTGTATTTTTATGAATTTAAAAATTGGATGCATTTCTGGAAAAACTGGAAGTCCCTTGACGAATATCCCCCTATGAGCATCATGGGGTTAAAATTAATAAAATTTACTGGACTTGTAATTAACCTTCGAGCATGGATCCTTTGTAGTAGAGGAGTCATGACGTAGCTCTCGCTAACATCAAAGTGAAGCCAACAAGTATAGCCCAAGACACGTGGTTAACTACGTTATTCCATTCATAAACTTTCAGTTACACATTTCCCAATTCACATGCCAATCGCGGGTATTTTTTCATTCAAAAATTTGAAGAGATGGCACGGGCTTCACAATTATGACGTCATATTCTCTCTACTAAAGTTCATTCATGCTCGAAGTACTTAACCCACTGATTCTGACGCGATTTTGGCACTTATAAAGTTGTTTTCACTATTCAGAAAATTAATTAATTTTTCCTGAGCATAATATTTTATATTATTTTTTTTAACTTTGTAATTCATTGTAAAGAGGTAGATTGTAACTTGTGCCCAAGACCTTTAAATTTAAAAAATATTGCTAAATGAATTATTTTTATGAATATAAAAATTTAGTGTATTGTTGGGAACACTGGAGATCCTGGGACGTGATATCACGTCCATCAGCTTCAGAGTGTTAAAAGAATTATTTTTGTTTACTGTTTCCCTATTATAAGAAAAAAGTAACTGCCCTTGTCGGTGGATGATAACCCTTTTTCCTCTTCCATATTTTGAGTCAATACTCAAAAAATAAACATCAGATAATTATAAAATTTACAATTTTTTTTTTTAAATATTTGATAAATAAAATGATGGAATTTTTATTGTAATAGAACGCCTGTGTTAGAAGATATTTTACCTTAAAATTCAAAAACGCAAGAATTCACATTGCCTCAAGCAAAACGTATAGAAGCAAATATCCCATAATTCTATAATGTTTGGTAGAATCAGGCCAAATCAGCTTAGAGACTATTGTCTCAATCCGGACCTGTCTGACGGGAATACTTTCAGCACGAATCTGATTGGTTGATTCTCATAAACGCGATTCGGTCTTCGTTACAGATGAGTTGGCGATGTTTTAGAAGTTTTAATCGCCAGATATGTGACTCTTGGCACGATTAGAAGGTGGGGTTTTGTTTCCGAGTGTTTTCGGTTTAAAATGATTTAAGGGCCTCATTTTTTGGGACGTTTTAAACGTTTAAAGAAAACAAAAATTAAATAAAGTAAACAAATGCATTTAAAACTTTTTTTAATTGATAAAATATCGATTTTTTTTTAAATTCAATTATCTTTTTATTATTATTATTATTATTATTATTTTTAATTTTTGCGTGGTCATCGGCGAATTTACCGATGACTGGACCCTTCGCCACTGATATATATTATTTGTTAAAACCATCCCAATCTTCTTCTTGTATATCACACCTAACTGAGACAAAGGAAAATATAGCACAGCTATAATCTAAGCCGATGCATCACAAAACTCGTAAGATTATGTATGTCATACCCTAATCAAAGGATTGCATACCCTCCCTCAACCCATGGGCAACCGCGCGGCAAACGCTTTTGTCTGATCTGAGGACGCGTATTCTTCAGACTCTGAAGACGTGTTGCTTTCCGACTCGATCACATTTAGGGGAGTGTTGTTTTTGTGACCTCTGTCTCCTTTTCAGCTGGTCACGGAACTGTTGCTGTTGTGGGAGTTATTTTTAGTCACGTTAGATGGATTTTGACAGCGATTAACATGAATTTTGGATGTCGGTTATTTTTTTTATCTCCTTTTGTTTGGGTATAAGGGGGGAATGGGTTATGTATGTTGGTGGTATTTTAGGATGAATGTCACAGGTTCGTGTATTTTTATTTATGAATCAAGATTAATTTATATTTTTATGTTCCATTGTATAAGACTTTTGTCAATTACGTTTCAACCTTTTATTAAGTTTCCTGGACTTAAAGGGTATTCTTAAAAGTTTTTTTTTTAATATTAAAATTCTAATGATTATGATAAATATGTATGAAATTTAAGTTAAGGCAATACAACAAAAAGATTCTGCAGTGATATTTTTGTTAAAAAAAATACTTATAATATACTTAAACAAGCACAAGCCGATATATCTGTTTCATAACTTCTAAAGAAATTAGTTGTATAAGGTTTTATTATATACAAAATGTTTCACATGGTTGAATACTAACATATTTTTTTGCGTGTTAGAGATAGCAGATAATGGTAATTGCAAAAATGTAGAATCAAAAGGACGAAATCATTCAACTTAAACTATATAGAAATAAAGAAACAATTAATTTCGCTCATGGTAATTTTTAAAAATATTACATATCTGTCGTATGAATATTGAAAAATATGTGGCTAATTATAATAAAACAAATGGGATTTTTGAGTTCACGTCTTTTTCAAAAACGAAACTTAAGTATTTGGAGCTATGATAAGGATACAACGTACTCAAAAAGAAGTATATTTTACTTACTTTTAAGTACCTATTTTTTACAGTAAACAGATAACGTATGCGGCTATTTCGACCTATCGTTTTTAAAAAAAGGGGAAAAATTGCGACGGTTTTGACATATTCCTAAGTTCCTACTGCGAATGCCAACTAATCATCGGTAGATTGGAAATTTAATTCCAATCTACCGAAATACATTTGGGTCCAGTCTCCGTAAATAAGTATTAGTTGGCTCCGATTGTAATTGAGATTAATGCCCCAGATTCTTTTAACACGATTCCCGCTGCGCTCGACCTGCTGCGTAATTAATTACGATTACCTGATATCCGTTCCACAGAAGTGGATTTAATTGAAGAAATTGAATTAATTCTTATTTACCTTGAATATCCGCTTCGACTTGTAGGTTAGAAAAGCATTTTTATGTACCTCATTAATTTCTTATCGAACAGAAATAAACCTTCGTATACAGCGTGTCTTTGATATGATAAGTGTTAAATTATGAATTTTGACATGAAACTTATATCAGTGTTTTGGCAATCTAAATAATTTCATTATTTTTTTATATTAATAAAATAATAATGAAAAAATATGGTTTGTAATTAAAATATAAAACAAGAACAGGTAGAACAGTAAAATTCAACGTATAATGATATAAACATATTATTTGTGGGCAGTGTATGGGAGTTTGCCTTGCCGTAGTTGCACTTGCCCCGGCCTCCAGGGACAACTAGCGGACATCGAAAAGAAAACAAATTGTAGAAAATCAGTGGTAGATAATAGAAAAAATCTTATATATATGTTTCGTAGATAACTAACAACAAATAGCGTGAGGTGAATTTTATTTCTGTACTTCTTATAGTTATCTCACAATACCAGTTTAAAAACGAAAACAACGGTTGCACTTCCCTTTAACACTATTTACATTGCTTTTATTACTTAGTTGTCAAAATAATAATATATCCAATTGTGTCCTATTTTTTAAAGTGTATATTAACACGAGTGGACTAAAGTTAGCGTAGCGAACTAAAATTAGCGTTGGACTTAAGTTAGCGTTGGACTAAAGTTAGCGTTAGAGTAGGGGGTAGAGTTCCCTAGTTTTATAATTACCGTGTTATTGCAACCTATTCCTCTTTTTTCCCATTCTTTAGTTAGCCTTTATTATCTTTGTCAGTACCTACATTTTAACTCTCTGCACCTATTTTGATAAATTTTGGCGAAAATACATCCTTAAAATATGTCCAGGCATATCAATCGTCGACAGAAACTTGAGCGACAAGAGAAGTGTTGATAATTCAAAGCCCCATAAACTCCAGAGGGAATTAATGTACGAGGATAAATGACCTACAATCGTGTGGAAAAAAGAAGTGTCGCGTAGAGCAGGTCGGTGACTAATACTCCCCCTTTCGCCACTCACCTTTATACCGCATGGAGGAAAATTATATGGCATATTCTGGCATGTTTTACCGCTGTACCTTTACCTCTAATCGCTAAACCGTGGTGAGTACGTGCTTAAAGTGTAGAAAGAAACGATGTGTACAATTCGATTTGACTATGTGACATTTTAATCGAATTGAGTGGAAATTGTATAGAGTGGAAAGTGACGATTTGTCGAAGATTTCACTATGAAGCCATCATTAAATGTCAATTGCAGCATAGGAAAGTTCAAGACGAACTAAATGATATCAAGCAGTCTAAACTTATGACAAGTGTTGAGATATTTTTGTATTAACTTAAGAGCTTGCTGAGCAGGCGCTTATGCAAAATATTCACGAATCAAAACTTACAGTACAGTACGGACTTTGCCTGCTCGATTTTCCCTCAATGGTACACTAATAAAAATAGGTAGTCAAAAATAAGTAAAATGTACTCTCATTTTTGAGTACATTCTATGCTTATTATAGATCCGAGTACAGAAGTTTCATTTTTGAAAAAGACATGTACTCAAAAATCAGAACAATGAGTAAAAATGTATAAACAAAGAGCAGTTGCTTGCCTACGTAAGCTGTTTTCATAAATCACTTTCATTAAATGTCAACAATTACAACCTTCGAGCATGAGTGGACTGTAGTAGAGCGAATAATGACGTCATAATCGTGAAACCAACATCTCAGACCGAATGGCCTCAGACACGTGACTTTTCTTCAAAATTATGAATTTAAAAATACTCGCGGTTAGCTGATGAATTGGGAAATGTGTAACAGTGAAAATTTATGAATGTAATGACGTAACTAACCACGTGTTTGAGGTCATACATATTGACCTCACTTTGATATTGACGAGATCACAAAATTATGTTTTCTCTACTACGAAGGATCCATGCTCGAAGATTACAACCAAGGCTTATCGGGAATCGAACCCAAATCCTCAGGTAACGAAGTCCAGTGCCTTATCCGTGTACTACTAGGGCGACGTGAAGAAGTTATAAACAGAAGAAATGTTAAAAAATCTGCCAAAAGAATGGGAAGTAAGTTAATTGAATTGTAATAACTCGGGTTCCGTTTAAGCTGTCGACATCAAATGATGTGGAAAACCGTCTTCTGAACAATTATTTTAAGTTTGATAGGTCGCCTTGTTAGAATGGCTTGAACAGAAGCAGAGATTAGCAATATTAAATCACACTGCTCATTTTTGAGAAAGTACGATTACTCAAATTTGAGTACGTCATTGCTCATTTACGATGCAATTGTATTCAAATAAAAACGAGTAGGTTCAGGTACTCATTATGAAGTACTTTTATTTTTACAGTTTAGTCTTCAGTAACAAATTACTCTTTCTGGATCAAATTTGCGAAAAAATCCGAAAAGGAATCTAACAAATTTCAAACATTTTGTTTTATTTAACCTGTTTACTTACACTATCTATGATACTTTTAAAACATTTTGTTTTATTTATCCCATTTACTTACACTATTTATGAAACTTTCTGAACATTTTGTTTTATTTATCCCGTTCACTTACACTACCTATGATACTTTTCAAACCTTTTGTTTTATTTATCCCGTTTACTTACACTATCTATGATACTTTTCAAACATTTTGCTTTATTTATCCCGTTTACTTACACTATCTATGATACTTTTCAAACACTTTTATTTTCGCGAGTTACAGGGAGTGTGCGAAGAATGAACGATGAATCCATGTCTTCGGGCGGACTCTGATGACTGTGATCTATTCACACAAGACGAAATGCTCTACTTACGGTCGCTTATGTCATGAAGAGAAAGCGAAGCTGGGATGCAAAGACTTTAACCTCGTTACATTTTGATTACATTTTTTTTTCTTCGGGAAATGAAGATGGGAGTATTACAAGGGATTAAATTATTTTTTATTTTCATCTATTTATAATATTCTTAATGTTATTTAATTGACCTAGCATTAGCGAGGTCTCTGTTTCAACTCGATCTTTTGGATTGGTTTGATTTATTAACGTCGCACTAGAACTGCATAGTGGGCTATTGATGACGGTTCGGGGTCTATCTCGAATTAAAGATCCGGGAATAATGCCTTGTATTTTTGAACCACGGTCAGTTGACGAGGACAACACCTCAGCTGGCACCCAACGCAACCTCAATAGGCGTCAGGACATTGGACCCCGGTCAGATTTATTATGCACCAGTCCCGTATACACGCCAGTGTAGCGAAGCTGGCAACCTTTCGATCGCAATATCACTATTTTTTTTTTACAGTGTCTGTCTATTTCTGTCATTAACCTAGTCTGTCTGTAAATTTGTTTGTTGCGTATATACGACCAACCCCGTTGTTCGATGTTCTTTAAATGTGGCATGTATATTACTTGAAATCATTAAAATCGACATACATGGTTTTTTTTATTGTTTTTGGTCGCGAGTTCTACTGTTTACTGAAATACTAGTTTATATGATTTTATGATTGTTTGTTTGGTTAGTTAACGTCGCACTAGAACTGCGTGGTTAAGCTATTGGCGATGGTTCGGGGTCTATCTCGAAGGAAAATCCCAGGGAACAATGCATTGTATTTTTGAACCACGGTCAGATAAAGAGGATTCAACGCAACTTCAATAGGTGTCAGGACATTGGACCACGATCAGATTTAGCGTTCATAACGCCTTTATATACGACGGTGGAAAATTTGCAGATATTTTATATGACATTTTTAGTTATGAATCTGGAAACTCTCTAATCACAAGATCGCTAAAAATTGTCAAGTCCAATTAGATATTCCAACTCACAATCCTCCAGTTACTAGCCTTATTCTTTACCACTGCGTCACCGAGCCCTCTATTAGGTTTAATAAATTTTGAAAGTTTATAACTGGCATGTATGGTAACTATTTATATATATTTAACAATCATATAACTACCCGGGAATTCTTAATTAAACTTATTTTTTCAAAATATTTTTATATTTTATTTTACATGTTCCTTTTTTTTTAATCAGTCATGTTTACTAATCAAACGAATTTTAATAAGGTTAAATATTAATGAAATTAATCTTAACATAAAAAATTCTGCCGTTATATTGAAACGTTAATAAATATAACTTTATTAAAAAAGACGTACGGACTTCAAAATTCATGATATGTCGAAATGCGATTTCATAAATTATGTTAAAAATATTTTAAATTAAGTGGGGTCGATTGTTGCAAGAACATTGGGGGTAGGTTTTTACATATTATAAACTAATATAATTATAATAAGCTTCACTAACACTGACACTTGCAGCTGAATATATACCAAGAAAATAAAATACTTCAATCATATTTAGTGAAAACCATGCAATAACTTTAAATAAAAAGGGTATAGCGCATCAAGACTGTTTAGTTTGCTAGTATTAACTACAAATATAACCAACGTTCTCTATCATGTAACAATAATCTCCAAGGATTAAAAACAAACGCACAAAAGGGTTCAAATACAATATTTGCATTTTACAAAAAAAAATACATTTATAGTGTATTATAAACTAATGTTGTTTTAAATAAAGAAATGTTTCAAGGTTTTTAAAATATATTTTAAAAATACTTATAATCCCAAGTATAAATCGTGGCAGGTTCAATTCCAAAACTTTTTTTATCATTTTTAACCAACTTCAGCATGCCAACCAATGCTTGAAAGCGCGCCAAGGATAAGGTTATTAATTCGACTGTTATATATGTTTTTTATGTATGTTCGAGCAAGAAATTTTGTTCTAATTCATATATTTGAATTGATATTTTTGTTGAATTATGGGCGTCTCACTTGGGTATCTTTTAAAAATAATATCCAGTTGTCCGGCATTTAACTATCCGGAATTCTCAATTAAACCTACATAAATTTTAGCGCCGGTTTCACAAATTTTTAATAAGTATAAAATTGATATTAAATAATTCAATATTACGAATATCTTAGTTCTAGCAGCCCTTATTTGAATGCAACTAAATTATCAACAGCAGTTGGCGATTGATTATTTAGTTAGTCAGTTGATGAAAGGTTGGAATCAAATTGTTGGTAATGGTAGTGCGCGTCTGCCTTTTGTTGAATAGAAAATATATATACTTTGGGCAAAAAAAAAATCAGCTTTTATTTATCTAGAAATATCGATTACCCTGGCTTTTTTTTTTTTTTTTTTTTAAACATTTTCTGTATTTTCAAAATATTTTTAATGTTGGATAGAAATTGTTCAACAAAGAAATTTCTTTTACAGGCATTTATTAAATCTGGTAATTTCAAAATATACTATCCGGGGCGTGGGAATTAGAATTTTCCCATGCTTAATTAGAAACTAACTGGGGACAAAAAAATACTTTAAAAAAAAAAAAAAGGAAAACCAACTTAAAAAAAAAAACATTTAAAAAGTAATTTTTAATTTTAGGAACAAATTTAAATATTTAATATTAAATTTATACTTATTACAACTGTTTGAAATTGGTTTGGCACCAACTTCGAAAAGTTGTAATAAGTAAAAAATTAAAATTTCAAAAAGCATTCTTAAATTTTGACGCCGATTTCAAAAGATAGCAATAGGTATAAAACGAATATAATTTTATATAAACGAACACTTAAATTTGTTACACTTGTTCAAAAAAAATTTTTTTTTTTTTAATTTAGTGGGGTTTTTTTTCTTGAAATTAGTTTTCCTTTTCTAACAAAATAACGTTTAATGAAGTGTTAGAAATGCAGTTCATTACCTCGTTTTTGTATTAAAATTAAAAATAACTTGCTTTATTTTCACATACAATCTAAATAAAAAAAACATTAATAAGTAAAAAATATTTATAAGTGTAATAATAAGTAAACCCATTAATAAGTATCAAATAAATAAGTGAACCTCTTAAGTAGTTCAAAGGAAGATTACGAAAACTGAGAATAAATGACTTTTCCTTATATGTTATTGTTTTATCCGGTTTCATTGTGAGAATGTAATGCTTTCTTGAAACATTCATTCCCGGGCTGACTTTCAACGGGGTTAGTGCACCTGACATTAAAGAGTGGTTAGTTAACGGCACAGTCGTGACCTTGATTTCGAGATCAAAATCAAGGTCGGTGACATCAACTTTCGAATTAAACAGGGATTAAAAAGAAATTCTCAGCTGATTTGAGAAACTTGAGGCGATGTAATCGAGATGGATTGAATGGTGTGTCTCGTAGAAACATCAAAATAAAGTTGGTTACAATTGTAATATAAAACTTTAAATATTCATATATTTTTTTTTTAGTTTTAAATTAACAAATGGAATACATATAAATAGAAACATTGTTTTTAAGTCAAAAAATCAATCAATCAATCAATATATATATATATATATATATATATATATATATATATATATATATATATATATATATATATATATATATATATATATATATATATATATATATATATATATATATATATATATATATATATATATATATATATATATATATATACTGTTTGTAGTATATACTTTGATGTTATTTAATCAAGTTTAATATTTTTTTAATATTAAAAATTAAAAGATGAGCATTTTTTTAAAAATGAATATTTAGGCCAAAAAACACCAAAACACAAAAAAAATATTATTTTTCAATATTATTTTTTTCTTTGATTATTTCTTAGAAAAAAATGGAATTTCTGAATTCATTAATAAAGATATTTGGATTTTGGTATTAGGAAAAATATTAGGATTAAAAATATTAGGATTTCTCCCTTTTAATTACATACCTTCTTCACCCGCTTACAAATTCAATTCATAGATTATGAAAAAATAGTATTGTAATTTAACAACATTCTTAAAAAGTTACACTTTTTATTAGAATTTGTATTTCTCTTTCATTCAGGAAACTTTTCCTAATTGCAGATTTAGTGAAGCGTGAAAGAGTGTGTTCGTGCGGACGTGTGATTGCGTGACACAATTAATTTACACGATCACACATTTGCGAAAGTTTAAATTTTCTTGTTCTTGGAAAATTATTCAATCATGCATTTTAAAAAAAAATGCGTGCGAATATGTCGTGTAGTTATTAAAGTGAAGCTTTCGTGTAATGTTGAATTGGAATTGAAAGTTTACAAGTTTTTCATTTCTAAATCAAATATTAATTTACAAATGGCATACAAGAAATTACGGCCTTTTATAAGTACCTTATTCTATTTCAATGGTCTTTAATTATTTCACTGTGTGTTTCTCTGAATCGTTTATATTATATATTTATTATATTATATTATATATATTATATATATTATATTATATATATTATATATATTATATATATTATATATATTATATATATATTATATATATTATATATATTATATATATTATATATATATTATATATATTATATATATTATATATATTATATATTTTATATATATTATACATATTATATATTTTATATATATTATACATATTATATATTTTATATATATTATATATATATTATATATTATATATATATTATATTATATTATATATATATTTTATATATTATATCATAACAATAAAATAACCTTTTTAAAAGTGCAGAACATAAAAACTGTAAAAAAATATATATTGAAGAAAATATGATTTCAGTTTAACAGATTATGTAAACATATAAAATGCATATTAAAACTTGCAACAAATGTTTAATGGCCTGAATATGTGTGTTAATGTTAATTTATAAATGCCAATATTATATAGCTACTGCAAATTAGGTGGCTTAAGCTAATTTCTAACTATTAGCAATCACTAGATAACCGCAATAAATATATCCCATGCTAATAAATATTTTGAGTTGGTAAGAAGTTTCAAATGACAAAAAAAAAATTCAATCTCAAAATTGTATAGATAATCTAAATGTTTAAGGTTTTCAGATTTTGTGTACGTTTTCATATATTTTATAGATGCCAGTATATACTCTGGTATCAAATTACTGTGTATAGCGATTGGTAAATGAAAATCGGTCAATGAAATATCACATGCCAGAATAAAGAATTTATGCTAACCATTAATATTCTGAAGGGCATTTTCGGATATCTTTCGGGTTTTATACATACCAAAAAAAACTCTACTAGATTAGTGAAATAAAAATAACATTAGCCATAACATTAACGGAAAAATATATACAGTCTTTATAATTTTAAATTGATATTAGGGAAAAAATTAATTTATATACTCACTGAGGGAAAAGCAACGTTACTCCCGAAGTATTTTGCAGGCATATGTTCTTTATTTGTCTCTGATAAATTGATAATTTTTGTGAACTCAAAAGTGAACTGTTTAACGTCTTTTTATTCGTGATTTCTTACCAAAGTCTTATTTAGAACTAATAAAATACAAAAATTAAAATCGGGTGGCGATCAGACGTGTTTTGCCAGAGCTCCTGACTTTTAAGATATTTTTCTTTACTTTTTTTTAAGCCGAGTTGATATATATTTTTCTATTCATAATTAACAATTCTGCATTCTGCCCTTCGACGCTCCAAAAGATTTAAACTCCGGTGCATCCATGGAATCGTCGAATCCTGATTCTCAAGAAAACTTTGGTGCGCAGTGCGGAAAGGGTTCTAAACGGAAAACCTACTCACCTATCTCACCAACAAGTGATATACAGCCTAAGTCAAAATTAAGATTATGCAATACTACTGAAGACATATCTATTATCTTCACGGGTGAAAACATTAATCTCCACAAAGGTATGAAGATTCTGATTAAACTTCAACTAGAATCCAACAATACCGTAAATAGATTGATTAACAAAGTAGATAATCTCACCGCATGGCTTGGAAATATTGACGAAGCAATTGTTGACATTGAAAATAGAATTAACGATATTGAAAATAGAATTAACGATATTGAAAATAGAATTAACGATATTAAAAATAAATTAGTCAGCCACCTCCGGCCCATGCCGACGTATTAAAATATTTATTTAGAACTAGTTCAGAACGGATTAAATTTGAATTTACCATGAAGGTTTTTTTGGATAAATTTTGAGCTAATGTGGTTCTTCTTTAACAAGTTGGCTATAGATTGATACACCAACATGAGGAGCCTTTTCATGTGTTTCAATGAACCCTATAATTAAATGGACTACTTAAAACGTTTGAATTTTAACCTTAGAATAGATTAATTAGCGAGCAGTATTTCACTCTAGCGATTAAGTAATAATTACAGAATTTTTTTTCGACTCGACACTTTATGCGGAGATTGTTTCGTCTGTTTGGTTTTCCGCTGATTGGCTAAAAGTTAATTATATTATTTTGTGCTTCGAAAGTTTTGGTTTTTAAATAAATACTACACAAAAATTCTGAACAGTAACTCTTTACCAATACAAATCCAGACCTGAAACAACTTGACAAAAGCTTGTATAGATGTACCACGTAACAGGGGAAAATTTATACAAATGATTATTTTTATTTATTATTATTTTTTGTAAAATTTAATTTTGTAGAACTGTATTAACTAATATTTAAAACTAAAATTTAAATATAAGAATACATTTATAAATTTATTAATGTATGCCACAATTATCAACTTCATGTAAAAACAAATGCTTTTTCCTGCAGTTCAAAAAAAGTATCAATTATCCCCTCTCCACCTATAGGCATTTACAATAATATGCTGTTTTTGTCTTTTAGTTGAAACTCTTCTGAAACGCAATACTTATTTTACACTCTTTTTGTTTTTCGATTTTATTTTAAATAGTTAGTGGTTTTTCCTATAAACAAAATTTATTTAAGTTCAGTTATTGTCATGACATCGTTCTTGATTAATTTACTTATTTTCGTAATGAACAGAAATACTCGAAAAAAGAAAGAAAAACTCTTTGGTCACGATGAGAGCAAGCGCAAATCCAGGTGGGGGGTAAAGGGGTAATTACCCCCCCCCCCCCCCTAACATCTAAGATTATATTTTTAAAAGTCACCTTACGCAATAAAAAATTTCAAACAAATTTTTTTCTTTGCAAATCGTGATATATATGCATTGCTTAACGCTCTTTAAAATTTCCCAATACTCACCCCCCCCCCCCACACACACTTGTCCATCCGTGTTCTCATGTCACTACACCAGCGATTCTCAACCTGTGGGGCGCGCCCCCCTAGGGAGGTGGGACGCGAGGACACTAGAGGGGAGGCGCGAGAATATCCAAGAGAAAATATTATTCAAAAAAATTGATTAACGATTAATACAAAAATAATGCTTTTTATTATAATAATGCTTAAATAATGAAATGACCGGGACCCACTTCTCTTTACAGGCCCAATTACCTAACAGCCCAGTGAAGTCGTCACTTACACTTCACATTTCAGAGAAGCCCTCAAATCCTCTATAAGCAAACGCGGAGTCCTGAGTTTGGCCCTTTAGCAGAAGTAGGTTCCTGTGCAAATGTAGCAGCGGGACACCATAAACTATAATAGGGATATAAGATTTCTAATATATTTACTAGATTTTTAGATTACATTTAAGGTGTTTTTTTGTTGGGGGGGGGGGGGGGGGCTATAGATAATGACACTCGAAAATGAAATACACACAATTTAGGTGCATAGAAACGTACAAGATTAGCATTTTCTAATCACTATTTAAAATATTTATTTTAAATTAAAAACTGTAGCAAAACAGTGTGATCTAAATAAAATTAAAGGATGACAAGTTACTTTAGAATATTTTTTTGTTTTGTTGGTGTGGGGCCCCGACCCAAATCCTGAGACCCTGTGCGAAGCCACCTGCGGCACACCCCTAAGGGTGGTCCTGATCCCATATACTATAAAAACATATAACTTCTCTCTAACGTGGTGTGCTATTAAATTTACTTGAAAAAACTTACATAAAAATTTTGAAATAATTACTTATGTTTCGTTTAATCTGTTCGTAAATTAGGGTACGGATATATAGA
The DNA here is from genome assembly GCA_963932185.1 of Troglohyphantes excavatus. Lineage (NCBI taxonomy): Eukaryota > Metazoa > Arthropoda > Arachnida > Araneae > Linyphiidae > Troglohyphantes > Troglohyphantes excavatus. Next base: position 30,947,782 of record OZ010668.1, on the reverse strand, counting down.
TAAATACAAATGATTTGGCACATTCCGTTACTTTTTAATGTTTTTTAACACATTTTCTAAAATGCGATTCCTTTTAAGGATAATAAAGATTAAAGTTTTAATGTATGTAAAAGTTTGAATTGATGTTCTAGGATCCATTTAAGATTAGTCACTTAGCGCTTTTATCTGTATTGAATAAAATCACAAAATGCAAAAATAGATAAAAGTTTGAATTAGAATTTAACATTTATTTTTAAATATTTCAGTGGAGATTTCAGTTAAATAAGAATAATTTTGGCGATCCTAAAATGTTTGGTGCCCTAACCACGTCCTAACAATGCGCGTAATAGTGGACCTGTGTTGAAATTGGTTGTTTAAAAAGTTAAACTACAAAAAATTTTTGGTGATCTGTACGACATCTTTTATGCTGTGTGAAAACATCAATTGTGAATAAAATAGACATCTGTTCTAAATGTCCAAGCTTAATTTCATCTTTTTTTTTTGCAGAAAAGGCAAGTGAACCTTTTTATAATTTTTTTTTAATCATTTAGTGGTCAACCTTGTATATTAAATTAATGTTAAGTTAATTGCAAAATTTTCCAAATAAAATAATATATCTCTTTCAAGCCACCCTCTCCTCGACCTTTTTATCCCACATAAAAATGCCTAAAGCGTTGGGGACAGGCCAGAGTCCAGATAGAGACGGTTAACAGGGGTTCTTCTTTGTGAGTATCGAGTACAATGGGAAGAAGGAATGTCAAAGGTTCGCCAGAACTACACACATGTATTGCAAACAAAGGTGTGTCCCATCCTAGAGCTTTCGACCATTAATTATTTCGTAGGTGTCCGAACAGTGACACCCGAAAGGTTTTTCGAAGAATAGCTACTATCTTCGAAAAACCCCTTCAGATGTAGTCTTGTACTCTGGGCACCAGGATTTTTAACAAGTGATTTTTAGGTATGAAAGGGCTATTCTTTCTTGTAGACGCCTATAATTGAAGTGCCGGGTAACACAAAGATACATTTCTATTTAGTCCGTGGTTGTTCCCGACTTTTGTTGAGATGTCTATTCTATTGGAGAGGTTACGATAGAATTGAAATGTACCAATTAAAGGGGTCGTAAAATGTCGCTTCTTATCTTTGATGTTCTGGATTTCAAGCTGCTGCGATGGGGGTTTCTGAAAGTTAGCCGGGGGGGGGGGGGGGGGGGAGTGAAAGATGACGAGACGATCATATACATAAAATACAGTGTCCACATCCGTTCGCGATTTCCTGATCCATACCAAGAGTATATCTTTATATGTTAGTAATGTTTGTAAAAGTGTTTTTTGTTGAAGTTCTCTTCTTTTTAAAGAACAACTCAAGTAAGTAAACGTTTCTATTTTATTAAAACTTGAAAACAAATTAATAAACAGCAACAATTTGACACAAAATAACTATGGAGACTTGTCTTTGTTAATTATGAAACTTATTCCTTCATTTTATTTCTGATTTTAGTAAAATATATTTTAAATGTTTGTATTTTTAAAGTTGATTTTTAAGTTTTGTTTTTAATTAATAGAATTTGTTATTTCACGGAGAAAAGGCAAAGCATAATGTCACACGTGTCGCAAAAAGAGGCCTGCTGAAAGTAAATCAATTACATTATGCATAGATTCATCTCATGTTGTTTTAAAAATGAAGTTGCGCAAAAGTAGGAAGTAATTCTAATATTAATAAATATGTTATGTTTAATTCGAATGGATTTTTCGTGGGAGGAATGTGGAGGTGAATTCAATCGAACCCTATTTATAATGAATATTACATTTTATATATTTTAAAAGGCAAAAATGTAACATGCTGTTGCAGGAATTTTACAATTTTATTCTTGTATTAAACTAATCAACAAATTTACTTGAAAAATACGTTAATTGGATTAGTAAAATATTTTTGAAAATTGCATCACGAAATAATAGCATTGTAAATGGAATATATTTCTTTTGCGGGGGGGGGGGGCGGCAAATTTGGCCTTCATGATAACAATATACCTGTATTACCCCCCCTTAACAGTAATCTCTGGATCCGCCCTTGGATGAGAGTAACTACAATCTTGAAATTAAATATAAAACGACACAAAGAACCTCTCTGGCACCGATAAATTAGATTTATGTGAAGAAGTGCGCATAAGAAAACACTGAAACCGATAAATTGGAGGTCTGTCCGGCATCCGATTTGTCGAGGTGAAAGAAGTCACGTGTCTGAGGTCATTCGGTCTGAGATGTTGGTTTCCCGGCTATGACGTCATAGTCGCTCTACTACAGCCCATTCATGGCTTTCCATCAGCTGCCTTTTTTGGTGCTGGCTGCCGGCACAACAAATTTGCTGGATCGGATTCGTGAAAAGTTATAAATTGATTAACCTTCCATTCGGCGCCGGTTTTCCTGATATGTGAAAAAACGACCTTAAGATGTCTCACGCCGGTTTTTGCTTTCCTTGTGTACATTATATTTTTTATTTATAGATACCTATTAAAATGCCGAAAATACCTGAAACCAATGTCAACATACAACTAACATTATTTACACTTTGGAAATATATAATACTGTACTCAAATTGGTGCCGAAACATCCCTAATCCGACTAGATGGATAACGGGAGATTTCCAGACACACAATATGCAAACGAGTCTCCGTCTTTATTCTCAGAGAACATCCACACGCAGAATACCTTAATAATTCACTGCCATTGTCCGAAAACCATCTAATCGAAGAGAAAACTTCACAGTCTGTTTCAGCTTTTGTGCCAGCTTACCACAGTGAAAAAAAAACAAGATCAGACGAAACCCACTGGTTCTTTAAAGTCAGGTTCACTGAACAAACGTCTTCCCTGCAGATTTAATTGACGTCTGGAAAGCCCAACAAACCATGAACTGATTTTAATTTTTCTTTCAAATTTTGTAAAAGCGTCCATTTAGCTATTGTACAATACCGTCTACTGGTGGAACTTAGATTCGAAGCGTGTTTTTATATGGTATAAATTGGTTCCTAATGTAGGCAATGTAACGGATGCAAGGGGATACCCATGGAGATGCGTTACATAAAAGTTTATGAATGAAAGGGTGTTAGTGGATCTGTTAAAATATAAAGGACACAAACTATAAACCTATTTTTATCAACAATCGGTATTTCCTATTACAATTTATTTCAAACTTTACAAATTTAAATGACATCAAATTAAAAACTAAATGGCTATTTTTTTCGGCTTTTCACACTGTAAAGGGAGGTCCAGTTGCTCAGTTGGTAAGGCGTTCAGCTACTAATCAGAGGATTGGTGGTTCGAATCCGTGAAATGGACTTGACATAGAAAAGTAAAAAAGAAGTGATCTTGCGATCGGAGGGTTCCAGCTTCGCTACAAAAATACTAGAAAGTCGTCCAGAATATCCAACAAATTATACTGGCGTGTATACAGGACTGGTGCACGATAAATCTGATCGGGGCCCAAAGTCCCGACGTCTATTGAAGGCGTTGGGTGCCAGTTCAGGTGTTTCCTCGTCATCTGACCATGGTTCTAAAATAACGAGGTGCGTGTACGAATGTGTGTGTGAATGTGTATGTGTTCCCGGGTCTTTCCTTCGAAATTGACCCCGAACCGTCGCCAATAGCCCACTGTGCAGCTCTAGTGCGACGTTAATTAACTAACCAACCACACTGTAAAGAAAAGGTACTTAAAAACGAGTACCTAAATATCTACTCGTTTTTCTGTAAGTATAATTGCACAGTAAACGGGCGTATGACATACTCAAATTCAAGTAACCGTACTTTCTCAAAAAGTAGCAATGCGACTTAATGCTACTAATATCAGCTTCTGTTCAAACGATCTTAATGAAAGCTGACAAACTTAAAATAGTTGTTCAGAAGATGGTTTTCCCCGTTATTTGATGTGGATTGCTTAAGTATAACTGAGTTATTATACAACTCAATTATCCTACTTCCTCTTCTTTTGGCACAACCTTTTTAAAAATGTCTTCTGTTTATATTTCCCCCTGGTAGTTTAACGGGTTAGGTACTGGACTGTGGTGCTGAGGATATGGATTCGATTTACGGTAAGACTTGGTTGTATCGATATTTATTGAAAGTGATTTATGAAGGCAGCCAATGCAGGCAAGCATCTACTCATTGTACTCATTTTTGAGTACATGTCTTTTTCAAAATTGAAACTCCAGAGCCATGATAAGCATCAAATGTAATAAAAAAAACTAGTACAATTTACTTATTTTCGAGTATCTGTTTTTAACAGTAATCATATTGTTAACTATAATAGTTTTTATTATGAAGATCTAAATATATATATACGAGATGTAAGAGTTTGGTTATTTGGTTACACGCTTTTAACATTGATGCTATCAAGGACGTAGCCAGGGGGGGGGGGTCCAGGGGGTCCGGACCCCCCCCCCCCCCCCCCCCCCTTCAGGTCAAGATTTTTTTTTGTGCCGTATACTACTCTCTATCGTTCTTGTCAATTTCAACATGTTATCCCTAAAAAACGCCAGTGGCGAATCGTCCACTACAGCAAGTACAGCCGGGCTGCACCTAAATTCATTAGTGTATTACTACAAAGAGCCGCTTTGGAAAGGAAGCGCGGACAGTTTCACCCCTTGTTTATTCGTAAACGTGTTTAAACTGCTCTTGGAGGGTTTGGGGGGGGGTCTTTTTGAAAGGAACAGGAGGACAATGAGTTGTCGTAGGTTTGACAATGGAATCGCTTACAAACCTTTTTCAACAGTTTTCTTTGGAAGACGACTTGTGTGTATCATTAGTCAAATATCCACTTTTACAAAGAAACTGTCAACTCGTGCTGCCAATAGAATACTTTGTCGGAAAAGGCGCGTTGAAATTGTAGCAAGCACATGTCAAGGGTCAAAGAAAAAGGCTTTTCTGGGAATTGTAGTGATTGTAATGTATAGTCTACTTCGCTTCGTCCTCATGGTCCTGTCGTCCTCACCTGTTTGTAATTAACTGACCCTTGGATAGCCGTTTTGGCTGATAGATGCTCTCTCCATTGTGACAAGGGCATATCGTTCTATGCTTGTGGAGGCAGGTCCTACAGGTTTTGGAATGAACCCTACACTACAAATGCATTGTCCCGAGCTCTAAGGTCCGGAGAGTCGTAGGGGAGTATATCGACAAAGAGAATGAAGAGGTAGAACAGCTTACAGCTCTATTTCACGACTAGTTATTTCAGAGTACAGACGGCAAATTTAGGAAGCATTTTTTTTAGTTTAAACAAATGTAGGAGGTTTTTTCTATCAGCATATTTTACTGTATTGCAAGTAAGTAAATATTTCTGTATTCTAAACGTCATACCATATCTTTTCCTAATGAAATGGACTTTTGTAATTATACTAATCAATTGGCAGTGACTAATTAAAATGTGTGTTTTTCTATACATTGTTAAGTCAATAACACTAAGAATGTTTATGTATAGAAACTAAGTCGAAGATCATTTTAATCTTTAACAACATATAAATTACTTATAATAAATGAAATTTCAATGCATCGAATTAGTGAAAATACTATTAAAATACGTTTTACATAAAATCAAAATTTCTAATGGCTCATGTCAAAAATTGTATATATTTTTTATATTACTAACACTTTATGTTTTTTTAAAAGCAGAAAAATTTTAATTTGAAAACTATTTTTAAAATTTATTAATTTAAGTAGCTAAAATAAACATAATTTCAAATATTTATTTGTTAAAAATGTAAAAGGTAAATAGCTTAAAACTAGACATTGAGGCATAAAGTCATATTTACGAACTTTTATTGTAAAATATTTTTTTTTTTTAAATTAGACGAATCAAGTTTATTTAGTTACAATAAATATCGGAAAGATCTTTTTGCGAGACAGAAACACAGTTGATGTAAGAGTGACAAAACAGTTGCGCTGTTCTCAAAATGTGAAGAAAAAAATTTCATTTATAGTTCAAATTTTTTTAATTTAAAATTTTAATTAAAATTTGCTCTAAATGTCAAAGCTGGGGAAGAAACTACCCCCCCCCCCAAATCGTAGCAACTCTTGGACCCCCCCCCTTAGCAAAATCCTGGCTACGTGCTTGATGCTATACAATGATTCCAAAACAATTCACTTTCTTAACATGCATTTGGAACATGTAACCTTTCCCGGGATTCAAATTATACAAGGTAGAATTCAATTACATTCAGTTCATTCACCTACATGATGATCGTATGATGTGCGTAAGACGATCATTATGTAGGTGAATGTACTTTAAACTATAAAATGCTACGGTGAAGTAAAGAATTTTTATTAGCCAAATTTTAAAAAATACCAACATAGGAAACTTTTAGAACAGAAAATTTTAGAAAATTTTTAAAAAGAGAAAATTTTAGAACATATAACCTTTCCCAGGATTCAAATTATGCAAGGTAGAATTCAATTACATTCGGTTCATTCAAATACATGATGATCATATGATGTGTATAAGACGATCATCATGTAGGTGAATATACTTTAAAGTATAAAATGCTAAGTAAAGAATTTTTATTAGCCTTATTTAAAAAAAAATACCAACAAAGAAAAATTTTAGAACAGAAAATTTTAGAATTTTTTTAAAAATAGCAAAATTTAGAACATATAACCTTTCCCAGGATTCAAATTATGTAAGGTAGAATTACATTCAGTTAGTTCATTCACCAACATGATGATCGTACGATGTTTATAAGACGATCATCATGTAGGTGAATATGCTTTAAAGTATAAAATGCTCAGTAAAATTTTTTATTAGCCTTATTTAAAAAAATAACTACATAGGAAAATTTTAGTGACATTCTAAGAAAACTATGCAAATTATTTATTAATCGGACATATATTTAAAAGAAAATAATAAATTTACGATTTAAATTGGAAACGATAAAATCATAAGCTCATAATAAACCCATTATTCAAATATGTAAAGCATTCGTATTTATCAATTGACGTTTGATCCTCATTGAAGCTTATAGTAATATTTAATATATATTCTTTAAATCTTTTATTTGTTTTACCGGTTTTTTTTCCTTTTTTTTTTTTCTTAAATTCAAATGTACTTACGTCGGGGATCGCATGGCTTATAAATTTTGAAGTAACTTAATAACTTATATGAATTAATCGTTAATTGTATAAATAAAGTGTATTGTTAAGTAATTTGTATAAACTTAATAATTCTCATATATACTGGTTATTAAATTAAAAAAAAGTAATTAAAATATTGTCACGACGATGTAGAAACCTGGGAAATAATAGCTAGTAGGATAGTTTATGTACTTCAAAAATGTAGTTTATACTTAAATTTAAGATAAGCATAAATATAAGATTTTTTTTATAATTTTCAATTAATAGTTTAAAACAAGGGAAATGTCACCTCCGTTTGCAGTCCCATGTCTTCAGATTTTTCCACTAGATACAGTCCTAAATTACGCTCCAAGTACAATCTTATTAATGTAGGACTTATTCTTATAAGAATTTTTGGTTAATTCCTAGTGTACGGTGCTCCCGCCAAAGGCATTTTGGCGACAATTGGTGGGCGATAAATTTTATAGTTTAGCAACCCTATTTCATGACTTTCCTAGCAATATTATAATGTACAGCAACCTTTTTTTTAATTTGGCGACCAAAAAACTTCATTTTTGGCCTTGGCGCCAATTTTTGGACTTGGCGACAACGGGGCACCGTACACTAGGAATTTACCGAATTTTTTTTAAATAATTTTTAACAAAAATTATTAAATTTAGACGCTACGTCAACGTGAATGTCACATATTTGGCAAAAATACCAATTCTGTTTAATTCGTGTAATTTCTTTGACTGTCACACAAAAAAGTAAATATTTCAAACCAGCATCGAAATTTATTAAATATTTGTTTGAGAATATTTATTGGTTTTTTAGTAAAATTTTGTATCTAAATATGGCTATTCGTTTAAATATATTGCTCTACAAGTAAGCCACATAAAGTAGAAATTTATCATAATCTAGGAAAGCCGCGTAGAAAAAAATATATATAAAAATAAAACAATAATTTTTATATATATATATTTTTAATATATAAAAAGTTTTTAAATATGAAGTATCAAATTCTGTAATATAGTCTGGTTTCGATTCATTATCGGATTGGTAACGCCCCTTTTAAACTGGTTACAGCAAATCAATAAACGAGTTTGGGTGAATTGACCAATGTGCTTACCGAAAATTTGTAAACAATGTGAAGTCACAGCGGACATTTAGTCGGAGCCGAACTATACACACAAAACTTTAACACATCTTTTGCAAAGAGTCAGAAAAAAATTAGGAATTTTTAATTTGTTCTACATATTCTAACAGAACCCTTCAAAGACCCCTCGGTATATGACGACTCTCACTAAAAGTCCCCTTTGGTTGATTAGAGCTTCTATTGCAATAACTATTTTTACTTTTTATATCGATCTTCCTTAATAACAAACACTTGCGTTAATACCGAGAAGTGGTCATTATATCGATCTTCCGTAATAACAAACACTTGCATTGATACCCTGAAATGGTCATTATATCGAGGGTCTACTGATTAATCCGTTATAAAGAAGTCCTACTGCATATAAAATAACGGCAAAATGTTTTTTTGAAAAAGCTTAAAATTTAAATTGTAAAAGCTAAAAATTTAAATATAACTGCCTAATTAGAAATACCACTTTTCAAACAGAAAAGTTTGAAGAAATATTATTAGGACAGTACCATTGTTTCCCCTGAAGTTCAAAGTTACTCTTGATACAATACCAAAACCAATGACAACACTGTGAATATATTAGTCAAATGCGGCGGTTGACGGTTAAAAAATGGTTCCACAAATTTTTAAAAATGCTAAATACATTTTTAAAATTTTACTTTCAACCTATGAAAAATCTTCAATTTCACTAATTTTAAAAATATAATTAAAACTGACCTTATATTACACAAATAAATACAAGTTAATTACCTTGATCGAAGTTCTCTTTTCCAGGTGCAGACGACCCGGGCTTTTAATCCGAATTTTCGATATGTCTGGGTCGATGCCTTGCAACGTCATTTCGGTCGGGTATTTCCTCCAGAAGACGGCACGAAAGTATTATCCAAAATCTTCATTAAACAAGTTAAATCCAACTGTTAGTAGTTTATTCCAATACAAGCTCGTATGTTGCACCACTTATTCAGTTATCCCAAACACTCAAGATGTTGCCAGAACACAAAAAGGATGTTATGAAGAAACGTCAAGAAGAAAACAACGGGGAAAATCGCTTGCAATCATACTGCATAAGAAGAATTTAAGCAGTTTCTAAAATCCGTTATACACTCAAGATACCTTAAGTTAAATAGTAAATCTTCAATTGGTTCATAACTTTTGTTTCTAGAAACAACAATGTATAAGCGATCGATTTTGAGTAGACTTCTTAGTACAGAATAACGCTATTAAATCGTCCATTATTTTGATTCCATTTAGCGTTTTAACTTGAAAATCGCGCAGAAGAATTAGTTATAAGTAATCCAATTGAACTAATAATTATGTACAATATCTTTGACGATAGATATTATTTAATATAAAAAAAGTTTCACAAATTAAATAATCTTACGGTCTTTAAGGATGACTAACAACTATTCACTTGATGGAAATATTAATCCTTACTAATACATCAACACATTCGAAAAATCGGAGTAATTCATACAATTCAAAGATGAATATGTCTCCATAATTCTGTATATTTTCACACCTATAGCATAATTTACAGATTTCACTACCGAAGAAGTCTGTTCTTCAAAACAAGATGTATAACAAGTCACACTTTAAGTCAAACTTCATTGATTCAAATGCAACCATAATCTTTAATATATTCACACATATAACAAATACTGGTTTGAAGTCTTCAGATTCCACTACTGAATTTATCTTGGAGAGTTGAAACAAGATCTATGACAAATCACAGGCAACGTCAATGCACTAAACTCATGTAACAAGTATTGGATATAAGTCACTAGGCTCCACTAATGAATGGAACTCGGCGAGTTAAAACAAGATCAATAACAAGTCACAGGCAAAGTCAATGTAACTTCACAGATTCAATACGAAAATAATCCTTGATATATTCACTCATCTAATAAATATTGTATATTAGTCACTAGGTTCCACTAATAAAAGGAACTTGGCCAGTAACAACAATATCTGTAACAAGTCACAGAAACAAACTTCACAGACTCATATACGACAATAATCCTTGATATTCACTCATGTAACAAATATTGGATACAAGTCACAAGGCTCCACTAATGAAGGGAACTCGACGAGTCAAAACGAGATCAATAACAAGTCACAGGCAAAGTCAATGCAATTTCACAGATTCATATGCCATAATAATCCTCTATATATCCAAACATATAAGTCACTAGATTCAACAATTAAAGCGATCTGGTGGTCAAAGATTGCACATGACCATTTACTATGAGTGAGAAAAACATCAGAAATCACTAATCCATCAAATGTCAAAGCATATTCAGATCTTGAAGTTGTTGCATAAGCGCACACAAACACAGAAATATCCACAAGAATCCAAAGTCAACCGGTGAATTCCAGCTCTGTTTCCTCGTCCCCAAAGATCTTCAGCTAACTGTCAAAAAACTAAGAGAAAGATCACTCCCCATCGAGATATCACAAGTGATCTCAAGTCAGCTGTCCCTTTTTTTTTCGCATCTCCATTTCCAAAAACTCGCTTCTGTGGTTTTTCGCGAGCGAAGGAAGCCAGAAGGGGCAGGTACGTTTATGTTTTGGATCAGTGCACTTTGGGAAGACGCTGCTAGCCCAGTTTCGCGTGTACGGCGACCTTGAAACTTCTTCATTAGGAACGTCATCCACGTCCCGAATAGCTCGGTCTGTGAACTATTCGGACAATTTCTGCCCAGGGAGGAGAGTTCGCTCTTTTTTAAGAGTTTGATACCGTTGTGGCCCTCAGCCGCTTTCGTTTATGAAATTTCCCTTTTTAATAATCAGGGACGATTGACACAAAGGTTATGGTGTCAGATATTAGGTTATAATATTATGGACGAATTTATTTATAGTCGATCATAGAGGTTTGGTTTGGTTTGGTTAATTAACGTCGCACTAGAGCTGCACAGTGGGCTATTGGCGACGGTTCGGGGTCTATCTCGAAGGAAAGACCCGGGAACACATACACATTTACACACACATTCATACATGCACCTCGTTATTTTAGAACCATGGTCAGATGACGAGGAAACACCTGAACTGGCACCCAACGCCTTCAATAGACGTCGGGACTTTGGACCCCGATCAGATTTATCGTGCACCAGTCCCGTATACACGCCAGTATAATTTGTTGGATATTCTGGACGACTTTCTAGTATTTTTGTAGCGAAGCTGGCAACTCTCCGATCGCAAGATCACTACTTTTTTACTTTTCTATCTCAAGTCCATTTCACGGATTCGAACCACCAATCCTCTGATTAGTAGCTGAACGCCTTACCAACTGAGCAACTGGGGCTCTCATAGAGGAGGACATCGAACAAAGTAACGGCTTTTCTTTCCATGTATAAATAAAATTAAATGTCAATTACTTTTTGTTTCTTCGTCACAATTAGAATAAAATATTAATCTAAAAATTTAGGTTTTTCTTAATATGTTAAATGTATTAATTAAATTAAATAATTTAGAACGTTCTACTTCATATTGTGTATAAAAGGCTGGTGCACACTATATCTGCCATGTTATTATACCTGCCCATACAACACAAACAATTCCTATGTTGTTTTAAAAAAGTAGTAAACTTGCGATCGGAGGGTTGCCAGCTTCGCTACAAAAATACTAGAAAGTCGTTCAGAACATCCAACAAGTTATTCTGGCGTGTATACGGGACTGGTGCAGGATAAATCTGATCGGGGTCCAATGTCCTGATGTCTATTGAGGTTGCGTCGGGTGCCAGCTCCGGACAGCTCCTCGTCATCTGACCATGGTTCAAAAATAGGAGGCATCGCTCCCGGGTCTTTCCTTCGAGGTAGGCCCTGAACCGTTGCCAATAGCCCACTGTGCAGCTTAACGTTAATTAACCAAACCAAATCCCCATTTTTAAATGTAATTATGAAATGTTAAACAATGTATTAATAAAAAGAAACAATTTTGAACTTCCTACTTCATATTGTGTATTTAAAGATTGGTGCACGTTAAATCTGCTCATACAACACAAACGGGGCCTCCGTGGCCCAGTGGATAAAGGCGTCAGCTGGGAATCAGAGGATGCCTAGTTCGACCATGTGCGACGGAGAAAAAGTTACAAAGTAGTGATCTTGTGATCGGAAGATTGCCAGCTTCGCTACAAAATACTAGAAAAGTCGTCCAGAACATCGACAAAAATGATCGGCGTGTATACGGGACTGGTGCACTATAAATCTGATCGGGGTCCAAAGTCCCGACGTTTATTGAAGACGTTAGGTGCCAGCTCAGGTGTTGTTTTCGTCATCTGACGATGGTTCAAAAATAGGAGGCATCGTTCCCGGGTCTTTCCTTCGAGATAGGCCCCGAACCGTCGCCAATTGCCCACTGTGCAGATGCGACGTTAATTAATCAAACCAAACCATATAACACAAACCACTATTATTTTGTTTGTATTGTGGAAGTTTTTTTTTGTTTGGTTTTGTTAATAAACGTCGTACTACAGCTGCACGGTGTTGTGGCATCTCACCACTTCCCAACTCGTCCGGTCGACTATCTTGACACTTTCGTATCAGATTACACACTACTTGGGGTGTGGGCGATAGGGGGCCGCCTCTTGTCTCCAAAATGTACTTTATGTAGACATGTGAAGACATTTTGAATATTTTATCGATGTTCAATATCAATATAATATAATATAATATAATCGAATATAAATAGTTTTAAAATAATGAAGAAAATGGAAACCCATGGACGACTTAAGTCGTTCGGCTCCGTCAGAAGGTTGAATAATGTAAAATACTTTTAAAAAAATCTTTAAAATAATATGAATATTAAAATGCCATTTATTATTTTTTTTGAGGCTGTAACGCAATTATGCTTCTTTATCCTCCTCATATTACAAATTTCAACATACCCTTGGATGTTTTCTTTATTTTTTATTTATCACAGTAATTTCTAATTATACCAAGAAAGGAAGTCCAAATGTAATGAGATAATTCTGAAACAATTAAAAGATTCTAAACGTGTAACTTGCTGTTCGTTTATGTTCAACATTGTATTTGTAAAATGCATCATTTTTTGTTAATTTTTTTTTAAGTAAACTGTGTTGTAAAAAATATTTTTAGTAAACTGTTGTGTTTTTTTAATAACGGTTCTTTATTTTAGTTGCAGTGCTCTCAGATACTTTCAATGATTCAGTGTTTAATTATATATAATAAATAACTAGACATAAACTACGAGAGAAAAGTGTACCACATCTGTGTTATTGTTCCAGAAACTTAGACCGTAAATAAATTTTTGTAAAAATAAATAACTATGAAATTTCTATAAATTAATATTACATACATGACGACGATACTTTCGAGAAATTCTAAACTCTTTTTGTATTTTTATTAAAATTATAGTACATAAATAATACTCTCAGATGTATATAAAATACGAAGAGTATATTAGATACACCAAAATACTTCTTAGAAAAATATTGCGAAGAATATAATCATCAATAAAAAGCTTCTTAAAAAGGTATTATAAATTTTATATGGTGTAAGTTATATTAACGATTATTTTATTTAACAATTTAAAGCTTGTAATATAAACATTGGACTTTTGAAAACCACCATCAACATTAATAAATTATATAAAATAACTTTTATTTTAAATATCTAAATAACTTAATTAGGAAATAAAAAGTCGTATGAATACAATATGCAAATAACATTGAGTTATTTTTAAGCAATGAAAGCATCCACGCAGACAGTCTCTTTATTATAACTTTCATGGTCAATGGTAAGAAATACGGAGTTTTTAACTAAAGAGGATTTCCCGCAGAAATCAGATTTTTGAGATGGCCCCTCATGTGTATCTGGCACTCCGACTCTTTGCAGCTGTTTAGAGGTATTAATCTACAGAAAGGACAAGATGGGAAAGTGGTGAGTTGGGAATAAACCCAGCTGCACAGTGGGCTATTGGCGACGTTTCGGGACTAATCTCGAAGGAAAACCCCTGTAATGATGCCTCGGATTTTTGAACCACGGTCAGATGACGAGGACAACACCTGAACTAACACCCGATGCAATCGTCAATATGCATCAGAACATTGGACCCCGATCAGATTGATCGTGAAAGAAAATATGTCCAAAATGGTTCAAATTTTACCCTATTCAAATTTTTTTATGTCAAACGCTTTTTCTGACACTTAGAGTGTCATGACACTCCAAATTTATATGAACAACTAGAATTTTTATTATACACAAAAATTAAAAAATCCTCCCCAAAACTTTTTTTTCACTTTACGTAACTTTTATTTTAATTTATTATAGTTAAATCAGATTTTAAAGGTTTATTACACACTATATTATTGATAACCCTTTTTTATAAAGTTGTAACAAATAAATCAATACGCTGTTTACGAGAGATGTTGTGGTAAATAACAAGTTAGAAAATATTGTTTTGAGAAAATAAAAAATATAAAAAAACATTCACTCTGAGAGAGAAACAATGAATTTGCTTTTCACTAAATTTCTTCTAGTTTTATTCATAATTAACCGACCAGAACTTTTTTGTGGAATTATTAAAAGTATTGTCGAATTATCAAAATTTCCAAAAATCTCAAAATTGTGTTTTTCTACATTTTGGGGTGCGCTTAATCCCAATTTAAGCCTACATCCAAGAAAATTGATGATACAATACCCTCTGCTCTGCAACATGCAAATCCTCGACTAAAATAAAACCCAAATTGCTCGTCCTATTTAGACCTTACCACTATCTAATAACATATATTTTATTTTTATACCATCTACGCAGAAGTAATTGTTGAAAACAAAAAGCGACTCATTAGCAAAACAAAAATAAAAAAAAACAATCCGCAGTCGTCGTCCCACATCGAAACGTTATAAACCCTATCCCATTACGCAAGACAGCAATTACAGAAGATAACGCAACAAAGTATCGTGGACGCATGCAGCAAGCAGAAAGTACTTTTCATCTCGATAACCATCATAATTCGTTTTACTTTTCTTCAAGAAAAGCGTAATTCAAGAAAGGAAATTAACTGGCCTCGTTCTCTCTCCGCAAAGCCCTTTGGATACTCGCTGCTCTGGTTTCTGTAGCTGCTAAAGCCATTTTTATCTCCAGAACCACTTCCTCTAATAGATGCTGGGTTTTTTCCAATTTACGAAGATGATCCTGTGTGTTTGTGTATTGTATTAAGGCTGGTTTGAGCGGTTTCACTGCTTACTCAATGGTTCGTGGCGAATCGATCAAGCGCAAGTGAATCTTTATTCGGTAATTGTGGGAATCCAGGAAACACTTAAAAATATTTTAGAGAAGACAAGATTATTGGAATTATCGATGCTAAACTACCTGATATACAGCATCTTACTTTCTCAGAAGCTTAACATTATATCAGATTAGTAGGGTTGGACGAATAGTCGACTCAGCACAGGTGGGGTTTGGTTTTTTGAAACAACGTCGCACTAGAGCTGAAAATGAGCTATTGGCGACGGTACAGTTTGGTTAAATAATGTCGGTTTGGTTTGGTTAATTAACGTCGCACTAGAGCTGCACAGTGGGCTATTGGCGACGGTTCGGGGCCTATCTCGAAGAAAAGACTCGGGAACGATGCCTCGTATTTTTGAACCGTGGTCAGATGACGAGGAAACACCTGAACTGGCACCCAACGCCTTCAATAGACGTCGGGACTTTGGACGATCAGACGATCAGATATATCGTGCACCAGTCTCGTGTACACGCCGTTAATTTTTGCGGACGTTCTGGACAATTTTTCTAGTATTTTGTAGCGAAGCTGACAACCCTCCGATCACAAGATCACTACTTTTTACTTTTCTTTGTCAAGTTTATCGCCTGGCATCGAACCGAGAACTTCCGTATTCCCAGCTGACGCCTTTAACCGCTCGGCCACGGAGGCCTAAATAATGTCGGACTATAGCTGCACAGTGGGCTATTGGCGACGGTTTGGGGCCTATCTCGAAGGAAAGACCCTGGAATGATGCTTCATATTTTTGAACCATGGCAACGATGCGGGATGTATTCCAAAGGATTGACCCGAAATCACTGCCTGGTCATTCCGAACCATAGTCAGATAACGAGGACAACACATGAACTGGCACCCACTTAACCTGGATAGGTGTGAGGACCACGACGGATTTAGCACTGCATCAGCAGGATTTATGTTGGAGAGTTGTCGACTTTATTACTGGACGTCAGTAAAAAATAAAACATCCGCCGTGTACAAGGGACTGGTGTATGAATGTGTGTATGAATGTGTATTTTTTCCCGGGTCTTTCCTTCGAGATTGACCCCGAACCGTCGCCAATAGCCCACTGTGCAGCTATAGTGCGACGTTAATTAACAAAAACCAAACCAAGGGACTGGTGTACGTTAAATGTTTCGTGGTTTAAACGTCCTCACGCCTGCTCAGGTAAATCTTAGATGTTGTTCTCGTCATTTGACCATGTTGAAATTTTGTGCATATTGAATGAAATCGAAGTGTATTTGTAAGATTGTTTGGTTGAATTAACCTCGCAATATAGCTGAAGCGTGGGCTATTGGCAACGATACAGGGTGTATTTCGAAGGAAAGACCCGGAAATACAGCCTCATCAATCAGTGGCGGGGCGTGACTTTTTGCCATGGTCATCGCTCCGAGCCGACATCACTCCCTTCCCCCCCCCCCCCCCCTTTTTAAAAAAAAATGTATATGCGTTTATCATGTGAGATTTCGATTTCCTAAAAAAAATCACATTTAAAAAAAAAATGTATGTTGATTGGTTTCGGTATTAAACAGTTCACTTACAAAAAAGTAGTTGTGTATCCGAACTTGTTAACTCCAACACTATATAATATTTTCTAGAATGAGGAGGGAAGTTATAAAACAATTAAAGATCTGAGTGCAAGAACAAGTGACACTGTGGAGAACAAAAAGATTTCATGGTGTAAGAAAATATTCTGATCTGCTATCTGCTGCAAGCATAGAACGTTCATTTATGCTGGTGTCTTCAAATAAAGCCACTGGAAATAGATATTATGTACACGTTATTGTACTGTTAACATATAAAATTAAAATCTGTTTTTCTCTAGTTTACTCAATTGTCACTTTACCTGTTCATCCGTTCAGTTTTTCATATGCCTTATCAAAAATAATAATAATTCTATTGTTTTCAGAAAGCAGCTGACATGTTGGCTGAGCAGGTTTGTTTTATTGTTGTTTCTTCAATTCTTAAATATACTCATTGAATATGAAAAACCACCAAATAAAAAAGTCATTCATTTATATTGTTTTGCTTTTTAATTTACAAATGCAATAATAGCTACATAAGAACCTTTGTATTGTAATATGTCACAGAAAACAAAAAAAAACATCTTTAAAACAGTTCTTTGAAAAATCTCTAGCTGCATTTTTACAGGTTATAAAATCCAAAAAAAGAAAAAAAAGAGAACACATTTTCATATAGTGTCATATTTATACAATTCCTACATAGAAGGAGTGCAAATAATTTGAAGCTTTGCATAAAGCTCGGAATCTTAAATAATATAAAACTCCGAAAAATTACACTATAGTTTAAACAAAATCCAGCAATGCATATTAGGATTTACTATTCACAAATGAAAAACAAACATTTTATAAACAATAACCAATAGGTTTTGGGGCTTTAATATCAGCGATAGAACAGGACGCCATGGGTTCTGCAAATCACATTTTAATCGGGAAGGAAGAAAACACATTTTTTATAATAGAATAATCGACAAATAAAACAACTTGCCAGTGAATGTTGTTATTATTCTTCATTAGGAATTTTTTTAAAAGATACTAGATTAGACCAATCATGTCGGCTGTTAGAAATCAATATTTGTATTTGTGTTTGGAATACCACGTTTAATAGGTATTATGTAATATTTAAAAATTATTTACGTTATTAATTTAAAAGTAAACATTATAAAGAATTTCAAATATAGATCTTGAATCTAATGATTATAACCGTATACAGTGGAAATATAAATTATCCGGATAAATTGGGATCAGATCCCATTCGGGTAATCGAATATTCGGATATGGATAACTCACGAAACAAATATTTGTTCTTAGTAGAAAAAACAGAATTTTGGTTTAGTACGTAATATAATTTAATGACTATTGAAAACAATATCATTCATCGATAGGAAACTTTTAAAATATGGATTTTGCTGATTTCTTTTTTAGCGATTTTAAAAAATTAATTTTGCTGATTTCTTTTTTAGCGATTTTAAAATATGGATTTTGCTGATTTCTTTTTTAGCGATTTTAAAATATGGATTTTGCTGATTTCTTTTTTAGCGATTTTAAAATTAAGGATTTTGCTGATTTCTTTTTTAGCGATTTTAAAAAATGGATTTTGCTGATTTCTGTTTTAGCGATTTTAAAATATGGATTTTGCTGATTTCTTTTTTAGCGATTTTAAAATATGGATTTTGCTGATTTCTTTTTTAGCGATTTTAAAGTATGGATTTTGCTGATTTCTCTTTTAACGATTTTAAAATATGGATTTTGCTGATTTCTTTTTTAGCGATTTTAAAATATGGATTTTGCTGATTTCTTTTTTAGCTATTTTAAAATATGGATTTTGCTGATTTCTTTTTTAGCGATTTTAAAATATGGATTTTGCCGATTTTTCTTTTGGCGATTCGCTTTGTTTCATCCGGATAACTGGATTTCGGATAATTGGAGTTCAACTGTAACTTAATTAAAAAAACTACTAAATGTTTAAATTAACCAAAAACAAAGACTTATTGTATAACGTACATATCATCATCGGAAATTTGCAGTATTAATATCCTAGATATTTCCACACAGTATATTAAAAAATCTTATTAATTGTGCTAAATTGATCCAGGAAGGAGGGGTGGGGGTCTTGTATTTTAAATATACAGAGAATCAACTGAAAAACTATGGTAATATTTGTAATACAATATATATGTTAGCTTATTCTAAAAAATAGGAATATAAAAATTATTGAAAATAATAAATACAATGGAATTTGTTTGTAAATGCATTCCTAGCATAGAACATTTTTTTTAAACCAATTCAGTTGTATTGAATAAAATAAAAAGCTATTTAATTCGTTTTAATAACATAACTTTTTCTGTAATCGATTGTTAATTAATTTTGTTTTATATTTAAGCATTAGATATATTTGTGTATTTGATTGTATATATATTTGTGTATGGATATATTTGTGTATGTGACAAACTATACTGATTCAACAATTACAAAAGTTTTATTTATTATGCTTAAAGGATTTCATATTCAATAGATTAATTAAATTTTCAGAATGTTTGTTTTTAAATTGACGAAATTAAATATACATTTAAGGAATAAAATAGATACTGAATATTAAGATAACCACGAAACGTATCTAGAATTTCATGGAATTGTAGATGTTTAAAGGTATAAAAGGTATTTCAAATGCTTAAAAGAGTCCAGATCTATTTAATCCTACTTCACACTGTTATGTACGACTATCATAAATAAGACATTTTTCAATGTTTAAAATGTAAAATTGTAACAAAAATATTCAGTTTCATACATTTAATGAATATACTAATTTCATTATTTAAATAAAGTTAAATGAAGAGGAAAAAATTAAATAAAAATCTACTGACAAGAAAGACATTTAAATTTTTCTAAATAGAGAGAGAGAGCAACAGTGCACAAAAAATTAAATCACATTAAAAGAAATATTTGAGTTTCTAGTGCAAACAATAGCAATCTACAGTGAATACATCTCAAGCATTCTGTCAATAAAAAAAACCAAAAGTGTTTCACAAAAACGTTAACTATGCATTTTTCTTCAGCTAAAATGATCATTTCATTAAAGCACAATAATTTTCACTAGAGGATAATTGAAATATATATATAAATCTTTTTGTCAAATTTCAGGATGTACATAACATCCCGTTTTTTATACACATTCTCATATAATACAAACAAAATAACATCTCCACACATGTGAATGAACACCAATGTTCTTTGAAAAGTATAGAAAATATTTCTGAAACATTCCATACAGTGTAAACAGTAGTAAGTTCGGAAAAGGAACTAGATTCCTAGAAACTTCGAATCAGCTTGGGTGTTGCCACAATCAGTTGAAGAAATATATGTGCACTGATATTTTTCGTACATGACAATGATTGTTCCAAAACTGAAATCCAAATTTTATCGTCTGCAATTAAGCGTTCGATATCACTTAAATTCGAATCGCAACTTGGATGTTGTCAGAATCAGTTAAAGAAATATTTGTGCAATGATATTTTTCGTACATGACAATGATTGTTCCAAAACTGAAATCCAAATTTTATCGTCTGCAATCAAGCGTTCGATATCACTTAAATTCGAATCACAACTTGGATGTTGCCAGAATCAGTTAAAGAAATATATGTGCCATGATGGTTTCCGTGCATGATAATGATAATTCCAAAACTGAAAAACAAATTATATCGTCTGCAAGCAAGCGTTCGATATCACTTTCCGGTTGAGATATTTCAAAATATCAAACAATTCAAACTGAAATGAAAATAATAGTCTTTATTTAAATATTCAAATAATTTCATTTAAGCCAGTTCGGGTAGCTTTGAAAATTCGAATCAAATATTCCACCACCATTCTGGTATAGAAGGTTTTCTCCTGTTTTTCCCCTGCCATTTTGCAGTTCGAAATGGTTATTTGGAATGATTACCGGTGGTTTCACAAAATAAAAAGAGTTCCATGTTGTAATAATTATCTTTTGTCATTTACTATATTGCACTCACGATAGAGTCAAGACATGTGCTCTATTTGTGTCCAGCTATACAACAAAAAAAAACGCGTTTGAAGACGTTTTCCATGTTCTTTTGTTTCTAAAAATTTTTCCAGCTGTTCTTTGGCTGGATTCAGAGATGCCCCAAATCCAGTGCGTGATGCAGGGCAACCAAATCGGAGTGGCTGCTTACACGCCAGAAAGGAAAATTCATCTAGGGAAAATTAATAAAAATTAGGGATTTTTAATATTTCAGCAAGAATACAATTTTCATAAAATAAAACAAAAATATTTAAAATAATACAACTTTCGAAATTAGCATGTAGTTAATTTTATTTTATGTTATGGGCTCACATGTAATACCATTTTATTTACACATGATATAAGTTGGTTTTGGAGTATCGTATTTTCTCAGCATGTGTGTTATCTCTAAGTTAGAGTTACCATTGGACAAAATTAATAAACACGTGCATAATTGGTTAAATAAAATTTTTATCAAAGGATTTTTTAATGGTTTTTATAATTCACTAGCTGAAATACCCGTCCTACGCACGGGAAGGAAATAAGTTACAAAATAGATACAAATACAATAATTATTAGCTAAATAAATAATATTCTTAATTTGTCCCATATCAGATGGAACCAAAGAATTAAAAGTTCCAATATGTAACGAAATTTTATTAGCAAGGTCCCGCAAGAACTTGAAAAATTGATAATATGGAGAAGTTGGCTGTAAAATACTGTGGATATACATACTGCACTCCAGTTGATTAACATCCATATTTTTACCTACAGTAACAGCTCAGAAGTTTAAAGATAAACAACTCTTGTAATTGATAATAATAACTATCTCCAAAAAAATTTATTAGACACCTACGTCAACATTTGTATTTTCGTTATTGAAATTGGCAGGAATATTAAGAAGAAAAAAACGAAAATGATTTTAAAAGGTTCCTTTGCCAAAATCTAGATTTTCAGATTTTTTCCCTTGTTTTTATAGTAAACCATATCAGTACGCAAAATTTTAAGATTCTAAAGAATTTCGAAGTTTTAAAAACTAATGTTCCGTTAAAAACATTCTCAGCCAATTTGTAAAGATTCCACGTACTAAAATCTAGATTTTCATATTATTTCCTTTGTTGGTATGTAAACCCTACATGCATGCGAAATTTCACGATTCTACGACAGTCACAATTTTCCAAAAATATCGTTTCGTGAAAAAAAATTTCAACCGATTTCTAAATATTCCAATTGCACAAAATTATTGATTTAGACATTTCCCTTGTTGGTATGCTAATACGTATCAGAATGCAAAATTTCACAATTCTAAGAAAATCTGAAGTATACTAAACTAATGTAAAATAAAGGTTTTTCCGAAGAAAATGAAAAAATTCGAATAATATCACATGGATTATTTAGAAATTATTTAGAATTAACATGATATAAATAAATTCGTTTGTCAAGAAAGTAATTCATTGAGAAGTAATTCCCGCTTTTCCAACCAGGCCACGCACGAGGCCCGCCAGTAGATAGAAGAAGACGCTTACTCACTGGGAACGTGAACACTGGTTCAGTTTTGAATTTTAAGTTCTATGCACGGGAAGAAAATAACTCGCAAAAGAGGTACAAGTAAAACATATTTAAGCGGATGAAAAATAATCTTAATTCCTCACCCATCAGAAGATAAATAAAATAACGAACCCAAACAAATTAAATAAATTTTATTAGCAAGTTCTAGCTGGAACTGAAAACTTTATAACACGGAGAAGTTGGCGATAAAACAATGCTGACAAATAAATGATATTCCCGTTGATTAACATTCGAGAAGTTTTACTTTGTTCGGTAAACCCTATCAGTATGTGGAGTTTAACAATTCTAAAACTATCCAAATTGTCCAAAACTAACGGTCCGTACAAAAAATCCCACTGTCTCATTGAACACTCCCTTAAATACGTTAGATCGGTACAAAAATAGCTTACTTTTCCTATTTAAGGTATAAGTAACAAATTTGCCAAATTTCATCTTCATAGGTATACAGAAAATAAAAGAAATAGTAATGAGTCAGTGGATAAGTGGCGAGGATTTTTACTTTTGGCATTTACAGTTCGAATTTTTGAAAATCATTTCTTAGTGAGCAATTTTGGCTTAAAGTGTACCTCCACGCCAAATTTAATTTTCATAGCTGATGTAGTACGGAATATCCTGTTACCCAATCATATTTTCACCATTTTGACATACATTTTATCATTTTTTGACACTAATTTCGCCATTTTTATGGTATTTTTACATATGTGTTCATATTTTAGTTCATTTGGCGATGTTTTATTAATTTGGCGAAATGTTTTATTCATTCGGTGAAATTTTAATTTATTTGGCGAAGTTTATTAATTTGGCACAGTTTTTAGTTATTTGGCGACATTTTGGCGATATTTAGTCATCAGCCAATCAGAATGCTCCTCGTACGTTACATAATATTAAAAATTTCCATTGTTTAAATTTTATATTTTGCATTGTTACATGTTCTCCATGTTAATCCTATGGAGAAGTTTCGAAAAAGGGGTTTTACACCCCCTTAAATCCGTTCGATCGGAACAAAAATAGCTTACTTTTCCAATTTAAGGTATAAGGAAGAACTTTGCCAAATTTCTTCTCCATAGGTATACGGGAAGTTGGAGAATTAGTGATGAGTGATGAGTGGGGTTTTCGCATTTATATATATAGATTAATAACAACTAAACATATAATAGGTCAAATAAGAACACTGCGAACTATTGCTATTTTAATTAAATTAAGACATTTGACTTGAATACATAATAAAATAAATATTTTTTGAGAATTTCAAAAATAACGTAAATCAGCGTTGAAACTAAGAGAAAATACAAATTAATTAAGTGGGGAAAATCATGCATTGATTTTTTCAGTTTGCTTTTTGACACACTAGTTTAAGAACACAATTTTTGATTGATCTAACACATATTTACAACTTTTAACTTTCTGTTCTAGAATCTTACACAATTTTTTACTTGATTAAATTTGATCAATATTTAAGTAGGAAAATATTTTTTAAAATTATTTTTACTATACTTTGCAGGAATAAAAGTACTTTAAGTTAGAATTGTACAATTAATAAAACTAAAGATTGGAAGTTTATTTTTTTAATTATTTCAATGACTTGCAAAATAGATTTTAATTATAAAATACAAATTGAAAATTATACTCTTAATTGCCTTAAAATTAAACAAAAACGGATAATTAACTATTTTAGTAAAAAACAAATAATACATATTTAGAAAGTAACATATTAAATGTATCGATACTTAAACGCAGTTTCTAAAAAAAAAATTCAAATAATAGGAAATGATTTTTTTTTCAAATAAAGCAAAGTAAATCATCATTTCCTTTAAACCCCTTTCATTTATGTTTAATTGGATTCACTTACAAAAAAAAAATTAAACTTACTCCTTAAAAAATGCAAAAGTTACTTTACGTCGTTTCTTTCGGGAAAGTATGATATATTATTAGCCTACATTTGACATTTATTCAATGAATTGCATTAACGGATACATATTCCCTTTTATCCATCAAAACAAAAACATGTTCTTAGCCTACATATGACACCCAATGCATTTTTACAACCACTTTGTTAAATGGCAAAGAGATCACCTTACGCTCTCATTTTTCACCTCCCCTCCGAAAAACATTTAAAAACACAACCTTGGAAGTAGGCCAAATTGTATCTCGCAAAACAATTCCTTCTCGCTGGAGAATAATGATTCTCATTAGTTACGTAAAGGGGCACTAATATTGATCTGGGTCAATATCCCGTCGATCCAAACAGTGGCTGTTTGAACCTCGTCTCCCTAACGGTTCGTGTAAACATTTTTATGACTTCCCGCATCCAGAAGAGACGCCAGAGGGCGCTGCCTTAGTGGGTGCCAAGAAAATAATTCGTTATTGCTTAGTGCCCGGAACTGGGAAGTCGGATATGGCTGCTGTCATTTTTAATTTCACCCAAATAATACATTGTAAAAATGATCCCTGATATAAAATAGTAAGAATGTCATTTTTTCCCTCTACATTGTCATTATTTCTCTATTTCGAAATTAATGGTTTTGTGGTTAAATTATAAAGAATGTAGGGGACGTTTAATATTAATATAATCAAAACTAGTTAATTCGAAATTTCTACGAACTAACAATTATAAACTGCAACCTAATGGTAATGAAAAAAATAGCCCGACGTAATAAATGAAAGAATCATTGTGATTGTGACATGGATATGACCAAAGTGACAGGCCGGAGGCCACATTCTTTTTCATCGGAATTGTGCCTAGGCTATGTCGAAGTTAGTTTATCTGATTGAAACTGGTAGGCAGTTTAGATATTGGGGGTGGGGGGGTTGCCAGTCAAAATCTGGATAAAGCTATAGTTTCCATGAAATGGAATGGATTTGAATACTATTATAATTAATTAATTTATTGTATAGGGAGTATATGATTTAAAATTGGTCGCTCGTTATATGAAGGACATAACGGCATCTGACATGTAAAATGCCGCAAAGGGTCTTATATTTTTGTCTTTCTTGAGAATTTCATATTGGATGAAGCTTCTGAAATCTGAGTCTCGTGCTAAGTTATTCTTAAAAAATTTAGTATTAATCTTAGCCGTAAAAGTGGCCAAAAAATCAATTTTAAGATCCCTGTGGATTAGGGTGTAAGGAACATAACGTTTCGTGTTAACCAACTCTCTTTGAATAGAGTTTTGGCAACACTGAAGGGCGATGGACTCAGTTTTTTTGAAGGTTGTGAGCTCTGGAGAACCATAAGTTTAGATTTTCGACCAATTATGGGACGGAGATTTGACATTGCGGCTTTCGCTTTGTTTTTAACATTTTGAACGTGGTGCCCCCAGTTCAGTCTATTGTTTATTGTCAGTCCAAGATACTTA
Organism: Troglohyphantes excavatus; assembly: GCA_963932185.1. NCBI lineage: Eukaryota > Metazoa > Arthropoda > Arachnida > Araneae > Linyphiidae > Troglohyphantes > Troglohyphantes excavatus. Next base: position 30,921,868 of record OZ010668.1, on the reverse strand, counting down.
GCTTTGTTTACTATTGGGATAGGATTGCCAAAGGGACGAAGAATGTCAACTTATTCTTATTACTCATAGTTGAGGCAAGATAAATATCGCTAAAAACCCATGAAAGAAAAGCTAGCGCTTCGTATTTTTTCCAAAGGAAAAACAGAACTGATTAGTCAAACGGCTACCAATACAGCCTAAGATCACGATTTTCTTTATTTACCTGTTTAGCAGCATGTTCTTCGTCTCTTCCGTCTCCTATGACGACATATGTACATTTCCGACTGAATCTCGAAACGATGCGCTCAAAACACGTGTCTTTGCCTGCAGACAAGAAACAGGATATCATTGTATAAATGAAAATAATATAAAGATTATTACTTGTATCAAGAGAAAAATTATAAAAATCAGTCGTTTATAGAAATAAAAGTTAAATATTTTTTTTCATTAATTTCTATGCATAGCTGTGGTAGAAATGGTATTATATAGCAAAAAAAACAAAACATTAAAATTCGGGTGAATAAATTCAAATAAAATAACTCCGAATATATGATTAAAATTTATTAAATCTTGCCTTTTCAAAGTTATATATTCCTTATTATCGTTATAATTATTTTTATTATTATTTACTATCTAAAATTTCAGTTATTACTTAGATAAAGATAGCATCACCCTTTTACCACATTTGGAGTCCAGTGGTGATAAATGGTACTACTGTTTTTTTTTATTGAAACATAATTCCCATAAGTTTCATTTGGAACCATTTAAAAGGTACCTTATCTTTCAATACACAAGTATTTTTTATATTTAATAGTAATTGGCACCACTATATTTAGGAAATTAAATTTTAATAGGAACACGCTCTGAAGTAAAAAGTTAAAATATAGTTGCGGAAAATAATTATTACTCTTACTATTTCTCTTACCAAGGGTCTATCTTTTTTCCATTAAATAGCCATTCTCTTTCCAGGACTTTAAGTTCCAGTGATGCCAAATGAAACCATGAAAGTTTTATGTACCTAATTAGATCCCATTAGGCCCCAATGATGCCAAAGGGCACCATCAAAAATTTAATTCAAATAAATTCAAATAAATTAAGATATATATTTTTAGTGAATATTTATGTTAATGTAGACTAAAACTACACATAATTCCAGAATATAAAATTTTCTGCTGGTAAATAAAAATGCAGGCCTCAAAGAATTAAACGTTCTTAATCATATTCATTAATATCTGAAATTGTGAAGCCTTAAATTGTTTCTCATTTCCTTACCTGTTTTGGTTGCACTGTATATATTTTCTATAGAGAAAACTCCTCCTAAGTTATAGAGAAGAACCTTTGCTAGGGCTGGAACCAATTGCGTCGTTGTTACTAGGACATTAACGCAGCTAGACCTAATCATAGTAAAATAATATAAATAATTTTATGTGATAATACATATTAAGCATTACAAAAATAGATAACAATAATAAATATTAAAAATAAATAAATGTGTGAGAGAACTTGATGAATGTACCAGTGAAAAACTGACCAATTAATTCAAAACAACAAACATTTCTAGCCCTTGTACCGTATTAAAAAAATATACATTAATTATTTGCAAATAATGTATTGTAGAATAGTTCGTTTTTAGAAGAAGAGCATTTGTGTTATTCTTTGCAAAGGATAATTCATAATATTTTAAGGATGGCTTTTTTCAAAATGGTAAAATATAGAGTTAAATTATTGTTTAATTTTATCCATGATTGCAATTAGAATCAGGTTTGCGATATTTGGTTCGTGATGCCGATGCATTGTGGCAAATTTCCATGCGATTTACTTCTAAATTTAGAAATTAAGGCTACCATTTTTATCAGAGAAGACGACTATGAGCCAATCGGAAGCTAGATTTTTTGCAGTTTTATTTTAAAATATCACCAATCCATTGCGAACCGAAACAACGAACAAAGTCACGTTTATAAATCTGCTGTTATAAATGACAAAACGTCGTGGACGATATATATTTTAGAAACAAAATCGTATTTTGCCCAGTTAAAACTTTGTAAAGGCAAACACACTTTTGAAGTGATTTTGACTATTTGCAAACATGCATCAAATTAAAGGGGCTTTTACATAGAGTAAAACTAGAGGGGGGGGGGGGGGGGAATTAAGTGTAACGAATTAATTAATTAAAAATGAATTAAAGTAAATATACAAGAAAGGGCTTTAAATCAAATTTCGTTGACTACCAAGGCTGACAAAATTAAAATTAAACTTTTTTGAACATTCAGAAATTGGAGGTTTTAGGTTCAATGAGGAAAAAATCATCATTGAAGAAGGGTCTTTGCAAAGTTTTATGCAAACTAAAAACCTCAAAAAACAGGCAGGTTTTATAAAGGTATTCGGAACAACATGCAGGTTTCATGAAAGTTTTATAAAGGTTTTATGAAAGTTTTATTATGCTTATTTTTCATGAAACAAGGGGGATCCAATTTCAAATTACAACCTTACTAATTTTTATAATAATACTCAAACCAATGTTTTAGAGTTCATAAAGTTATAGTATCAATAATACATTTCACTTTTAAATACACTTTATATATGTTTTTATCAAGAGGATTTTATTTTAGGTTGAAAATGAAAGTACCTGGAATGGATAATGGAGAGACACTTGAGAGCTAAAGTCACCCAGTTGTCTGTTAAGCTCTCTATTTCTGAACGCAGTTGAAGCCAGTCCTCCCTTTTGACGGGGCCCAGTAGACCTTCAACAATTCGAAAGAAAAGGCCTTATGAAAAACTCCATTTTCCAATAGTTTATAATGTTATGCAATTATTTTTAAATAATACACGTTTTTCATTTCAATTGTCTGAGTTAATATTTGATTTCAACATTAAAATTTACTAATGAGTAAACGTTATGTAAAAAGTATTTTTAAAATTTTTACAAAACCAGTATCTGCAAATTTGTCCTTGTTAACAACTTATTTTTACAGTTTCTTAATTTCTTAAAATTAATTAAATGAATACTCTAAATTACTATTCAATAAAATAGATATATAAATAACTGATAACTTATCATATTTTTTAAAGCATAGATATAAATCAGAGTCCAAATATTTATAACCATAACAAAACAACGTACCAAAACTTTACCTATTTTATGGTTAAGCAAATAACATGAAACAAAAATTTCTTTCATACCAAACTTCTTGAATTAAAAAAAAAAACGTTTATTATATTTTTAATTTATAAATGAAATACTGTGCACAAAAATTCACTCAAAAATATGTGGTGCTGCCATCTGCTGGAATCAAAAGCAACTAATATAACTTCAAATGGAAGTTAATTCGGAAATTTTGATATATGACATAACTAAAGTTGCACGAATGTTATATAATTAAATTAAATATTTTTTTTGAAAATAGGTCAAAAATAATTATTAAATTTTTTAATGATATGTGATAATTTGTGGAAAATTGTTTCTAACTTTTAAAAATGTACCCACAATTTAGATGTTACAAAAGGTCAATAGGAATTGCTCAAATAATACGTATAACGAAAATTATTTTTTGTTATGTATTTTATGTGTACACCATATAGTAAAACATAAATATGACCAATACCTCCAACGTTATTCCTGTACTGGTTGTACACTTCCTTTATTCTCCTGTATCGAAAGGCCAGCTTTCTCATCCAGTCCACGCCGCCCCGAACTCCAGTGGCAAGGCACAGACTAGCATTGGTGGCAGCAGCGTGAAAACCATCCGCCTGAAAGTTGTAGTTCCTGTAACACAGATACATGCATTGGTTAAGATATTGTGTCTGTACAACTTTTAATTACTAATACAATCATTATTTCTTTAATCATTATTAAAAATCATAAATAGATTAAAAGAGATTAAAGTCAAATATTACTAAATTTAGAATATACTAAACTAAAAAGTACATTCCAAACACTGTTGGTGCTTCTTTTTTTTATAAAGTAACTATTTTATCTATATTTCATGTGTAGTATAATATGAAATATAGATGGCAGCACCATATATACTTTTAATAAATATTTTATATTTGTATGATGTGTTCTGAATCATTCAATGCAGCTGTAAAATTCTCAAAGTGTAATATTCCCAGGTGCTAATGGACGTTTATATTTATCAAAAATAATGTTATTCAACTTATAAAATGTTTGTATGAAAATTATATTTCTCAATAATAAAATAATGATTTGGGAAAATAAGTATGGAATATTTTAGATTGACTTACGTTAGGTCTTGCCCGTTATCATCTGAAGAAACGTCGTCAATATGCACTTGATCACATTCCTGCGAAATTTAAAACATTCTTAATACATTTTAATACAAAATAGGTTACAGAATATTTAAAGAGGTACATGGAAAAAAAATTACCTGTTTAAATATTACAATTTGTAGTTTTCGTCAATAAAGTTTTAAAAAATTACATTAGTAATCAATTTAAAGTAATAGATAATTTTTCTAATTATCAATAATGTTTTACGAGTAAAGTAACTAACGATACATTGTAATTACAACTAAGCCACAGTAAACTAATTTTTAAAGAATCCGAAATAATGTACAGCATTCCATTTCGAAATATGAAAAACTCCATTCTTAGTACAGTATTTTTTAAAAACTCGTCTAAAAGCTAGCATACACAGGAGTATTTTTTCCTCCTCGAAAATTGTTAAAGTAAAGTAATACGACATAAGTAGTCGTGAAATAAAGAAAGTAATACAAAACATCATTATACAAAACACATTTTAGTTCATATATTAACCGATAGATGGCAAACTCACACAGAGAGATTTTATTGAAAATAACACTTTAGTTTCCAAAACACATTTTAGTTAATATATTTGCCGATAGATGGCATCCTCATTCATAGAGATTTTCATTAAATTAGCACATTCGGAAAGTGAAAAATATCCCACAATGAAAAATATTTAAAAATCAAGTATGGTTTTTTTTAATTGTTTTATTTTATAAAGAAACATATATAAAACTCTAAACAGATTTTTACATAGTATCAATATCTGAATTAAAAAATATATTTTTTATGATGATGTGCGATTTTCTTCTCTTTAATTTTCTAATTTTTCAATAAATCAATTAACGACAGTGTTTAAAATAATATGCGTCACACATACCTCCAGATCATTAAAAAAGAAATGCGTGTCGGCTAAATTGAATATCTTCTCTTCCATCCTTAGGCCCAAAGACACTGATAAGGGAGCATCCTATAATAAAATATATATTTTTAATCATTTGAAAAACAAATTATGAACTATAAAATCATGTAAAAAAGACAAAATAAATCATTTGAATATTGTCTTCATTAACGTCGTATTATCATATCGTTAATCTAAATACGACGATCGGTATTTGAATCCTGTACCCAAGTTAAAAAAAAATATAATTAAAGTCAACAGTTTTTGAAAACTTGAGTGCAAAATGTCATTAGGAAGGGGGCGAAGAAATAAAAATCAGTTTTATACATGGCAAAAGCAAAATATTATAAGTTCTTAACATTTGCCCCCCAAAGAAGTGGGTAAAGAACAAAACAGCTCCACTTTTTTCTGATTTACACTTTTTCACTTATCCCTATACTAAAGTGGAAAAAAAGCTCTATTGATTGGTGTACGAACCAGACAGCTCTACGCAATGGCTATAGAGATATAAAGGAAAAGGAGCTGTACACTGTATTATACGATGAAGGAAACGTTCATTGTTTTTCGTCCGCCCTGAACAATTTTGAAAACTGGAGCTGTCTGGTTCTTGCACCCACGTCTGCAATTGGAAAACTCAAACTATATCCGCTCCATAAACATTTTTTTTAGTTGAACCAACTATCCTTTTGCTCGTTTGTGCACTAACAGCTTTCAGAGGGGAAAATGACGATTGGGCAATTTTGAATGCATTGTTACAATACCATTTTGGCTATTTTTATTACATGCCTTTATTTAACTCACACTGTCTGGTTTGATGTGTCCTCAAATCTTGTTACTCAGTTTAGACCCACTTCCAAATGTCATATCGACTTGAAACTTGGCATAATCCCGGTGACAATACAACAATTAGTCATAAAATTGTTAATTACTAATTAATTCTAATTAAATTTTCTTTAAAATCGAAAATTGTGGCCGCGGCAAGATTTGAACCTATGATTGAAAAAAATTACGTCATTCATTTTCAGTTAGGCGATTACGAAATCTGAGTACCAGCAGCAATGATTTGAATGCAACTAAATTAAAAGACACAAGTTGACGTTTGATATTTTAGTTAGTCAGTTGATAAAGGGTTGGAATCCAATTGTTGGAAATGGTAATTTGCGTCTAGCTTAACCTCGTTATCGACTTTCGAACAACGAAAAAAAGATTTCAACCCCCACCCGCATAAAAACAAATCAAACGATACAATTACGGAAACTACAATTCAACCAAAACCACCGACTAGCACAGTGAACAAAGCGGCCTCTTCTCGTCAAGTGTGACAGAAACACAAAGTGAAAACTTCACCTCAAAGTACACTTTTTAGCGTCTCACCTGATAACGCGATCTTTCAAGCCAAAGTCTATAAGGATAGCAAAATAAAAACCCGCCATACCTTCTGTCGACACCGCTCTGGTGGGATCTTAAAATAAAGTCTCGACTGGAAGACTGGAAGGCGCTTTGAAGTGCAGTAGACTTTTTTTGCGTCTTCATTTGCCGGGGTGGGAGTCTATCAAGCGTTTGGGGTCCTGTCATGTGCCACAGGAGGGTCGATTCTTTTTTAAAAAGTCAACAAGAAGGCTTCAATTTGGGGGTTTTATGATAAGAGGTAACTGGGGTGAAAATGTTTGTGGATAACTGCATAAAAAATTGTGCGTAAATATGAGTACATGAACGTACTTATTTTTCTTCGGGTATAATTGCATCGTAAATGAGCGATGACGTACTCAAATTTAAGTAATCGCACTTTCGCAAAAATAAGCAGTGTGCTAAGCACATTGGTAATTCTAGTTTCTGCTCAAGACAATATTTTTTAAGAAAATATTTTTTTGAATTATTTCTGGTTAAAATTCATAAGATAAATTTAAGATAAAGAAGAAAGTATAAAAAATGAAGCACCAATGCACAAAGTGTTATTTATTTTATATGAAAAGCTGTAATTTTCTTATTAAATTGTTTGCGCATAAGAAAAATACATTATCAAATAATCGCTGACTTGTGCATTATTTATTTTAAAAGAAAAACATTTTGATTGTTCGAAAGTACCACGGACCACGGGGTGGCAACCACTGACTTAGATTATAGGTGAGGCATTGGCTTGAAGAGTCACATGATTTCTGAGTGACGTAAATTTAAGAGACAGCATTAACAACACATTTCCCTACGATGTGCTTTACGGTTGCCATGGATACCCACTGAAAACAAAGCAACCATTGCGATCAACGAAAAAATTACTCATGTGCCCAATGCATCGGTTCATTTGGCGACTTTCTAAAAAAATAATTGCCAAACCGCTCAGCTGCTAAGTCTTTACCATGGCAGTTAAGCGATGTGTGAATTAAACCGAGGTTATATTCTTAAATATTAATTTCTAAATAGTGTATTTTTCTCAAAAGATTGTATAAAACACCCCCAAATTGACGCATTATTGCTGCGTTAACGATAAACTCTCACAAAATAACTTTTCTATAAAAATATCGGTGTTATTTAAACACAAGCAGTAACTTATGCAACACTATAAAAAAAAAGTAGTCAGATATAATTGTGAAAGAGTGAATGAAATGGTTACAAAAGTTCCATGGAATTGTTTTTGGAAATAGGCAGATATGGAAAGTTTCCTCTTACGTACGTCAGAATGCAATTGCCAATAAATGAATGATCACATTACAATCTGACGTAATGACTCAACTATTCAATTTTCAAAGGCTGAGTTAAAGATTTGAATATAAAACTGATGGCTGGGTATTAAAAAAATTACTTCTGATTCTATTAACATAGAGAGGCTTATGCGGTTTACTATTAACAGTGAATTTGACAGTTACCGTGTTCTTGTTTTCTTTTACAATTTTTATATAATTTATTTTAATGAAAAAATTACAAAAGAGCAGATCCTAAGCCCTCAATGGGGATTTTATGGTGCGTCTGGATGTTTGAAAATAAATTAAAGTTAAAGTTAAAAAAAAAATATTTTGAAGTTACGAAAGTCAAATAAATCCAAAAACACAAACGGAGGTTTTTAAATCTATTTTCACTTAATATTGTTAATCTTAGCTTCTGTTCAGGCCACCCTAACAAACTTAAAATAGTTGTTCAAAAGGTGGTTATCCACATTATTTGAGGTCGATTGCTTAAATGGAAACCGAGTTATTACAACTCAATTATCTTACTTTCTATTCTTTTGAAGCACCTTATTTTACATTACTTCTGTTTATAACTTCTGCTCGTCGCCCTGATAGTACAAAAGATAAGACAATGAACTGCGGTGCAGGACTTGTGTGCGATTCTCGGTAAGTCTTGGTTGTAACTCGATATTAATTGCAAGTGATTTATGAAAGCAGCATATGTAGGCAAGTAACTGCTCTATTTATTAATTTTTACTGATTGTACTCTTTTTGAGTACATGTCTTTTTCAAAATTGAAACTTATGTATTCGGAGCTATGATTAGCGGCGAATGTACTCAAAAATCAGTACATTTTACTTATGTTTGAGTACCTATTTTTAACTGTGTAAGCTTGTGCAAGAAAAACAATGTGATTCATTCGTTAATGGTGCCTACTAATTATCCTTTTTCATAAACTTCTATGTTTTAGCACCAACAACTTCACAAAACACATAAAAACAAAGCATTTGAAACATAAAATTCATCAATTATTCTCATTAAATGGCCATTTATTTACTTATTTTAACTATACTATCATCCACAAATCGCAACTTCAAAGAGCATGTTAAAAAAAATCAACCCTCCACTTCTGCAATACGAAGGGAAAATAAAGAATATGCAATCTACAAATTCGTCGAAATTGCATTTATCTGATCGAAAGAAAGAGGGAAACCTAACCAGACCATAAACTTCTATGTACTAGCAACAACAACTCACAAAACATATAAAAACAAAGCATTGGAAACGTAAAAGAAAATTCATAAATTAATCTCATTAAATGGACGTTTACGTACTTATTTTAACTACTATCATCCACAAATTACAACATTCCTGATCTTGCAAAAAAAAAATCAACCTTATACTTTTGCAATACGAAGGGGAAAAAAGAATATGCAATCTACAAATTCGTCGAAATTGCATTTGTCTGATCGAAAGAAAGAGGGAAACCTAACCAGACCATAAACTTCTATATACTAGCACCAACAACTTACAGCATATAAAAACAAAGCATTGGAAACGTAAAAGAAAATTCATAAATTAATCTCATTAAATGGACGTTTAGTACTTATTTTAACTACTATCATCCACAAATTACAACATTCCTGATCTTGCAAAAAAAAAATCAACCTTATACTTTTGCAATACGAGGGGGGAAAAAAGAATATGCAATCTACAAATTCGTCGAAATTGCATTTATCTGATCGAAAGAAAGAGGGAAACCTAACCAGACCATAAACTTCTATATACTAGCACCAACAACTTCACAAAACATATAAAAACAAAGCATTGAAAACATAAAAGAAAATTCATCAATTATTCTCATTAACTGGACGTTTACGTACTTATTTTATCTACTATCATCCACAAATTACAACATTCCTGATCTTGCAAAAAAAAAATCAACCTTATACTTTTGCAATACGAAGGGGAAAAAAGAATATGCAATCTACAAATTCGTCGAAATTGCATTTGTCTGATCGAAAGAAAGAGGGAAACCTAACCAGACCATAAACTTCTATATACTAGCACCAACAACTTACAGCATATAAAAACAAAGCATTGGAAACGTAAAAGAAAATTCATAAATTAATCTCATTAAATGGACGTTTAGTACTTATTTTAACTACTATCATCCACAAATTACAACATTCCTGATCTTGCAAAAAAAAAATCAACCTTATACTTTTGCAATACGAGGGGGGAAAAAAGAATATGCAATCTACAAATTCGTCGAAATTGCATTTATCTGATCGAAAGAAAGAGGGAAACCTAACCAGACCATAAACTTCTATATACTAGCACCAACAACTTCACAAAACATATAAAAACAAAGCATTGAAAACATAAAAGAAAATTCATCAATTATTCTCATTAACTGGACGTTTACGTACTTATTTTATCTACTATCATCCACAAATTACAACATTCCAGATCATGTAAAAAAATCAACCTTATACTTTTGCAATACGAGGGGGGAAAAAAGAATATGCAATCTACAAATTCGTCGAAATTGCATTTATCTGATCGAAAGAAAGAGGGAAACCTAACCAGACCATAAACTTCTATATACTAGCACCAACAACTTCACAAAACATATAAAAACAAAGCATTGAAAACATAAAAGAAAATTCATCAATTATTCTCGTTAAATGGACGTTTACGTACTTATTTTAACTACTATCATCCACAAATTACAACATTCCAGATCTTGTAAAAAAAATCAACCCTACACTTCTGCAATACGAGGGGGGGAAAAAGAATATGCAATCTACAAATTCGTCGAAATTGCATTTATCTGATCGAAAGAAAGAGGGAAACCTAACCAGACCATTCCCCGAGAAACATCCTATCGATTTTAATAGATCTTCTCCGAAAGAAACAAGACAGGGAAGACAAAATAAAAGACAGAAACAAGGGGCAAAAAGTTCAAAAGTAAGGGAACCAAGCGGAGATCTAATGGTACGGACCCTATCACTGAAAAAGAGCTGCACACTGGATTGATTGAAATAGGAAGCCCGTCCGCCATGTTTGATATAAAGTCTGGGCAAGATCCTTGGAAATAAGGTGGTGGAGGACCAGAAAAAAGGGTATTTTTTTGGAATGGGGGGAGGAAGACACATTGGCTTTCTTCGGCAATTTACTTTCTCCATGGGGGGGATTGTTAAAGATATTGGATTATTTTTTGGTCTTGTTATGTCAGAAATTGAGAAGGATTCTTCGACTTTTGACGGATGTGCGGATTTTCGAGCGAAATGTTATGTGTTTCCGTGGAAAGGTGTTGAAAGTTGCAAAAGAAAAATGTTCTTAAAGTATAAAATGGAATCAACGAAGCCAAAAATTGATGAGATTGTTACACATCTTTTTATGCCTAGGATGTGAAATTATAATAACGTCGGCTGAGACGTAAAACCACATATATTTAAACTAAATATTGAGCAGTCATTGTTGGTGACGAAATTCAGGGTGAATGATTTTTCCTCTAAGGAGTACAACACCAAGGTCATTTACATTTAGAAGTTAATCTTTTTGTTTTCATCGCCAACAACGGCTGCTAAATCTTTGGTTTAAACATACGTAGTTTTATTTCTAAGACGACGATAAGTAGAATTAGATCATTAGAAATGTGAACTAAAAATAAAGTGTTTAATTTCTTGTTTCAAGTTTTAATTTGTTTTTAAATAACAATATCGGATTCATATAATTAGAATTATGTGTATGAACGTGTATAGTATATTAATCTGTAGTTTATAGCTTAATATTTATTTTAAAATGAGGATATAAGCTTGTTTTTTAATTAATTTAAAGAAAAGTGAAAAATAATTACCTTTAAAGAATGAGAGTTTTAAATATGAATTAATATTTTAGAAAATAAAAGTAATGAAATTCTTAATAACAGACAGGAAGATTCCATATATACTTCTAAAATATGAAAATTCTTTTTTGCCCTTAGCTTTTATTTTTTACTGTAATTTTTAAGAAAGAATAAGTTTAAAATTCGAGGATTTCATGGACATGAAATGTAAAAATGGATAAAAATTAAATAACATATAACAAGCGGATAGGGAGTTTTACAGTGGATAACGGATCTCTCACTTTCACCGCGCAAAACTGTTTTAAAAAAAATAATAACAAATCTTTATATAATTTTTTCTGTTGGAATAGAGTTTATCGATGTATCATGTCATAACCATAGTCATGTCACAACCACTTAATTTCAATTCTATTGAAAATCAAACAATATCATAAAAAGAATCAATTTTATTTGATAAAAATCGGTTTCGAAAATTAAGATTTAAACTGAATCTACAATCCTTAACCGTAATTACGTTCTATTGTAACTATCAGCCAAATTGTGATGCGTTGAATCGTTAGCTTTATGACGTAGAAATTGCTGATCTAGTCGAGATTGGAGGAAAATTAAAAACTTTTGAGAAGCCTAAGTCAAAAAGGGATAATTACCCCTTTTAACACGTATTAAAGTGTTTCATTGTTGCAAGGCAAAAGAGCATTAGGCCAAAATAATGCACCAATGGTCAGTTTTAAGCTAGTTATGCTTAAGTCTTGTAACAGCAATATGCACTTTCACCGCACTTATATTTGTATTCTATAGCCATGTTGACGTGTAATTCCGTAAGCATTACAGTTACCAGCCAATACAGGCCCGTCACATCGGGGTATTTGTGGGGGGGGGGTAGTTTTAAAAATCCCCAAGTTGAGAAAATTTATACCTGAAGAAAATTAATGTTATTTGCAAATGAAGGCTATCGTAGATTAGAAGTTGCCCAACTAGCAAGATTACATTTAAATTAGACAATGCTTGTGAGAAACTTTTTTAATATTACCTAATATATGTATTAAAAAAAACGATGAAAAATGCCGATAAGTTGAAACTGGGGATTTTCAGCACTGTTTAGTTGGGAATTTCGAATTAAGTTGGGAAATTTCTTGTTTGAACTCCCAAAAAAACATTTTGTGTAACGGCACTGTCCACATAAACAACGCAAACTCGAACTTAATTGCCATCAGCAACGGCTGGCGTAAGTGCGTTTCCTCTTAAGATATTTTTCGCCGAGCTGTTATTGTTTCTCAAACATTGAAAACGAACTAAAGCTTCCAAACAAAAACACGTTAACTTTTTAAAGAAAAGACATTTGAAAGAGAGGAAAGCGCATTTGTCCAAAAACAAAAAGGGACTCCCTACAAAACATCCATAAAAAGTAAGAATCTTCTTTAATAATAATAATAAATAAAAAATACGGCAGCAAAAAGCAAAAATCCATAAGCATCAGGAGCAATCCCTCCCCTTTTAAGAGGCAGATGGGGTGCAGGGCTGCCGAATCAGGACTTAACAAGTCGCCAAAACATCCAAGAAAAACACCAAATTTTAAAATTATTGGCCAAAATTTTGATAATTTTTAATATGTGTTGATGGTAACTTAACTTCAGTTTTATCGAAATTCAAAAAATATCATAAAAGAATCAATTTTATTTGATAAAAATTCTTTTTAAAAAACCGAAATTGTTAAATGAAGCCAAATCGGCGATTTGTGCCAAAACTAGGAGCATAGGAGGGTTGGGAAGCTCCCCTCCCTCAATAACCGAAGGAAGAAAAAGAAAAAAAAGATGAGCGGGCGCCGAAACGTCGCTCCGGTTTCGGATTTCGGGGCCGTTTCGGGTTTCTCGGGCCCCGTTCTTTCTTTCGTTCTCTGCTCCGCGCCCGCTCTGCTCCGAGTGCGCTCTCGCTCCCCTCCTTCCCAGCAAACTCAATCACATCGGGCAAACATCGCATGTAACGAGCGGGGTGTAGCGGGAATGGGCCATCGAGGGGGTCGGCGACTTATTGCGAAATTCTCGGAGAAAAATGTTTTTTTTTTTTTGTTAAAGGATATATTTAATTTTAGACAGTCAAAATCCGACAAATTTTGGCTTGTAAATGTAGAATTTGTAATGTTTATTATGCGTCGAGTTTCTGTCTGAATAGTTAGAGAAAGTATAAAATCGTAAAATATTCAGATAGTGAAAAAAGTTTAGACGTAAAACTTCGCATACATTATTGCATTAAAAACAAACGTGTTTATTTGTGTATTAATACAATCAAACAGCATATTGTATTCTTCATACGATTATACATAGGCGTAAACTTGTATTAACCCACGAGTCCGAACCCCTCCCAATATTTTAAAAAAGTGCCCCAATTTCACTAAATAAAAATTAGAGCCATGCCTCCCCCCCCCCATCCCAATAATCTTTTGAAAACTTTACGCCTCTGCGATTATATCATTCATAAAACTCATTCATAAAAAAATTGTATTATTTAATTATTTATAAAGTTGTTTGTATTATTCATACGATTATATCATTCATAAAATTATGTTATTTATAAAATTGTATTATTCGTACATTGTATTATTCATAAAATTGTGTTATTCATACATGGTATTATTATTTTTATATATAATTATTGTAAATTCATACGATGAAAGTTATTTGAGTCGCCCAATTTCAGAAAGTCTCTTGTTCACTTTTGAGAACAAGCTCATTGCATTTTCAAATTTCATTTTTTTTCGTATTAAATTTTATTTCAAGTTCCGGAATTAAGGAAAGTATATTTTTTAATGTGTAAAATAACATACTTTCCTTAATTCCAAGTGTAGAAATAAAATTAAATACGAAAAAAAAAATTAAAATGTAAGGGGCTTGTTCTCCAAAGTGAACAAGAGACTTTTTGAAATTGTGCGACTCATTTTAAAGAATAAATATAATTTTCTAAGTTTATTTTATTAAAGATTTTAAATATTAATTACTCGTTTTAGGATGTTGGTAATTTAGAACAAAACTATTTATTATTAAGCATTTTTGTAGTTTTTCTGTGCCCATTCTTTTATTTCTACAATATCGAAAGTTTCTTTTTAGGCCTATTCTGCCATTTATAGTATTTTCAAACAAAATTTAAATTGCATATTGAGTATGTTAAGTTGCATATTTTCATATAAAATTTATGCGGCAATGCATTCCTATGCAAAATACTATATCCCTGCCTTATATAGTATTTTCATATAAAATTTAAATTGCATATAAACATTAAAAAAATCCTTTACTTTTATTTCGTCACACTATTTGTTAAGCAAAATATCAAGACAGACAAAATAATAAAATCATAGAAAATGTATGGATGCAGATAAATAATTGCACATATTTTTTTTAAGTTACCTAAAAGTTACAACAACAAAATTCGAAAAAATAACAGCAAATTAATATATTCCTAATAATTATTTTTTTAATTAATGTAAGTTTTAATATTTATATACTGCAATATTATATATTTCTTACAATTATTACGTGTGAAATAAATTAAATGTACTCTTCAAATGACTGCTCAAAGACTCATTACTGTTAATATCCCACCTACATTTACTAAGCGACCATCATCTAACAAAACGCAATTAATATACAACCCCGAAAGAGGGGGCCTTGTGGTAAAAAGCGTATGGAGGACCCTTAATAAACACAGCGCTTGGGCCCTTTCAATTATGATTCGTTAAAAGCGGCAATGCATTCCACCCCGCCCCCCTTCCCTACTCCCCCACACTGCTTATTACAAGTCAATCTGTCGACAAGAAATCGTTTCACAGCGATTGCTGATTTAATTTTCCCCTCCCCCGCTCAATTCCATTTTTTTTTTTTTTTTTTTTTGAGGTTCGTTTAATGGAAAAACTGATTTTACTTATTTGCAGAGGAAATGAAAAAGTGGTTTGTGTTATTTCTATTTGGAAATAAGTGGTTAAGTATTTGCATGCATTAATATTTTTCAGTTGTCTGATTGCTAAGGTCGTTAAGTTGCTGCGTATTTTTTTTTATGTAATTTCTTCATTTTTTTTTTCCAGTAATTTTACAAGTCCCGATGTATATTTTATAAGAGTTTTTTTTTTTTTTTAATCTATTTTATTACTTTATTAATTTTTTTTTTTTTTTTTTTTTTTTTTTTTGTAATTATAAAGTTAGTAAATTTTGTGAACTTTTGTGAAAATGTATTAATATAAATTTTCTTATAATTCATTGCATGTCCTCCTTATATATTATTATCGATGTTATTATTCTTATTTTCTAATATACAATTTATAAAATATATATTTCAAATATTTATAAAACAAAATTTACTTTAAGAACATTTGCAATTAATGGACATTTAAAAGAGTTTAAAAAAATGTATTTTGCTATTTGCTATTCAAATTAAATTAAATATAGTTTTAAATTCCTTTTTTTGCACCGAAAATGTACAAAATTCCATTATTTAATTACCTGACAAATTTTAACTTTAATTTGCACCAAACAAATGAATGATTCCTTATATACTTTTGTATCCAGTAGACTAAGAACTTATCCTAATAAAAATATTACAGCAATTAAAACTAATATAAGGTTTTTCATTTCAAACATTGCCCGAATGAATTTTCCGCCTTCTTATCGGACCTAAAATTAAACATAATTCCGATAATTTTTAAAGAATTAGAATAGACTCAATAATTAGGTAAATTTTTTTATTTTTTACTTTATACCTAACCTATAAAACTTAAAAACATTAAATACACATCAAAATTAGTACATACAATCAGTATTGATAAGCACATTCAGTTACAAGCTTTCTACACGTTATTAATTTCACCAAAGGTGCAGTTATAATAAGTAACACCTTATTAGCTGTCTCTAAAATCAACATCGCATGGATCCTATGTAAGACCTTTATTTACTAATCCCTTACTCCGTGAATTAGTTTTCTAAACCACTTTTCCTGAGACAGAATTCTATTCTATTATATTTGCATCTTCTGTGACGATGACTGATAACGTTATGTGCGACATAGAAATTCTTGTAATAGTAGAAAAAAATGTAAATGATATCTGTTCTTATATCCAAGTGTTGCAAATTGGTCAGTAGTAAGACAAAATATAGTTCTGACAGCGTTCGAAAGTAAGAGAAAAAAGTTAGGCGTTATTGGCACTTAGTACTTTTTTTAATTGCCAGAATGTTCTGCTTAGGCGTAATTTTAAAATAATTCAAATTGAGCAGAGCTGCCAACTGTTACGATATTTTTATAACCGTTAAGCCTATTTTGCATAAAATTAGAAGTATGATTTGATTTGCACTCTAAAAATATCACCGTCTTATAGGAAAAAAAAATGAAAAGTATGAGAGCAACTATTGAAAATCAACATTGAATGTAAAAAATGATGACTGGGTGTATTCAAACTACGGCATTCAAACTAAATTTTTTATAAAAGTTAGGCGTAAAAAATTATATATTCATATAAATGGGAATTTTGACAGTAAAAGTGAAACCTGCACATCATACACCAAATAAATTATCAAATAGTCACAAAAATCAAGTTGTTTTCTTAAAACTGTAGGTTATTTTGGAACGAATATCTTCCTTGCTGAAATATTTTGCATTAAATCTTTATATCTTCCATAGAAGCATGCATGTGCTTCAATTTGCAAATTCAGAGAATTTTTTTTAATTAGGCCATCGCTAAACACCACATGCAAGATTATTAAAATCTTCAAAGACGCTTATATGCAGACTCAAACAAGTGCCTCATTATAACTCAGATCTCATTATTAACTTTCAAATCAAGGTCGCGAACCCCGAATAAAAGATCTTCATTTACCAATCCGCACTCCGCCATGAAATAACCTATCCACGGAATGACAGCAATGGAAAAAAATCCTTCACATATCCAGCAAAGACGTTTAATAATTATTTTTTTATTCACCTCTTCTGCGACGATTGTCAACGTCCTAAACAAAGAAACCTCTGTGAAAGTTCACGGAAAAGCGAGGGGTGAAGACGGAAAAAAAAGCATTGCAAAGTGGCATTCTCGTCGTTCAAATGTCGGAAATCGCCGGTAGCCGACGAAAAGAACAAGGGTCTGTTTTGTTAGGGGCCCTGGGACTTTTTTTCTGCTCGTGCCGTAAATCTGCTGGATGAGGGGCTGTAAATTCAGTGAGGCAGCCAGCAAATGCAGTTAATACCTTTTTTTTATTTAGGCTTCTTCCCACCGTTTCTCTTGATTTGTTGGGCTCGTTATTCACGTTCATGGGCCATTCGTAGATGCCGTTTCGCGGAGGAATGACTGAGTCGTCTATGTTTTAAATTGTCCCCTTTGTGTGCGAAACATTTGATTTCATAACTGCTGAAAATAGCCTGGCTTATAACCCCTTTTCACGGAAGAGGATATATTTTATGTCTGCATTGTACAGATGAAAGGACAGTTTCTTTTTTGGCTGAAAGAGTCATAGAAGATGCTATATTTTATGTCTATATACCAATGGAAAAAGTGCAAAAACCTTTAGAGATATTTCTGATAATGCAGATTTTTTTTAAGCACACTTAAAGTTTTATCAGGAAACTTTGAGAGTTTCTGATTTATTACTAAAAACCAATATTTTTTTCAGAATGCTGTTCAATATTAAGAAATTTGAAACACAATTCTACATTTTGAATGCATTTTATAAAAGTTTTTTTGCTCAAATTTTTCAGCTAAGATAACTGATTCTCAGTACAAAATGAAGTGCTTGTTTTTTTTAAAAATAATTTTGGATTTTTATTAAATAAGGTAAAGTTGGAGAAAATGGGTCTTAAAACTCATTTTTGACTATCAAAGTCCATTTTTAATCAGGAAAAAGCATTGTATTACAAAAAAAATTCACTTTTTTATTGGAAATATAATTGTTTACCTTTATTGTTTTTTTTTAATTAATTATTATATTCGAAAATGAGCATCTGCTATTATAACTTGTTTTATTTGATTCAGAAATCTATGGTGTATTTATGAATGACCAGAATAAAAATATTTAAATAAATATTTATATATCTTCATTATTTGGATGTCTGACGTTAGACATATGAACCATTAGCGAATACATACAATTCAGAAGAGCTTTTTTTATTAATCATTATATTCGAAGATGAACATCTGCTATTATAACTTGTTTTATTTGATTCAGAAATCTGTGGTGTATTAATGAATTACCAGAATAAAAATATTTAAATAAATATTTCTATGTCTTCGTTATTTGGATGTATGGCGTTTGACATATGAACCATTAACAAATACATACCATGCACAAGAACTTTAGAATCAAAACATGCACTTACTTATGTAACAGACGTACAATAATTGAGTTTGAGATTTCAATTAAAATAAATTATTGAGAAAGCATTAAAATTCACTAATTTTCCAAATATAGAACTTAAATGTTTATTTATTTTTACAAAACATACAACCTTAAAAAACTACTTCACTAAAAGATTTTAAAACAAACTGTGCTTACCTTTTGATATCTATTGGCGTAGGAACCAGTTAAGAGCGAATGGAATATGATGATAGTTTCGTCCAAATCCCAGACAAAAACTCTTTCGAGGTTGTTCTCCGGATCCGGACTTGGGTTATTCAACCGCCTGCCCCTTCCTTTTCCGGTTTTCCCTCCTGGAAAAAACAAAGCATTTTTTTTAGTTGAAATAAAATTATTTTACGTATTCCGTTATCGTTCTAATTATAAGCAACTTATATACAGGTAAAATATAAGTATTTCTGCATTTAAATTTATTCAAGTATAGAATAAAAATATTACTTATTTGGCAATAATAAATATTGTAAAACAAATTCCCATAATTGCAAGAGTATCGACTAAATGAACAAAAGCAGAGTTGTGTATGCTGTAGGGAAGAAATCGAAACTACTAGTAAGTTTCACTCTTGATACGTCACATGAAACTCCTCATTTAGTAAAAAAAAGAACGCAGATAAATGTATAACTACATTCTCAAGTTGCCTCTGCATAAACTGAAAAATCAATGATTTTCGTAAGAAATCATAAAATCAATGATTTTCATAAGAAAACATAAAATCAATGATTTTCGTAAAAAATCATAAAATCAATGATTTTTGTAAGAAATCATAAAATCAATGATTTTCATAAGAAAACATAAACTCAATGATTTTCGTAAGAAATCATAAAATCAATGATTTTTTAAAAAATCTTTTAAGTATTTTAAAATGTATGTCCTTTTCATAAATGTAATGGTAATTAAATTCAACTAATATAAGAAATATTTATATGTTAAATAATCGTAAAAGAAACCTCAAAAAGTCCAAACAGTGAAATTTGGTAATTTTTATCTCACAAAAGCTTTTAAAATAAAGAAATTTCAAAAGGAATTTAAAAATTCAAATAAAGGGCTTCATTTAAAATAACTGTCTATAAAACTTGATGATATAAAGTTTTATAACAGCATAATTGTAAAATCGGATTTAAATCCAATTTTTAAACAAAATGTAATAATTAATTTAGTGTTGAATTATTATTTATTTAAAGTCTCTTGACAATCTCATTTACATAACGTTCTTTATTACTCACCTTTTTTAATGAGCGTTTCTCTTGTGCCGTTGGTGGTTTCGATTTTCACAGGTGATGCTTGCTGGTGGTTGTCAAGGGCATAAGGTGAGATATCTAAACAAATAAAAATTCCCATTTCAGCATTAATTTTCCATTGAATTTTATATCAAGAACTTTAAACGAAGAATAAAGCATAATAGTAATAATAAATGCTTGATAATAAAAACCGAAAAATAAGTGGATGAACATTTTTCCTTAAGTCTACAATTGAAATAAAATTTAATTTCAAATATATGTATACATTCATTCAGATAATTATTTTGTCATTGACTTAACTTTTAACGTGAAGTATACCGACCGGTTCTGAGCAGCAATCTGTATCCCAAGATGCAATGCGTCGATGAATTTTTTATGCGCTCCGACCGGATTTCAAGTTTTGCGCAAGAACGAAACTGTTGACAGTATCCCAAGAAGCATTGCGCTGAGGGCTTCTTTTGTGCGCTACCGCATATGCACTAGGGCCTATCTTTCCCCTCCATTATCTTTGGAAGACCCACATCAGAAAATGCCATATGATTAAAAGATAGCATTTGGTTTGTAACGCCAAAATGGAATAGGTTATTTTACGTATATACCTTTTCTTACATCCCTTTTTAAATAAAATCATTGGATCAAATCGAAGTCCTTACTATAAATAATTAGATTTTGCATAAATTCTAAAATTATGTCTTGAATAACGTTCAACAAAGTTATTTAATTTCTTTCGTGATTTTACTACGTCTCCCTATTAGTCCCAAACTCCTTTCCAGATATTAAGGGAAATTGAAATATGCCAATTTCTTATATTTTCTATCACAATAAACATACTCCATTTTTTTTTATGTTTATGAACTAAATTGCATATTGCTTTTAATCACTTGTGTACTATTGGGCTGTCTTTACACAAAATAAAATGCAGAAATCCTGCACAGATGTTTAGAAAATATAGGAGAACAAATTTAATAACGATTTCCAGACTCTGCACTGCTAAAAATAGGCACTCAAAAATAAGTAAAATGTACTCGGTTTTGAGTACATTAGCTGCTTATCGTAGCACCGGATACAGAAGTTTGATTTTTGAAAAAGACATGCACTCAAAAATGAGTACAATGAGTAAAAATGAATCAAAAGAGCAGTTGCTTGCCTACGTAGGATGCCTTCATAAATCACTTTCAATAAATGGCAACAATTACACCTAAGAATTACCAGGAATCAATTTGGGGCGACGTGAAGAAGTTATAAACAGAATAAACGTTAAAAAGGTGTGCCCAAAGAACGGGAAGTAAGATATTTGAGTTGTAATAACTCAGTTTCCATTTAAGAAATCGACATCAAATAGTGTGGAAAACCATCTTCTGAACACCAATTTTAAGTTTGTCAGGTCGCTTTGTTAAGATGGCTTGAACAGAAGCTGATGTTACCAATATTAAATCACACTCCTCATTTTTGAGAAAGTACGGTACTTAAATTTGAGTACGTCATCGTTCATTTACAATGCAATTGTACGCCAAGAAAAATGAGTATGTTCAGGTACTCTTCTAAGTAAATTTTTTTTTACAATGCAGATATTTAGAGAAAACAGAACTATAAATTTCATAACAATTTCCAGACTCTACCCTTTCGCTATGCTACTGAAACGTACTTTCACAAAAACTGTTCAACGGGGACTTTCATTCCAACCATGTGGTGTTGATTTTTGAATTGAAGATCTTCTCATCTTCTCGATCTTCCTCAAAGTCCGTGCCATTCTTGACACTCGGCAAAAAGCACGCACCAAACCTTCCTTTTCGCTTCCGCATTTATCGCCGCAGAAAACGTTTATCACATTGGGATGTCCGCCCCTTTTTCAGCCATAAAATGTTGTTTTAGACTTTTTATTTGGACGCCGCTAAGAGGTCCCTCTGTTAGCACCTTTTTTAACACCTCATCTGTCAGCGTCAGGCGTGAATAGTTTTCGGGCTGGTTGTCGACGCTGAAGGACCGCTTTTAGATACACAAGGAAGTGTTGTTTTGAAGCGATTAATAATGTGTAGTTTTTCTTTGGATTGTTTGCTGCTATTTGCAGCCGTTGTTGCTTTTATTTTTGTCCCCGACGTGCTTTAGACTGCTTGAAAATGAATGGTTAGCATAGGCGTAAACTTGTATTGAGCCCACGGGCCTTACTCCCCCCCCCCCCCCCCTGGCAACCTGGCAAAATTTCCCTAAATTTATTGCGTTTTAGTAAAAATTAGAGCCCTTTCCTCCTGATAATTTTGGAAACTTTACGGCCTCGGAAGGTTAGAAAGGTAGTTATGTAAAATAGAATAGTAGGGGCTATAGTGTTCGCAGAAAGTGAGGGTAAATGAATAAATATATAGACCGAGAAGCCATTTAAAGTTTTTAGAAACTGCTTATTGCCGATCACATTACTTAAAAACTTCAAATAAACAGATTTTCAAAAGAATATTGCAACAGAAGAAGCATTTCCAGAATTTTAGAAACTGCTTATTGCCGATCACATTACTTAAAAACTTCAAATAAACAGATTTTCAAAAGAATATTGCAACAGAAGAAGCATTTCCCAAATATTTGTTTTTTGTTTAACAGTTTTATTTTGCTTGCGGTTTTTGTGTGGTGTAATAAGTTAGAGGGCCACCTCAGGCCTTGCCTAATAATAGTCTGTATTAATGTAGTTTTACTGATTTTCGTAACAAGATTGCCGAAGTTCACTCTATGTAAGGAATATTTTGCAACAAAAACGTAATGAATTCTCTCCAAAATGATAAAATTTATAAACCAAAATAAGTTGTTTTAGTTATTTAATTACATAAAAAAATATTTCAAATGTAAGGTCAACCAAAACAATGTAACAAACCTTGAGAGTGGCAACAGTTTAATCAGTTGAAATTTATATATATTTTTTTTTCTACGTCGTCATGGATACTACTTCGTGTAATTTGGAATATCGCCTGTAACAATTTTAAATATATCCATTTAACATGTAAAACTGAATATTCAAAAATGAGAACGGCTACGTAAGCAAAAAAAAAATCAAACGTAGGGATTATAAATTAACAGAATACTTTATTTGCAAAAATTACAATATTAACGTAACCATTTTCAAATATCTACAATATTCCGTTCGAGTGTTATATAAGTGCATTCCAGCTAAGTTGAATTAAGGTGGCAACAAATGTCAATTGAAATGAACGAAAGTCTATTTTGTCAAATGGAAAGTTGGCGATAAAAAATGGCTTTGTCGAAATACCTGCTTCCTTAAGTTTTACCAAAGAGTTTCTAAAGGAAAATGGAAGAAATTTTTCATACGAGAATTCTTGCACGGTCACGCTAGTATATATATTATATTGCCGGTATACAATATATAAACGTTTCCTCACCTGCAGTTGAGCATGGGGGCAGTTGCGAAAGTTGGTAGGTGGCTGTTGTTGGAACGTTTGCTGACGATGCTAACCCCAAGGGGGAGGTGCTGTTGGTGGGGGGGATGTAAGGGTATCCCTGGGTGGGGTAGTACGGGTAACCGCTTTGACTGTACCCTCCGTAAGAGCTGTAGTCGACACTCTGAAATGTAGTATTGCATATTAAAGTATGAAAGTGATAAATAAAAATGGCACTTTTTCGAGTACAACAATGGAATTCAAATCTTCAATAAAAGCGAAGAAAATAAGTTCAATTAACTAATTTACCAATATTTTATTTTAATTAATTCATATCAATTCTATTGAGCTTAAGGTGTGGATCAAATGTAAAATTTATTAAATTGGGTCAATTTTAAGTTAAATAAGAATTTTATTTATATCATCATGAATTGAGAAAGCATAAAAGTAGTATTTAAAAGTTTGTATAATTCGTAACTTCTTATAGAAAACAAAAATGAATTAATGGCAAATTTAATGCTGACTACTATTATTAACTAAAATGTATTTTTAGTTCATCAAAGAATTAATAAAAATTAAAGGTAAAATTATTTAGAGTAGAAGAAACTAAAATAACGATATTTAAATTTCAACAAAAAAAAATTAATTATATAATTCTTACCTGTTGGGAGGAATAAGATTGTGCATTTGAAGCATTACTTGGAAAACCGCTAGCACTATAGGCGCTACCTAAAATAGAAAGAAAATAACTCAATAACACACGAAACAATTACAAAAGTTCTAGTAGAAAAAATCTCATTTTTTTATAAATGTTTTAGTTACACGTGTAAACTTGTTGTGTTTTTCAATTCCTGTTTCAGTATTTATCCTTCCAAAATATTATTAGTTTCTAACAAATACCATAGAAAATACGTTAGAATTATTTCCATCATACAATTAAAATACTAATCTGAAATCACAACTTAAATTCTACATCTTGAAACCTGGTAAATTAATAGCTAAGGAATTTACTTTTAAATGTTGTAGCTTTTAATAATGTTTTGAATATCTAAGTAATATCTGCTCTTAGTAATGCCTTGAAAAATCACTGAACGATAAAATTATGAATTAATTCAGCAATTAAGGGTGATATCATGGTGATAATTAATTGCCTAGGTGTTGTTAAAAATACTTCTTAAGCAGTAAAGAGATATTCTGACAGTATCTTAGGGTTATTGCTAGCTTGTCTTTTGTACTGAATGCTCTAAATGTCTTCTGTAGGGCTAGAATGTATTATGTAGCTCTTAAAATGTATTCTGTAGTAAATTTTATTTTTCACATATATAGAAAAAATCATTACAAAAATTTAATCAAATATTGACAAGCAGTCCATTTATAAAATTTCTATTTCAAAGCTTAATATTGCTTTAACTTGCACTAAATTTGTTTGAAATATGATAATTTTTTATTGAGACATTTCGTTCATAAACAGAAACAAGCACCTTTTTTTAAGGACCACAAGATGTTTAGGAACACTATAAACACAACATTGAAATTTTAACTTGAAAGCAATGCGTTACTTACTATACATTTTATATAGGATAAGAAAAACTAATCATTAAAATGAAAGTTTGGATTTTAAAAGTTTTGAAATTGAATGAAATGAAAAGATTTATTACATTAAATTGCTAGTCAATATATCTTAAATAGACCTCAATGAATGATTACTACTTATACTAATACAGTACATTATGATTAATGGAGCTTTACACCATTGAGCAAAACATTTTAATTTCGATAAATTTGGCACTGTCTTAAAAGCAATCAACCCCCAAAAGCCGCCAAACTTCCGTAAATACTCCGCTAAAGAAACGAAGGTAGGAAGCGAAAAAAAAAATCGCGCCAGAAAATAAATAGTTGGCGGCACCCGCAGAGATAAATCCCCTTCATTTTTAAAAATGAGGTAAATAGCCAACATTACCAGTGATCCATCAGTTGTTTTCACGCCTAGCGTTGGAAAGCGCTGTCTTGGCGGGATAGCGCCTATTTTTATTTACTTCCCTTTTCCCTAACCGCTGGCCTAATTGCCTGGAACTAATAGAAGCGTCGCTTTGCCGCAATTAGAATTTTACTCTTTGCTCAAACTTCATGAATGAAAGTCAGGGGGAGCTTGTTTGGTTTTTTCGCCAAGTGGGAGAATTAAGAGATTTTTTATATTGTACTAATGACTTTTGGGAGTAATGATACCAACGGCGGGGTTTGTTGTTTTAATTTGGACAAAATGCTCATGAAAGGTTTGCTTGTTAAGTGCAATTGTAGATGGTAAACTATAATGCAATTTGAAAGCTTGTAAATTTTGTTTTTTATTGTAACTTTTTTGCATACTGTTAAAAATTACATTCTGAAATTACTAGCTTTACTTTTTTTATTAAAGAATATTAAATTTTATCATAAACTATGGCATTAGTATCTCAAATACGTATGATATGTCCATTAGTATTGATGGGAAGAAGTACCACCCCACTTTTAAAAATTTAAAAATTGATAGAAATGTTACATTTTAATTTCCTTAAATTTAGCTTTTTTCTCTCACTCTTAACATACTATTGCCTATGTTCGTATTAAAAAATTAGTAAATTAAAAAATTTAAGCAAAATTAAACTTATTAAACGTTTAATAGTCAGAGCATTGATTTTAAATAAAAACAATTAAGACTTTATTCAGATTAGTAAGATGCATAATTTTTTTTTGCATTTATTAAAAAAAAACTTTCGACATAATGATATTGATAATATAGCCTTGTACAGTATGTTAACCAAATGAATAGCAATAATATTACTCTATAGAAAAAATATAGAAAATTTAAAATAAATATCAGAAAATCCAAAAAAGAAAATAAATATGAATTTCAGTTGCAAAAAAAAATAAATGATTTTTAAATTACGTTTATCATTTTCTCATGGGAAATCATTCAATTCGAACTATTCAAAAGATGAATAACATATATATTAACTATTTAACAGATTATAATTATTTTTGATTTTATTGCTTATAATTTTGAAAATTATTGTTTACAAGATGTCATGTTATGCATGTGTGTCTTACCATAAGTATAAGGATTCTGTGTTGTTTGTGTTCCGTTCCCAGCAGGAAAGTGGGAACTGTATGGATTCAGGTACGAACTTTGAGAAAGTGGGGAAATTGGGCTGTTGTTTGTTTTGCTGTTGTTCTGGTGGCTCAGACCCCGACCACCTGTAAAAAAAAAACGAAATTATCGAAGAGTGTCTTCAATAAAATGTTCAATCAGAAACGTCAGCTATCGAACAAAATCGGGTTTATTTTGCACATCTGGCCTCACAAACTAATAATGAAATTGTAAAATTGTGTTTAATGCTGGTTTTATTTCAGATACATGCTTTGAAATTACACCAAAAACAAGAAATTTAGTATAATATCATAAAGTTTGTAACTGCTGAGAAAACTCGAAAACACTGTTCGTAATGTGGTGTTCATGATTGTTGATTTATATATAGTTTTTGCTTATACCTCTCCTTTCATTTTTAATGAAAAAAAAATTGTCAAATTTGAAATTAAAAGAAATTTTAAAGATTTTGCATAGTACAAAAATTTAAAAACTTTATAAGTAATACGATATTAATCTTAATAAACAAACAATTTTATCAATGTAATTAAAATATTCTCATATAAACTATTTACTACTTTTATTCATTCCAATCTTTTTTTTTCTTTATTATTTTAACACACTAATTTTACATTAACAATAAATTGCATAAAAATATATATATTAAAATATTTTATTTCTAACGAGTATTACTCGAAAGCATTTTGATAAAGTAGTCTACGAATTATTTAGTTACAAATTAAAGTATTTAAAAAGATATGTATGAGTATTTTTATATAATAGTTCTGTATTACCTGTTACACCATAGGATTGGGAAAGAACATTGTAGGCTGTGGCTTGGCTTGCCTGATTGTAAAAGTTAGAAGCCGCTTGCATAGAGTAAGCAGGGTTTTGTGCTCCAAATTGCTGGTACGCCTGCATGCTGCTGTAATATATTTGAATGATAAAGATTAAATGTTATATGGTTTATAAATATATATTTAAATCTTAATACAAAATTGTTATTGATAAACACTTTATGTGGAAAATATTCTATGCATGTCCTTTTATAAAAATCGATATCTTTTATATATCGATAATCTATTTAAATACAAGAATAAAAAGCATTTACTGTTACATTTTTATTTGTTTAGTTTACTTATATACTTCAAATACAAATTGTATCAATTACATTTTTAGTGTAATTTTAACTTTCAATTTGTTTTGGCTGAGAAAGGCAAGTACATAACTTAACTCATAGCTGCAATTCAGTATACCGTAGAATTCCGATTATCCGGATCAACTGGGACCACATCCCATCCGTATAATCGAATTTCGGAATAATTGGATAACTCACGAAAAAAAGATTATATTTTAGTAAAAAAAATGAATTTTGCTTTAGTATGTAATGTAATTTAATGACTATTAAAAACAATATCCTTAACCGATAAAAAAAACTTTTAAATTGTGATTTTTGCTGATCCTGAAAATTTGTATATTCGTTAGGTTTTATCCGGATAACTGGAATGCAGATAATTGGAGCTCTACTTTATGTAGAATCAAAATTTATTCTCTCACCTGCTATAATAAGAAGCTGGATAGGAATTTGTAAAATCCAGGGCTGTCCCCTTTCCTGGACTTAAGTCACCTAAAATCCAAAAATGGTTAAATTAATCCAAAATATCAAAACAAAATAACAAACCTTATACAATAGTAACCGTTCATTCCCGACAATCTTATAAAATAACTTTCTGTGCGTGTTTCTAATAATTTAATCAAATTACAAAATTTATTTGAAGTCCTTACACCCTCTCTATGCATCAACAATTTTAAATTGAAAGTTAAAATCTAAGTAGTTTTATGGTCACTTTAGATGTTATTAAAACAGAAACTTTAACTGCCTTAAAATCAACATGATATACCTCAGCAACAATTTGAATAATTTGTGTTCTAAAGATATTAATTAAAATAATGCCTGGTACATTTTATTAGAAAAATCAATGGTAGCAGTCATATGACAAAAATTAAATAATTTTGTTAAAAAAAAATCCAAGAAAAAGCAATAAATAGAATATTGTGCCTTTATATACTTTTATTAATTGAACAGAAACTATGGACAATTTTATATTGTTTTTTATGTATATATTTACATTATAACTATAGTATGCTTATTTGTAATGGTTCCCCAACTATGAATAGTTTTAGAATCATTATAGATATCGTGATTTTAGAGTCATTTTAGAGTCTTGTTAAAATAAGTTATGACAATTTGAGTTTAAAAGTTAATTTGGAAGATGAATGTAATTAATATTCAAGGAATAAAGTTAATGTATTTCGCATGTAAAAAAGTAGTATTAAAAGATTTGTAGAAATTAATTTAGTTTTTAAAAGTTCAATTCAACTCATTTGTTAAAGATGTTATTAACAAAAAAAATAAACAATAATTAAAATTATAAGTAGATAAACGGCTAATAAAGTTAAAACATTTATTCAAATTGTAAAAAATAATTACATAAAAAGCGCATAACTTATATAATATTTTAACGTAATATTTCACATATACATAGAGTAACTTAGGTAAGGTGCATGATTAAATATTTATTGTAATACTCATATAAATAATTACTAAATGGTTGGATGATTAAAATAAATACTGGTAGGTCCTCAATTGGCGAGGCCCAGTTGGTTTAGTCGGTATAATACATACACAATGTGGTTATATGTAAATCTTGTTATATATATATAACAAATTTCAAATATATGATACTAATATTTGAATATTTTATAAAGAGTCATTTGGTATTTATATTTGTCACTTTTTATATAATCAATGAGCACAATGGGACTAATGGTGGAGATACTCATAAATTCTTATAACCCTTACCTGTGTAATTGGCTAAAGAATCTGCCGTAGGGTAACCGGAATCAAGGTGAGATGCATCAGGTGCAGATAAATGCTCAACTTTCACTACAAAATTGGAAGGAAGGAAACCGTCACTTCCAATTCTTAGCAAAGTGAACCAATTATAGTCTGTTCGTCCAGCCTTACAGTAAGAAGAGCAATAGGCTATCGCTACTACATATTAAACATTTTATATCATTGCCATGAACAGGGACGTCTTTATAGAACGTATATTTGCCAAGGGCGCCAAACTTAATTGAAGGCGAACAAAACTTAAGCCGTAATCTTTTATTTCATTATTATCTTATGTATTTCTTCAAATTCACATTATTGTATAATTTTGTATTGAGCCGTCCGTGACAATTAATGTGATATCTTACTTTTGATTTCAATTAAAAGAAATTCGTCAAAAATAGTGTGTTCGAAATACTTAGAGTAATATTCGAGCACCTATTTATAACCAGAAGCCATATGTTTGTTTGTGATTCGCATTGCTCTCCTCGTGATATTAGGACAGGAAATACAAGCTCAAAATGGATTGTTTATTTAATCAAATTTATTTGATTGTGACCAATTGTTTTCTTTAAACTTCTGGTGATTGGTGATTACATTTAAATATACCATGGAGCTTTTATTTCACAGAACAGACTATAACTGAACTATGTGCATTGTCTATTCTACTAATTTGTGGTAACTGATTTATTGATCCTTTAATTGTAAAGATTAAATGGCTATAAATTAAGAAAATAAATATCGGAAAGAAAAGCAGACATAACATGCTTCGTTTTATTTTATTGAAGAAAATAGTTCGAAATTATATCTTATAAAATGTGTACCTCATTTACTTCATTTTGTAATATCAGTTGAAAAATTAGCTTGTTTTAAATTTAAATGTATATTTAGCACATGAAATCAGCCTTCGAATTTTGTAGCTCTACTAAGATGCAAATCACAATTGTGTGCATATCATTACACGAACGTATAAATTAAAAAAAAAATTAGGAAGTTTCTGAATCGGAGTATGAAATGTCCGGAAAACTATGTTTTAGATGAAAATAATTTTGAGAAGTGGGGTACATATGTCCTTTAAGGGTTAATATGTAACTTACCTGAGGGTTCATTGCCGCACATTGCCCAAGCAGGTGTAGAATTATATGACGGCGAATCATTGGGACTTGCCATAGGACCTAGGACACCTGCAATCAAATGGAAGCTAATTTTAAAAAAAGTTCACAAAATCTGTTATTTACAACATTATTAGTTTAACAACCGTATTTTTACAAAGAGTGGTCATTTTTTACTTCTTACGTTGATTTTCAATAATTGCACTAATTGTTAAAAATAGGTATTCAAAAATAAGTCAAATGTACTCATTTTTGAGTATATTCGATGTTTATAATAGCTCCGAATACATAAGTTTCATTTTTGAAAAAGGCATATTCTCAAAAATGAGTACAATGAGTAAATAAGAATACAAAGGGCAGATTCTTGCCTACATAAGATGCCTTCATAAATCACTTCCGATAAATATCAACAATTACAACCACGACTCTCCGGGAATCGAACCCAGGTCTTCAAGTGCTTCCGTCACGTGAAGAAGTTATAAACAGAAGAAATGTTAAAAAGGTGTGGCACAAGAATAGGAAGTAAGATAATTGAATTTTAATAACTCAGTTTCTATTTAAGCAATTGACATCAAATAGTGTGGAAAACCATCTTCTGAACAACTATTTTAAGTTTGTCACGTCGCTTTATTAAGATGGCTTGAACAGAAGGTGAGATTAGCAATATTAAATCACACTACTCATTTTTGAGAAAGTACTATTACTTAAATTATAGTACGTCATCGCTCATTTTCAATGCAATTATACTAAAAAAAAAACGAGCAGGTACTCATTTTTTAAGTACTTTATTTTACAGTGTACTTTTATTCAATAATTTTGTCATTGAAACGATGATATTTATAGAGTACAAATATGCTGCTAATATTATGCAAAAGGAGCTTTAACTATTACAAAAATATCATAACAGTTGGCAGCTCTGCTTTAAGCAATTTGAATTATTTGAAAATTACGCCTCAGCAGAACATTTCGGCAACTAAATACAATTGCTCGGTGCCAAACGACGTCTTACTTATATATTCTAATTTCGAATCCTGCATCCGACCTGCGTAATATGTGTGATATTACTTTTCTTAAAGAATTTCAATGCCTTAAAAGCAATTCTTACCATTTGTAGATAGAGTTGGCGGTAAACTTGGCGATTCAGACGCTAAACGATCAGGTTCATGTACTCATTTTTAAGTACTTTTTTTACAGTGTACATGTATTCAATATTTTTGTCATTAAGACGATGATATTTTTAGAGTACAAATAGAAACATGCTGCTAATATTATGCAAAAGAATCTTTAACGGTTACAAAAATATCATAACAGTTGGCAGCTCTGCTTTAAGCAATTTGAATTATTTGAAAATTACGCCTCAGCAGAACATTTCGGCAACTAAAAACAATTGCTCGGTGCCAAACGACGTCTTACTTATATATTCTAATTTCGAATCCTGCATCCGACCTGCGTAATATGTGTGATATTACTTTTCTTAAAGAGTTTCAGTTCCTAAAAAGCAATTCTTACCATTTGTAGATAGAGTTGGCGGTAAACTTGGCGATTCAGACGCTAAACGATCAGGTTCATGTACTCATTTTTTAAGTACTTTTTTTACAGTGTACATGTATTCTATAATTTTGTCATTAAGACGATGATATTTTTAGAGTACAAATAGAAACATGCTGCTAATATTATGCAAAAGAATCTTTAACGGTTACAAAAATATCATAACAGTTGGCAACTCAGCCTTAAGCAAGTCGAATTATTATTTTTAAATTACGCCTAAGCATGATATTTCGGCAACTAAAAACAATTTCTAGGTGCCAAACGACGCATCACTTCTATCTCCTAATTTCGAATCCTGAATCTAACATGCTTAATATGTGTGATATTACTTTTCTTAAAGAGTTTCAATTCCTTAAAAGCAATTCTTACCATTTGTAGATAGAGTTGGCGGTAAACTTGGCGATTCAGACGCTAAAGAGTGCGGAGAGGTTTGCCCACTGTCACCTTGGGTCTCTGGACTGGACAAACTGCCCTGCTGACTCTCTTGGCTACTGGAATGGAAAGGAATGGAAGAGTTGGCGACATCTTTCAATGGCAATGAAATATGATATAGCGATACAGCGATAAAACAAAGCACATATACCAGTCTATCTGCAACAATGTACCTGATAAAAAGTTAAGTTTTTCAAATGACTTACCTGAGGTTTTGTTTCCAAGAGTTTTATGGAATAAAGATATTTAAGTAAAACTAAAGAATTGTTATTGGAATTATTTTACTTTGCAAGTTATTAAATGGGACTTTAAATATGTAGTTAATTGTTTTATATGTTTTCATTTTAAATTCATATTTGGATAATTTTAACAGGTTTATTAAAGGACTCTCTTAATTTGTATTATGGTTTTTGTTAATCGGCATTTAAAACTAAAAATACATAAGAATATAAAAATATTTTTTAACTAAGTAATAAATATATACTAAGAGAATATCTGACATATAAAAGTTTTATAGTTTTAATCATTTTTTTTTAATATTTATTACTACATATATTATAAATTTAACGACACAATTTTTCAAATAAATATGTTTTGACCTCAGTCATCTATTGGGATTTTACAAATTAAAGTTTTTCTCAGTGAAAATATTTTTTTGTTCTTTATAGAATTAAAAGAGAAAACTTTAAAAAATTAAACAAAAATATATTATTTAATGAAACTCTAGAATTGTTTCTTGTAATTATGTGGAAAGATCATTATTTTAATTTATAATTATAGATTAGATTCGCATAGATTATTTTTAATAATCTTTTTAAAGTTAATAAAATTGGCAAATTGATTAAATTATTTTAAATTGAAAAAAAAATTATATTACACTATTTGAAAAAAAAAATGGCAGTTAAATTTTTTTGATATATATATATCAAAACCAAATTGGTAATTATTTCAGAAATTTATTTTTGAGAATTTAAAGAAAAAATTTTAGCTATTGAAATAATGCTAGTACAGTTGGTTTACTATTTTTTTTTTTAAATAATTTATTTTTATTTGCAAAATAAAAAGTAGTCAAATATATTCTAATCTGAAATCTATGTAGCAAGCGCTGCTAGTTGTTAATTAGCATTAAAGTTATTATACTATTATACATAATTTAGAAAT
Organism: Troglohyphantes excavatus; assembly: GCA_963932185.1. NCBI lineage: Eukaryota > Metazoa > Arthropoda > Arachnida > Araneae > Linyphiidae > Troglohyphantes > Troglohyphantes excavatus. The sequence continues at coordinate 30,887,948 of OZ010668.1, read as the reverse complement.
AATAGCTGAGATGCGTTAGAATACACTTGAAATATTAAATATTTAGATTTTATCAAGAAATATTAGGAGTTGAAAATTTCTTTCAGTATTTGCAGCAAGAAAATAAAAAGTTAAAGGAAATTTTAAATTTAAAGTACCGAAAAACACTGTTTTAACATAATTCAAAATTTATTTATTAACATATACAGTGTATAAAAAAATACAGTTTAAAGACTTTAAATGTAATTATATATAGACTGCATCATACATAATTCAAAAAACTGTTATGTTACCAATCTTTACTTTTAAGTCATTTGTAACTTATTTAGTAAACTGAACGTATCGATGTTATGCTGACTAAAAATATGTAATATAAAAATATGCCCTCGCTTTTTTGTAGCCGCTATTCATAACAGAACCTGCATAAACTAATATGAAACTGTAATAATACGGATCCTAAACTTCCTCACAGAAATCAATAGCATAGTCAAAAAAGTTTATCAATAAAACCTATCTATATTTATATTTATTTTGCTATTATTTATACTCAAGTGTAAACGATAAAATGCACACATTGCTTTCCCAACGAACATTGCAAAACCTAATTGAACTAAAACTATTACACATAACGCCCAAAGGAACAATGATTACATTTTCTCCGTTCACTTTTTTGAGCGATTTCCACCAACAACCACTACCAAGCGAATAAAATGGAAAATACGCATTAAGATACTCCATTTCCATATAAAATCATTTTATTTGGCAATAATTCCTTCAGCCAAATCCCTTCCCTTTGAGCAACAAAACGCCGACACTAGAAAACTGATAACTGTCACCTGTTTTCTTATGGCAAGCTAAAAGCACTCCTTAGAAAAACAATGAAAGGGCATCTGAACTGTTGACCCCAGCTTTGACTCCTTTTTTTTTCTTCTCAAGCTTTTGCAGTTAACTTCCTAGCTTGAGTAACTCTGGGCATGTGTTTACACTCAACGGTAGTCCTTATCGACCACGACGACAGCTACCAACACGTACCAACTTACACGTTTGCAAAAGAAACATATTCGGCCTGGTGATGCTCGTTCAAGATTAGCAGTACTTTTGTACTTAATTAAAAATCAATGGTTAGTATAAACTATTCTTATAATTCAATTCTATGTCAGTGATACACTGTTAAAAATAGGTAATTAAAAATAAGAAAAATGTACTCATTTTTAATTACATTCGAGGCTTATCATGGCTCTGACTCAAAAAATTTTCAAAAATTTGACTCAAAATCAAAATTTGCCAATTTTATTAACTTTAAAAATAATTTATTTATGTCACTCTATTCTAAAATTATAAATTAAATTAATCTGTTCTGACGTTTTTAATCTCCCTATACTTTTTCACATTCAGGCTTTTACATTCTTAAATTGGCCACTATTGCACAAAAATGAATTTGCTGTTTCCATTGTTTAAAAACCAATCACATCCTTTAAAAGGGTGAAAGTTATAGTAAATTTGACAGTCTTGTATATTTATAACTTTGGTTATTTTGGAAAATGATGATTGATTCAAGTGGTTGTTGATTCTTCATTCTTTTCCCTTTTGTGATAAGGTATAGAACAAAGCAAAATAAAATAACTTGAATTATATAATTTCTATGGCTCTTCTTATCTTTGCACTGAGGATATTCATTCTCTTGGTTTGTTTAGAAAATGTAAAGAATTTTTTAATTTATTTAGAAATTTAAAAACAAAATGTAAAAAAAAATATAGTGTTTCTTATACTCATTTTACCCTTTATAAGTTTACATGATAGTGTCAATCGAATGAAGTTTTTCTAGCTTATAAATGAGTAAGAAAACAATATACTTCTACAATGTAGTAGGCATTCTTTAAGTATAAAACAATGTACTTCTACAATGTAGTAAATATTCTTCCAGTATAAAACAATGTACTTCTACAATGTAGTAAACATTCTTTAAGTATAAAACAATGTAATTCTACAACGTAGTAAACATTCTTTAAGTAGAAAACAATGTACTTCTACAATGTAGTAAACATTCTTCCAGTAGAAAACAATGTACTTCTACAACGTAGTAAACATTCTTTAAGTATAAAACAATGTACTTCTACAACGTAGTAAACATTCTTTAAGTAGAAAACAATGTACTTCTACAATGTAGTAAACATTCTTCCAGTAGAAAACAATGTACTTCTACAACGTAGTAAACATTCAAGTAGAAAACAATGTACTTCTACAATGTAGTTAATTGAAAACAATGTACTACAATGTAGTAAACGTTGTAGAAGTTAACTTTGCTCTAATAAATTCAGCCGCTTAGTAAACTCAACAAACAACAAAATCAGTGTAAACATCTCCCGAAACATGTAATAAAATGGAGAATTTTTACTTATTAACCTCAGAACACGAAAACTTTTACAGAATGCTATGAAGCTATTTCTGGAAAACTTTTGTAACCCTTTTTCATTTGGGTTTAAAATTAACTTTATCATCAATAAAATAATTCATTTATGCCCTTCATTTTACATTATATACATTCTTTAAACGACACTTCACAATATTTCATAAGCAAAACACTAAATCAAATTATAACGGTCGCAAATAGTCATTGTTAAGTATCATAAAGGAAAAGAAAAGAGGAGCGTTGATTTATTAGACCTACTATAGCGAAATGATTTATTCATACATGACATTCCGACATAGGCCTCGCATGATGAAGGAATGAGAAAAGGTTCTAAATGATCCTGGAAAGTATGTTCTTAAAATATTACGAGGACTTTTCTAGCCCCGAAAAAAGTCTCAACGTCGGCGTCGGTCGCTTAATCAAGCGATGACTGCGTTGAAATTGTTTTTGCTTGCGACGTTTTTTCGTTTTAACGTTTTTTGCGTGTTGCAACGATTTTTCGTTTGTGACAGGTGGTCCTGGCACGGAAAATAAAACGATTTGAGATCTAGTATTAGTAAGAGCTAAGACATCAAATAAAGTGAATTAGAAGATTAAGATGTAAAATCTAATTATTATATTATTAGTTAGAAAGGGTCCTTTCAAAGGGTATTCATTTATCCAATGCTAAAGTTGCTTAACATTGTAGCATTTAAGAAAAATGTATGAACAAAGCTATCAAATTTAAATCAAAATAATGAAAAAAGATATTTCACTCAGTTTTGTCATCCCCCAACCCCAATATCTTTAAGGAGACCACAAACTAAAAAATTGCATACTTATAGCGCGTAACTTTTATTTAAATTTGGCAAACAGTTGTTTGGTCCTCAAAATTTAAAATACTTGCACACAAATTATTAGATCACAATTTATAAGGTGATATGGTTGTTTTTGGCTGTTTAAATGCACATAATAAATATATTTTTTCTACACTTTAACTACTTTATTTGTTGCTACTAAAGCTAAGCTACTTGTTTAAAATATAAGCGAAGTGGTTGAGAAGAAAATAATGTTTTATTATGCCAATACAGCCGAATGTGATACAGCCAAACACTGACCATCGCCCAACAATTTGTGACAGCCCTCTATTTCTATCACTGAACAGGTATCAACTTTAAATTTCAAAATTTATATGAAAATTTAAAAGTAAAAACGAATTTAAAAGGCTTACAATATTACTCAATCATTAAAAACTTGCTTGTCATAAGGCTTTTAAACACTTATAATGTTTACGGTGAATTGTATAAAGCTTGATAAAGTAACTTACCATATTTAACTTTCCGGTACAGTAAAATCCAAATATAAATCTTCACATAATAAATTGATTAAAATAATTCGCAAACTTAGGAAATAGAGAACACTTTTGCAAATTAATTTATGGAACCACATCACCAAAACCCTCTCTAAACTTCTCACCAGCAATAAACCTTTCACTCCACGAATCCAAACCCGAACTACTGATCACCAAACAATCACCACAAGGCGACCTCCTACACTACCGCAAAACTCTTTTTTTTATTATTTATTTATTGTATATTATTATCTTCTTATTACAAACTTTATTATTTTCTTTTATTTCCATCCCTCTCTCAGAAGATGCAAGAAGAAAGAAGAAAAAAAATTGGTAACCCCGTTTGTCTACCTGTCGCCAGATCTTATCAAGATTGGACAAATTGAACTCACCTGACCACACCTTCACCAGAAGAGCAAGGGGGAACACCTCGCACCAATATATATTAGAGCTGACATCGTCCATTGTGTGGATTGATTGTATTCTGGTTGGGCATACCCATCAGAATGGCTCGCTACCTTTAGATCTTTACTATAGAAAACTTTAAAGACATCGCGGATAGGGCTGCTTTTTGGTAAAAAGTGGGTGTTGACCAAGCTTCAGGCAAAAATTGTCTCATCAAATTCTCCATTCTTTTAAAAATAGAGAAGTTTGTAGGATTTGATGGTATCTTGAAAGATGGTTGGTAGGCCTAGCGGTATCGCCAAAAGGCTTGCGGTAGCCTTAAAGCTGCTATTTGAATAAATTCAGCTTCTTGCGATGATTATTTACTAATAAGTTGCTTCTTTAGAGGGAACTTTTCTTGAGAAGGAAGGATTTGATGATAATAAAAACGTTATCGAACAGTTGCGATATGAATATTTGAGACGTCGTTGTAAAAAAAATTGGAGTATTTGTGACAGGATTAAACTTGTATATGGAAGAATCTCATGGAATTGTATATGGAAGATCTACGTTGAACCCAATAAATATATTGGATCCTATCTTAAAAGCATTTAAATATTCGTCCTTTAAAGTATAACTAAAAGCTAAGAACACGGCTCGGAAAAATAATTATTAATCAATTTGTTTGCATTAAGTTTTTTTTTTAATTTTTAAGTTACTTATCTTGTGCTGTCGTCTTCAGTGAAAATCATGCAAATAGATAAAGTGTAGCCACAATGTAAATTTCAAAGCTTTTGTTGCAAAGGCTTCAGATAACCAAGCATACGATTGGGCTTGGTTAAAATATCAAGATTTTTTTTTAATTTTGTATTGTTAATGTCCCTGAATAGCGCCACGCCAAATGATTCTGTTTTTAAAGAAAACTCGTCAATTCAGTAATAAGATAAATAAATCATTGTTAGGTATTACATTGATAGAGTCTGAACCGTATTATCAAGTAAAGCACTAAAATACTTCAAAACAGTCGCGAAAGACTTGAATTTTTTAAGTCCGCGATATAACCATTAAATTACCACAAATGACTTAGCTTATAGGATTCATAAGTTCATAGAAATGTCACTGTATTAACAATTAATATAACTATTGTAATTGCCATCGATATTTGACATCTTGTATAATCGTTCACTTCTAATGCATGGTGAAGCTTTACCCATTTTAACACAACATCCTAAATATTACTCGTATAAATTGAAATTGGATTTGTAACGTCTATCTGGATTTGTAGCGTTGGATTTGTAACGTCTACCTGGATTTGTAACTTTGCTTTTGTAACGTCTATTGGATTTGTAACGCATTTGTTACGTCTGTGATTTTTCCTTCCTGCCCTTTATTTTTTTTGCCTTCTTTTCTATTAATGTATTCTATTTTGTTAATTGATTGACTGTAAGCTAATAAATAATTAGATTCAACAGTATTTATTAGCTTAACAGCTAAGTTTAGATGAAAAAGTTCCTTGCCAAATCGTGTGTCAAAATCACAATCAGAAAGTCGCTCTACCCCTTTTTTGAATCTACAGCATTTTTTGGACTTACGTAATGCATGGTATTCTATTACAGCACTACTACGACCCAAACATTTCCTTCCACACAGCTTTAATACTCATTCACATAATATCATTCACAAAAGATGCAAGGACATATCCGGCATCGATGTCCCCACCTTTTTCCACTTACGGGTCAAGCATGTCACATCGGAACCGTACGTGACACGTACAAAAGAGACGACACTCGACAAAGCTGACTGCCAAGCCTCAACCTTGGCAGTCCAGTTTCAACCTGTGCAGCCGTCAACTAATTAACTATGCCCATTAAACGCACCACTTAACGCAGTTTGGGAAACGTTCTTGAACACATCGCCGGTTCCACTCAGCGTCATGGGCGGACGTCAAATCGAATCAGGTGGACTCAAGGTCTGTGCCAATCGGGCCGTTAAAGCGATTAGCAGACTTCAATGCGTGTACTTGTGCAGGTTTCGTTTAATAAAATCTTCTGTGCGGTTGCTGTTGTAATGCAATAAAGACATTTAAGGACAGAAAATACATGGTTTAGGTTTGTTTTATTAAAAAGTTTTGTGTTGAGTTACGATCACTGCTTGTTGTGGAATGGTAAAACTTATCAAAAATATTGTTTCAAATGCATGCCCTTCTTCTGCAGCGTGTAAAAGTAAACTAATTTCAATTTGTTTTTTGTTCGTATATGCTATAGTGGGGAAACGGTTTGAACGGCTTTGAACGCAACGGCTTTGAACACTCACCTTGAGTTAATTTCCATACCAAAGACTTTACTTTTCTTGGTAAATATCAAAACTCCACAGCCAAATTATGCCCATTAATTTTGGTATTAGAATTCTGCCAAATTATTAATAAGCTTTTGGAATGGTAGATGGAATTGTTTTATTGATATATGACAAACATTCATTCCAAAGGGACGTATATTACGGAGTTAAAAATTGGAACGTTTTTAAATAACAAAAACAACAATATTAGTTATCGACAGCATTTAATTTCAATTCAATACGATAGACAGCAATAAAAAGGTGACAAAATATCAGAGGATGTTTTTGGATTCTATTGCACGTGCAACGTTAAACAAAATCACTTCATAATCATATAATATTTTAGTATGAGATAATATTATTAAAATTAATACAATATTAGAATTCCGCTAAAACAGTTAAGGATTGGTTGGAATAATTAAGCAATTAAACAACAAAAATTAAGGAAATATAGGAAAGTTTCAAGAAAACTATATACTTTGAAATTATTTAAAATATAGTTTTTTTTTTTAATTTCTATACTATTTTTGTACCACAGAGACAGACGAGCCAAAGTTATATTTGTGCAACTTTATAGGAGAGTGAAAAAACTGAATCCTACTCCCAATTAAAGCTTTGGACTTGAGAGTTTTATAGATCTCGCTAAATCTCTCTATTTTAAAAAAAAGTAAGCCCTAGGGGGAAAAAGTCGGCCCTAGGGGGAATTTTCAGTTCTTTCAATGTTATTCAGATCGTATCTCAAAATGTTAAAGTCCTAAAATTACGAAATTAAGTAAATTTGTTAAGAAATGTTTGATAAATAAGAAGAAAATATTTTTGTTTCAATACTGTTATTAGTTTATAAGTTATTTAATATTAAAGTCGTCGTTGATAAAATTTCGCTTACAAGTAATTTTGTCTGTCGAGTTTCTAAAACACTATTAAGAGGAGAGATCCAATTTTTTTAGGGAGTGTACAAATAGGTTTGAACTGGAAATCCAAGTAAGCATTTTTTAAAATTCGAATTAGTTTTGGATTTATAAATTTTTTAAACCTTTGAACACGCTCCACTTTTTGAAGTTTTTTCGCCCTCATTTTTGAAACGTGATTTCTAAATTGCTATAAGTCATTTAAAATTACATATTTTCTTATTAAAAAAAATATATTAATGTTCGTTAAAACTTCATCTTTCCGATGTTATAAAGATTATAGTTCTATCTTTACAATTAAATTAGATGTGGTCAATTAAGATAGGTATAAAAAATAGTGAAGAAAGGAAAAATGTCGGATATTTCGAGAAAATTTTAATTTGCGAATTTTTGTCTCATTGTTCCGCTTGCATCTCAAAAAGTAAATGTCCTAAAATTATGAAATTATGCCAGTTTATTAAGAAATATTTGGGTAATAAGATGAATATTTTTGTTTTTCAATACGATCAGTATATTAGACGTTATTTTATGTTAAATTCATGATTTTAGAACATTTTGAAAATAATTCATACATTTTTGTATACTTGTCTTCCAATTTTCAACAAAAAAATAAATAAAAAATTAGGGGTATAGATTAAACTATTGGCTACAAATGATCCAGAGCGTTTGTCAAATTTCGTTTTAGTTTTGTAGTTATAAATTTTTAAATAATTGACGAAATGTCTGAAATAATCGTCAATTTTACGCGTAAAATTTTAAGGGATAAATTAAAACTGCTCTAAGTAGTTCAAAAATATACTTTTTTCCCGTTAAAAAAATATAGTTATATTCGTAAAATCTTCCTTTCTTAAATGGTATTAATACTGAAATTCTATCTTAAAAAATAAATTAGATGTAACTATTTATGTGAAGTACTATAATTATTATTAAAAGATATTTCGGAGCAAAATGCCAACGTTGGCAAAATGCCAAAATGTATGTAAATCTAAATCCTGTAGCTTATTATATATTTTAACGGGAAATTATTATTAACGCCAATTCTCAATAATCTTACTTTATATAAATAAAAGTTGGCGAATTAGACTTATTTAAGATTGGCGCGTTTATGCTACTGTTTGTTTACACATGTTTCGCTTTTCAATGAGTAGAAACAATTGCGTTGAAGCAGTTGAGATTTTCCAGTTATCCATGGGGGGGGGGGGGGGGGTTAGGGGGGGGGGGCTGTAAACTTTTATAACTTAAAAGTTGGGAATTTCAAGTTTTAAAAATCCCTGAGTTGGGAAAATTTATGCCTTAGGAAAGTTAATATTATTAGCAAATGAAAGCAATGGAAGACTAGAAATTGCCCAGCTTGTATTAAGATGAAACTTAAATTAGACCTCAAAACAGAACACTGCATTGGAACATGCGTGCAATAAATCAATACTTTCGAGATAACTGTTTAATATTACCTATAAAAAAGCTGACAAATGTCTATAAGTTGGAATTGTGATTTTTTTTAGCACTGTTGCGTTGTGAATTTCGAATCGTTAAGTGTGGTCTGGTTAATTAACGTCGCACTAGAGCTGCACATTGAACTACTGGCGTTGGTTCGAACAAAGCGTCCTTGATTGGTTATTGGTACGTATTTACTTACTACATCAAGGACGCTTTGGTTCGAGGCCTTTCTTGAAGAATAGACCCGGGAACGATGTCTCATATTTTTAACAATGGTCAGATAACGAGGACAACACTAGAGTTGTTACCTGACGTCCTTAAGTTGGGAATTTTGAATCGTTCACTTTCGGAATTTCGGATCGTTAAGTTGGGAAATTTCTTGTCTCAACATCCCAAAAATAAATTTGTGTGACGGCACTGCCAGTAATAATTTATATAACTAAAAAAAGTATTGTTGTTAGGACACATTGCCATTGTCTACAGTGTATGAAGCCGGTATTGTTTGCGAAGCAAACTAAAGAGGATTGCGTAGCAATCCTCCGGGGGTTGGCGAAGCGTTAGCGGAGCAGGGGGCGGAGCCCCCTAGTGCTTTAAAAAAATTGAGAGATATTTTATGGTACGGTTCAATAGGAAACGAATTTTTAAGACATAATCTACAATAAAACAAAAATCGCCAAATTTGGACTGGCTCTGAGGCACAGATTTTAAACTACTTAAATGAACTAATCAACATAGAACGCAGAAAAAGAAAATTCAAAATTTTATAAGCTCAAGTTAAAGAAAAACGCATAAATATACGTTAGAGTCATTTTAATTTTTCTTTATATCTTCACTTACTATTCACAAAAAAAAAAAACTGTCCAGGAAGTGCCTCTCCTCACAAGAGTAAAAGACAGAGAACTAAAAAAAATAAAAATCTGCCCCCATTCTGCTTCAGTTGACACAAGTCTTGGATGACATTGGCCAGGGGCTACCTGACAACCTGGGTGGGAATGGTGTTCCATTCGGAACGACAGGTAGTTGGGACCTCCTCGGAAGCACTGTTGATTGCACAACAGCGGGAGGGCCCGTGCCCCCCGCGGGGCCCCCAATCAACACGCACGCCTTCGAGATGTCATTTCTATGTGCTTTTGGATGCTTGATGGAGGAGTGGTTATCAGATTCACTACTGCTAAATTTGGCAAAAAGTCGTTAAATTTGGCGAATTAAAAAAATATTTTGTTGGATAAAAATGAGTTTTTTTAATAGAACTATTACTTTTTGGGCCATTTTCTAATGAGAAGTTTGTAATTTTTTGCGTTATATTTATTAGTACATATAAACGTATAAAATAATATGTTTTCAGCTTTAGTTTTAGATGGATTTGGCGATAAGTTAGGCGATTTTGGAATGTCTGAGTTGGTAGTCCTGCTGGAGGGACTTGATGAGAATGCGGTAGGATCCTCACCGGTGTCGAGGGGGGTGGAGATTGATTGAGTTGGGCTGGGCTCTCTTATTTTAGTTAGCTTAAGATTATTTGTATGGTTATTGATGTCTTTGTTTCTTTTCATGTTGCAATATTAAATCAAATCAGTTTGTTTGATCTGAATGATACAAGCTGAGCATTGAAAAAGTGTGCTTCGAAAGTTGAAATGGAGTTTTAATTGAGTAGTTTGAAAAGAGTAAGGCTAATTTAAAATTTTAGAAATTGCACATATCTTAAGTTTTATTTAAATATTGAATTATTTAATTAATTATTGAAATATTTAATTGTAAATAATTATTGAAATATTTAATTGTAAATAATTATTGAAATATTTAGTTAGTTACTTAAATATTGCATTAATTCTTTAAATAATGAAATAATAATTTAAATAGTTAATTAGTTAATTAATTCTTTAAATAATGAAATAATAATTTAAATGGTTAATTAGTTAATTAATTCTTTAAATGTTAATTAATTCTTTATTTATTTAATTAATTGATTTAATAATTTATTTATTAATTAATTTATTAATTAATTTATTAATTTATTTATAAATTACTTTATTAATTTATTTATTAATTTATTTATATATTTATTTATTAATTTATTTATTAATTAATTTAATAATTTATTAATTAATATATTAATTTATTAATTGATTAATTAATATATTAATTTATTAATTGATTAATTAATATATTAATTATTTAATTTTTAATTGTTTATTTAATTATGGATTAATAATTAACTAATTATTTAATTATAAATTTTGAAAATATAGACTAAAATATTTAAATTTAAATCAATTGGTATTCATGTTTTTATGCTGTACTACATTTTTTTTTAACTGTCTTCCACTCCACTTAGAAGACAGATTAGAAAATATCGAAATTATAAAGTGGGTTTGACTGCAAGAAAGTTTAATTTATAGTTCGAATAATTGTCTTTTGGGGAAAAAAATAAGTCATGTTTTTTTTTTTTTTTTAATACCGCTTTTAAAAATTACTCAAACACTTTATATTTTAAAAAATTGAGTATTTTTATGAATTTACAATTTTTGTGTTGTGTTGGGAAAATTGTTTACACACAGACGACAAAAATTAGATTGTAATGCTCAGAAACTTGCATTACAAAAAAATACTTTAAAAAAATGTGTGCTCTGAAAATTGACTGATGTACGGTGCGAATTTTCATTGATAAAAACTGGATAAATAAAAATTTCCTTTCGTTTGAATAAAAATACAGAAAAGTGTTCTACAATTATAAAATAGCATCTGCAAACAACCTTAATTTTATACGATTCTTTTAGAATTTTAAATTTCTTATTTTATAATTTAATTAGTAAAACGAAATCATAATTATATTTGATAAGAACTTAGTAATTGTTATAAGATATCGTTCTTAAAGTCATTAATTAAACTACTTATTTGAGATAACCATTACTTCAAAATCATATTTTCACACCAAAAATCAATAAAAATATGATCAAATATAGTTTTGAAATTAATAACTTTGAATAAATACATATATTCGAGAAACAAAATGGAATTTTTTCTCTGCTAAAGATAAATACTTAAAGAATTAATCATAATAATACATATTTTAATTACGCTCTTTCAAATGCATTTTACATTTACAAATATAGCAAATTTGGAAAAAAAAGTTACTATATACTATAATTAATAAAAATATTGTAAGCTGTGGAGTCAAGCACTGCAGCTTGTTTTGAACTGCATAGATGCATCGAACTTTCGAACTTTTCCATGCATTCCATTCCTGTAAATTTAAATTCCAACTTCCCCTATATCTGATTTTTTATGTATGGATTACCCAGGAGAACACTTTTATAATCATTTCCATTTTTTGCAAATAATATTTTAATATCCATTATTAAATTCTCGATAGCCACCTCAGACGTTGAAAAACACCTGTTCGAAAACCCACGAGCCGTAGCCGTCACATTTCATCAAAACTGCTATTGAGTTCTCAAACCCACAACCCGAGCAGTCTTCCAGTTGTCGTAATAAATAAATAAATCCCAGAAAAGAAACGACCCGAACGTTCTAAAAAAAAACATAAAAGAAGCCGACTGTGTGGCGGTAACCCGCTTACAAAGACTCGCAATGTCATCTTTTATCATTCTGCTAATCGTTCTGAGCATAACTTCACACATATCACGAAAAGGGGCCTTTTTCCCCCTTTTAGCGGTGTGGACTTTTTTCAGTCTTCCTCTGTTTACAGTCCTGTGAAAAGACAATGGATTAATTTCCTCAGACACATTTGACACGCACGAAGCGCCACCTTTCGTCACCGTGAATAACTAGATCCGACCCTGTGATATCAAATGGATGTTGTGTTTGTGTGCGCAGCCGAAATTGGTAAACGCCAAGGACAACGAATGGATTTGCCCCTGTTTTCTGGCTTCATACAGAAAATGTTTACTTTTTAAAAGGATTGAAACATCAACTATAGTGAAAATATATTTTTATTGGATTTTAAAAGGTTGTGAAGTTGTATTTTGCGCGGATTCCTGGTGTCAAATAGCCAAAGAAAGTAATTACAAGATAAGTACCGAGATGAGCAAAATATTGAAATTGTAAGTTTGTTAAGAAGACCAATTCTTCCCGGCCGAACCCGTGAATAAAGTGGATTCTCTAAAAGAAGTTAAGTTTATGTTTCCAACACCTTCCTTTCTTTAAGAAAAAATAATTTATTAAAAAAAATATTTTAAAAATTACCCCTTAATATTTAAAGAAAAAAATTGAGAGCCGAACGACAGCCCAAACCCCTTTTAGAGTCACAGAGATCAAATTGGTTGGGAAATGTATTTCTTAATAACTTTTTAGTTCTCTGGGAGGTATTTTACATGCATACTATTTCTTTCAGGAAATAAAAAACAATTGTGTAATAAAGGGTTAAAATTAAAAATTCCAATAGTCGTCAACAAACTTTACAACATATTAGTTTGTGCAAGATCATTTAGTAGTGGTTTTAGGCATACGCAGGGTTTGAAATTAAGAGAAAAGAGTTAGGCGCCATTGGCAACTAAGTGATATTTTTTAGTTGTCATACTGTTCTGATTAGGCTAAATTTTAAAATAATTCAAATTGCTTCAGCAGGGCTGCCATCTATTACGATATTTTTGTAATGGTTAAAACTTTTTTTTGCATAAAATTGGAAACATATTTCAATTTGTACTCTGAAAATATCATCGTCTTATTGACAAAATTACTGAAAAGTATAAAAGCAATTATTGAAAATCAATTTTTATTATTAAAACTTTTGATAGGTAGGCAGCTTTACTTAAGTGTATGTATATATACAAACAATGTAAAGATTTATAATGATTATAAGCAAAACAAATGCATTTTATAATTTACAGTGGAAAATGTATTAACGAAAGATATTATTTTTGTTTCAAATATGAAAGGTATTTATGTTAAAATATCGACGAGTGTGTGTAAAAATATATACGTCAAACATTATTTTTATAAAAGTTAGGCGTCAGAAATGACCACTGGGTTTAAAATTACAGTCGTCAAACTAAAATGTTTAGGTGCAAAATACGACTACAACGACAGCTGCTAATTTTAAACTATGGGCATAGCTACAGGAAAACGGTTCGGCCTCAAGGCTGATTGCATTTACATTTCACAGTTCAAAAACAACCGAGTACACACACATTCAAATCCTGCTTCAAACACACTTAAAAAATAACAATTACTAAAATTAATTCCACATTTCCTTTTAACAAGCCCCGACCCAAACCCAGCCCATTCACCCAACGGAACAAATTTTCTCCCTTCACATTCTTCCCTATCTCCCCATCTCCCAAGGAATTTTTTTGTTTTAATCTTTTCACTTCCCCCGACCCCCTCTGGAATCCGTCTTCCGAAAAGATCTCCGCAAGACTCTGACTTCATCCCAGACGTGACGGTAATCCGACGTTAAGATATCTTAATGCCACTCGCGATCCGAGGGACGTTCACGAGTATCTGACGTGCAGAGTTTGTGCAACATCTGCAGTGGGGTTCTGCAACCTCGATGACAGAGCTAGACGTCATAAGGGAGCTACGGTTTTTGATAGGCATAATTTCCTGGATTTCTTTAAATGGGACTGAAATGTATTTATTATGGGTTAAGGAAGAATTTTAATGTTCTGTGGAATGACATCATGCATGAGTGTACATTTTACGGCTCGTTTATTTATTATGTCACGCTATTTTTCTTCAATATGTACACCTCCTTCCCCATGTTAGCCTTACCCCTTTCCCTCCATTACGTCACGATACATTTTTGCAATTAAAAAAATCAGTAAAACTTCCATTCTGCGTGCGGTATTACCAAACATCTCATTGTAAGATACTGATTTCTATAAAAAGTTACTTATATCAAAGTTTGTAAAGGAAATATCAGCATTTAAAAATGTCAGCACGACCACCACTAAAACCCCAATCTGGTGATAAGTGAACATGCAATACTTTTCTTTTTTAATTCGTTGTAAAAAATTTCGTTAAAAGAAACATCTCTTATTGGTCTTATCAGGGATTGTATATGCGTTGCAGAGGGGACCACAATGTATGGTAACCTATGTCGACAAGGGCCACCAAGGTTATGAAAAATAATTTCGTATTTGACACACACAATAAGTGCACTAGCTGCTTTTTTTTAAATCAGCACATATTTTTTTGAGCAAAGAACAATTACTAACATCCGTGTATTAGTCTGTTACTACCATGTCTATTACTAGCATCTCTATTACCAGCATAGTCTATTACAAGCATGCAATTTCGCAAATAATATCTATGAAATTCTGGGTTTCCTTTGCTGAAATTGGATTTAGGATTTCATTTTACTATTAGGTTTTCTAGTAAAATGTTTAACTGGGATAAAGATTCAAGATTGGCGATAATTTTATGGTTAATACTATGTGAGGGCAGAACCGTTACGCAACTCACAACTGCAACCTACTGAGGCAGTCCGTCCAATTATAATAATGAATAACATAAAAAATTTATAATGCACAGCAGTTTCAAAAAAATTATTTATATGAACAAAAATACAACAATTATTAAAGAAGACAGCCAACAACAACAAAAAATCTCAGTTCCTCTAATGAATTCTCGGCGAGTGAGTCAGAGTGCGCATTCATGACTATCTTCACAATTCATTACCCTTCCAGCCTCGCATTTTTCCATTAAAAAAAGAGAGAAATGAGAATAAAATTTGGGGAAGAGAAAAAATGTGACACAAGATGGATCGTTTGTCGCTTATCTCATACGTCAATCGACGATGGCGCCCCCTTGTGCGGAGAAGTTCGACATCGCCGACTTCCGTTGCCGAATATCTGACGTGTTTCGCTGCGAAGAATTCGGTGGTGAAACCCTTCAAGTTGCAGAATACTGTTTCTTATTAACGGACAAGTTGACAATGAAGTAAAAAAAAGTTCAGTTAATATATATATATTTTTTAACTGTAAGAATATCTGCCATAATGACGTCTTAACCCACTTTTCTTCAGAAATGACTTATATGTGCATATCTTTTTGCATTTGAATTTGTCAAGCAAAAAAAGAAAGTTTCGTAAGTGTTCAATACTGGTTTTAAAGAATGCTTCTAGTCTACGATATAAATAGCGACAATGTTACAAAAGCATAAGAACAAAGTTTTAAAACGTGTTGAGGGTTAGGGGAGGAGCTGAAGACAATAGCTTTCATTTAAAAGCTTAAACTCTGAGTTGGGGTTTAACATTATTGGGGAATCCTGACCCAGGGCATGTTTAGGACATTAAAACAAGGGAAGCCCGCCTTTAAATGGGGGCCCCATTACTCTCAAACCTTTAATATCAAATACAACTTTTACATGCATTAAAATCCTTGCCCGTGAATAACATTAAAATCAAGCACATAATAAATAATAAAATAAAATATATTAAAAAGTAATGAGTATTCCTAATATTCTGTATGGTTTTTTCCCCCCAATATTCGAACAAATTTAACACAATTAGCAGTTTTTTTTTTTTTACTAAAGTTTGTAATTGAATTTTTTTTAAAATACTATAGTTGCAAACTATGGCAGAGGTTTAAATATTTATGTAAAATGTGTGATTTGAGGGCCCTTCAAAAATGCAAAGTGTAAGGCCTGGGCTTCACAGGTCTACTCGGTAATCAGGCTCTGCTCTGGCTCATTGGCCAAATAGAAGTTTGCACCTAAGTAATGCACATAAAACACGAATTTTACAGGAGATAAACATTACAATTTCTTTTTAAAGCAAACTATTAAGAGTTTAAAAGTGTTAATTAAGAACTTACTATTAATATTTTTTTAAATATTTAAAAAAAGGATTGTGTTGGTTGGAAATATAAATTTAACTCTTCTACAGTGAAAACAAATTTACAGATTTTGATATTTTGTTCAGTCATCTGAGAATTAAAAAAAAAATTACATTGCACTCTTTATTTCGAAAGTTTACGATTGTAAATCTGATATCATATTTATTGGCTTCTTTACAAGGTATAGATACAGATAGTAGAATACTTTTCGAATCATAAGCATTGGTAAATGAAGGTCCAACGTCAATGCCCAATACTCGTCAGTGTTCAATGATCATCAATGCAAATATATGAGACAAATTTTGTATATAAGAGACAAATTTTGTATATGTATTCTTTCAAAATGAGGTAAAACACTTTTATAATAAATGTTTTCTTGTCACGCTAATCATCACAAACCTATATTTTTTAGCCGAATAAGGGTAATAAATCACAAAGTTTGTGTGTTCACTCTGATAAAGACAGTCTATTTCTAAATACGATAATGGTTTAACTTGCACAAACTGGTTATTAGTAACGGTTCAAATCCATCCGTAAAAAAGGAAAGTTTTTAGATTGGAATAAATCAAAGAAAGGAGGGACTATAGGTGTAATAATACTGCTTAATTACATTCAGGTCATAGAAATCAGAAATCTGAAAAATATTTGAAAAGTTTCGTTTGAAATTTAGGAATTATTCATTCCTATTACTACCTAACATTTACAAATCCCTTAACAAATCAATACACAAAATGTAAATTTTTATCGGATATTAAATCTGCATATACGGAGGGAACAGTTTACAAAATACAGCAACGCAACAAATATGAAGAAAAACAAATGTATTTGAAAAACAGTGCTACATTTGTAAAGAGGAGAGATTTTTACTTCTTTCTCTAGCATCCTCTGTCTTGTTTCTCTGTTGAAAGATCACCAGTAGTGAAATGCGAGGGAAAGACAGATTTAGTAAACGGTTTTTCTCTCCTCGAGCGCAGTAAACCAGAGGAAGTTATTAGCCACGCCGCAGATCGCAAAGGATGATACGGAAAAAAGACAAAAATGCCTTATTTTTTTTAAATAAAAAATACGGGGTGGTTTTGGTGAAAAAAGAATTTTCTTCCCGTTTTTATTATTTTTAACTTCATTTAGTGAAGCTTCATTCAGAGATTATACCCGGATTTATCTTCATTTTGTGTTAATATCTCACACTTTAGCATTATTAAAATGAAAATAATGTTTAAGGAATAGCACTGAAACGCCCACCCGCAAAAAGATTATTCATTTTCACTGATTCAATTTTCAATATTAGAATGTAATGTGTAAAGAATTCTGACACAGCTGTAACTTTATTTAAAAAAATATTTACTTAATCATTAAGTTTGTTTCATTAACCAATATTAATTTTATGATTTTGAAATATTGATGCGATTTAAAGTTTTCAAATATGGCATTCTTGTTTGCATATAACGCTTAATATTGGGCATAATATTATTACAAAGTTCTATTTAAATGTTTAGTAATTTTCCTCATGGCTGTTTCCTTTAGCGAAAACACTGGTATAAGTTTTTTATTGACCTAGGATAACCTGATGAACTAATAAGAGTAGCTTTAACTGAGGAGAATGAGGACAATTTCTACTCCACTTTAGATTATAGCTTTATATATAACGTTTATATGTATGTATAAGAGTTTTACATTTAAATCTGGCGGCACATTAATATTGGGCATAAAATTTTCGCAAAGTTATATTTAAATGTTCAGTAATGTTTTTCCTTGGCGGTATCCCTTAGAAAAAATGCTGTATGAGTTTTTGATTGATTACCTACGATAACCTAATGAAATAATAAGAGTACATAGTAAAAAAATATATACTAAAAAATGAGTACCTGGACCTATTCGTTTTTGAGTACTATTGTGTCGTAACTGAGCGATGACGTATCAAATTTAAGTAACCGTATTTTCTAGAAAATTATCATTGTGATTTAATATTGCTAATATCAGCTTGTGCTCAAGCCATCTTAACAAAACGATCTGACAAACTTAAAATAGTTAATAAATAAACTTAAATAGGTTTTCACATTATTTTATGTCAATTGCTTAAATTGAAACTAAGCTATTACAACTCAATTATATTACTTATCCAGATTATAACTTCTTCAAATCGCCCTGGTAATTTAACGGATAAGGCTCTGGGCAGCGGTGCCCCTGAAGATATGAGGTTGATTCTCAGTAAGTCTTGGGTGTAATTGTCGATATTTATTGAAAGTGATTTATGAAGGCAGTCTATGTAGGTTAACATCTACTCTTTTTATTCATTGTACTCATTTTTGAGCAAATGACTTTTTTCAAAATTGAAACTTATGTATTCGGAGCCATGTATGTACTCAAAAATGAGTACATTTTACTTATTTTTGAGTACCTATTTTTAACAGTGTAGCTTTAATTGAGGAGAATGAGGACACTTTCTACCCCACTTTTGAAGAATTTTTGTAAAATTTTGTTTTGTGTGATCAAAAATATATTGCCATTGTCTCCTACAATAGCTACTTCAAAAAAAAAAAAAATACCCCCCATGCGAAGAACAACTACATTGTTAGCAATTCAAAACAAAAAAAAAACACAATTCGAATGACACCGTTCAAAACCCCACCACTACAAGCTCATCCAACAAATCAGTACCCCCTCCACATTCCCTGAGCTTACACACAGAGGACACAAAACCCCGACTATGCCACGGACCGACTGACTTGTTTGTTCGGGTTCAGTCAAGGGATAACAGCTGTCTTTTTTTCCGAGCGACTAAACGGATGATTGGCAGACTCGCTGCTGCATGGTGGCAGGGGGGCCCGTGCCCCCCTCTCCGTCTTGGCTCCCCGCCCGACACTTGCCGGTTTCCGGGCCTGCCCCGAAATCTCACGCCCGACGACTTCTATAAACAACCCTTTCTTTCATGAGACCGAGATTTTTGTTTTTATTTTGTGTTGGTGGCTTTCACGCTTTCTTCGTTTCGGAGCCGAGGCCTTATTATTGGGAAAGTCGGAGTGTCTGCTTAGTTTGTGGGTTCAGACAAATCGGGATTGCTAGACGTTGTTTGTAATTTGTGACGTTATTTCAAATAGGATGCTTAATATGAGGATTTATAAAATGAAATGCTTATTTAATGCTTTAGACCAAAAATAAAGAACTTATATATATATATATATATATATTGAAAGTGGGAATTGAATTAAAATAAATAAGATATCTATCTATCTATCTTATTGTGTGTATATATATATATATATATATATATATATATATATATATATATATATATATATATATATATATATATATATATATATATATATATATATATATATATATATATATATATATATATATATATATATATATATATATATATAATTGAATTTTTTTCTCGCGAACAGTACACTGTAAAAAAAGGGCTTAAAAATGAGTAGATGAACGTACTTGTTTTTTTAATTACAATTGCGTAGTAAATGAGCGATGACGTACTCAAATTTAAATAATCGTACTTTCGCAAAAAGGAGCAGTGTGATTTAATATTGTTAATCTCAACTTCTGCTCAAGACAGCTTAACAAAGCGACATGATAAACTTAAAATATTTGTTCAGAAGATGGTTTTCCGCATTATTTAATGTCTATTGCTAAATGGAACCTAAGTTATTACAATTCAATTATCTTACTTCTAATTTTTTGGCACACCTTTTTAACATTACTTCTGTTTATAAATTCTTCGCGTCTCCTTGATAGCTTAACGGATAAGACTGTGGACAGTGGTGCTGCAGACACGGATAAGACTGGACAGCGGTGCTTTTGGAAGAAAAATATTACGAATCATCTTTGGTGTTGTCGATATAGATGTTGTATGGAGAAGACGACACAACTTTGAGCTTTACGAAATGTACAGTGAACCGGAAGTTTTAAAATTTATAAAGATTCAGAAGATAAAATGTTATGATCATGTAATTCGAATGGATGAGGAACGACATTAAAAAAAAGGTATTTCTTTTTCAGATCAATGGGCAGTCGACCTAAAGAACGCCATAAGCAATTCAAAAATGCCGATGTTAAGATCTTGAGGATCTGAAACTGAAAAACTATTGTCATAGGCAGAACAGGATGGTAAAAAAATCTTGAAAAAGGTCAGGGCCCACAAAGGGCCGTTGAGCCAATAATGATAATGTAAGTAAATTATTTTGTTGCAGATTCAACTGGTCTAGAACATTAATGATCAATCCAAAATGAATTGCTGCCAAAGCCAAAACGTTGCTGTCTCTTATTATAGTTATGTAGTACGTGTTGATATTTTAATCAGTATTAAATCTTTGACTTAACTACCAACGTTTGCAATTAGTTGTAACATTACGATTAAAAATATTCAATACTTTCAAAAGTATGTTTTAACACTGTATAAAATGCAGATTATTTTCATAATGATGACATAAAGTGAATTTCATGTTACACAGAGATTAAACCCCATTGATGAAATAGAGTGAAAATACATCTAAGACCATTTCTAATTTAAGAATTAGTCGCGATCCAAGTATCCCGTAAAAAAGAAACTTCCATTACGATTCTTCAAAGCCAAATTCGTGCCCTACAAAAATAACTTTTCTAAAAGAATATAACACTTTGCATGTTACTCCTTATGAATATTTTATACAGCGCAGACTTTCCCTCTGAAAAGACACCTCCTATCCCAAAAGGACGGACATAAGTAACTGACCCAAAACACCTTACGGTCACTTAAAGGGTCGAAGACAGAAAGGTTCCATTTGAGATACATGGAATATCTCCATAATCTATTTGCATACTTTCCGCCATCTGCATCCGAAGAAAAAAGAATTGTTGTAATTCTACCTACCAAACGAAAGAGCTTTTACGTATCTGGAAGAATATGAGATTCAGAATAGGATCCTCTAACAAAATATATAAAAGGGGTCTTCCGCGGAAGATCACGGTGCATTTGCGTATTCAGAAGAATACATAATTTTAGGCGAGAGGGAAGGGTCGAAGTGATGTATTTGCATTCTCTTGTCACGTACTGAATATGGTGAATGCTTTTTCTGTGATATTATTTCCAGTGCGCGTTCGTAGTGAATATTGTATGCATTGAGTCTATGACCAAGAATGTAATGAATAAATCTTGTTTTGGGTACGTCTATGTATTGTTAGTTCTTCCAGACAAAACCTATAAAATTTATAATCGTACTATTTTAAACTCATTACTCTATATCAAAACATTTTTTAATTCTAAAACATTCCGGTATTTTTTTTTTAATTAAAAATAAATTCAAGCGTCAGCATCAAGTTCGGAAAAGACATATATCTAACTATGTATTTTTATCTCCCCCAAAGAAATGCCATTAATATTTAAATTCATACCATATTCATAAAAATACTTTATGTTTAAACTTTTTTCAAAAATATTAAACATTGATGCATTTTCTAAATTAAAAAGTATTTTTATTTCCCCCAGAAATGCCTGTAACACTTTAATTCATACTATATTCATAACAGTACTCGGGGACGTAAGTTTTTTCTAAAATATTAAACATTGAGGTATTTTTTAAATTATAAATTATTCATTTAAGCGTCAACTTCAAGATCTGTAAAGACATATCTAACTATGTATTTTTATTTTCCCCTGAAATGCCTCTAACATTTAAATTCATACTATATTCATAAAAATATTCAGTGACGTAAGTTTTCTCAAAAATTTAAACATTTAGGTATTTTTTAATTTAAAAATTATAAAATATAAATCATGCATTTAAGCGTCAACTCCAAGATCGGTAATGACATATCTAATTATGTATTTTTATTTTCCCCGGAAATGCCTCTAACATTTAAATTCATTCTATATTCATAAAAGTATTCAGTGACGTAAGTTTTCTCAAAAATTTAAACATTTAAGTATTTTTTAAATTAAAAATTATAAATTATAAATCATGCATTTAAGCGTCAACTTCAAGATCGTTAAAGACATATGTCTATGAATTGTTAGTTTTCTAAAAATTACTATAATATTTCTATTTATTCAATTTAATAACTCATAAAAGTACTCTATGTCGAAACTTTTTTAAAAAATATAAAACATTGAGGTATTTTTAAATTATTAAATATAAATCATGCATTTAAGTGTCAAAAATCTTAAATAGTCACAGAATTAAAGGAAACCAATTTTGGCATACTACTAAACATCGAATACTAAATTGTGGGATACTAATTTAATGAAAATCTTGTTATTTTATTAAGTCAAATAAAAAAAAAATAATAAACACAAATAAATTTATTTTTAATTTAAACCCATGGATAAAACTTCCTCGTCTACTCACTCTATCACGCCTTTCAATCCAAAATTCTCATAAAGCACCAGCTGAAATATGTCTTTCATATTTTCCACTCCCATGAAGACCATACCCTTCATGAATACTAATAAGTCGATACATCATACCTCGTCGAAGAAACGAAATAATGTAACTTTTTCACGTCATCGCTGATAAGGAGAATCGTGAATCAATCGAGGATGAATGAATAAAAAAAAGCGTCGATTATAAGCCTTAAAAATCTTGTAAACAAGCTTGCTCGGTCCCTTATCCGTGTGCAATTAGGATGTGTTTATACTCCCTTTGTGGAAAAAAAATTCACTTCCGATAAAATGTCTAGACTGCTAATCTGGAAGTACTTGAATGGAAATTACAGCACTGATTAACTGTCTCATTTGTTACCTAGGTTAGTGGTTAAATAATGTCAATTTAGATGTTAAAATGAGAAAATATTCGCCGATTCAACACAAAAATTTCAACATAAAACCTTCATCAAAATAGTTGAATTAAGAGGTTTTCTGCAGATAACTGGAGATTTATTTTTTTAAGTTCTGCTAAATTAACTACTAACTATCGACTAACTAACTACTAACTATCGACTAACTAACTACTAACTATCGACTAACTAACTACTAACTAATTAACTAACTACTAACTAATTAACTAACGACTAACTACTAACGACTAACTAACTACTAACTAATTAACTAACTACTAACGAATTAACTAACGACTAACTACGTAACTACTAACTATAAGCAACTACTAACTACTTCAAACCTGGTGACCTGTATACCGGACATAAACTTTCGACATCTACATTTTACCAACGGCTTAAAGTATTTTTCTACTTTTTGTATTAATTGATTCTCTACTTTCTGAAGTAAAATCTTTTATAAAAGATTTTTAGTTTAGAATCTGGTAACACTGAGATATTGTTGATGTTTTATAAGCAAGCGAAAAGGGGAGTGTAAAATATTGTATAAATTTTAATCATTAAATAGTTTTTTCGTAATTTTTGCAGTGTATTTTTAAATTTTAATAAATTAAAAATAAGGATTTTTTTTATTTTGAAACTTTTAATTTTCTAAAATTTTATATTAATTATCTTTATTAACATAAATCATTAGAGAGAAAAACACAGATTTAAAAAAAAAAAAAAATTAGGCAAATATTTCAAAATTCCAGCTGAAGGCGGTATAGATATTTGATTCAATATACATCATATAACCTGTAAAAAAACTTTAAATTTAAAACATTGTAATTATTGAAAGGAAACGCAGATTTTTTTTAAAGTTATACAGGTAATTTCAAACTTAACTGCAGTTTTTAGTTTTGATTTCTTTTATAAAATCTTCAATAAAACAATCTGTAATAACGATTTATTATTTTCACGATTTGGTTTGCTTTCTTGCTGGGATAGTCTCTATTATTTAATAAATTGTATAACTAATGGTGTTTACATCAATTAGTATACATATAGTTTTAGTTACCTAAATTATCCTTAAAATTACAAGAGCATAATGAGCTTTAAAAGTAACTTAAAGTTTACCATATAATTTTCGTAAAAATGACCGCTTTAAATTTAGTGCACTACAAATAGTCTTCCAAGATCTACAATAAATTGATGATTTAAAATTTCTTCTGTAATTTAAACTTTAATTTTCTTTATTTGAACTTGTCATTTTCACGAGAAAAACATTTATTTAATTATTATATCGAATTTCCAATAAAAAAAAAGCATTGGTGCATCTTATAATTCTAAAATAAGCAACAGTATTTTTGCAAAATTACTTCAAAAAGAAATTTACACATTAGATTTATAAAACTTCTAGTTAAATTTTCTCCAGGCATAACAAATATAGAAAAAAGAATAATCTATATTCCTTCGTTAACCTTGATATTTAACTTAGTTTAAAAACCGAATCCGCTGTTCCAATTTGTTCGTATTTAAATTAGCGCACATCGTCTTTCAATCGATATAATTTTATCGATGTTTACATCTGTAAATCAGCGAATCACTTTGTAAGGATCCTTGGCCTTAACCTGGTGAAGAAAAATAAATCCCAGACAGGCACTTTGAGCGCTGATCAAAGTGTTTTGTCTCGCAACTCGTCATTTCACTATAAAATCATTGATGAATGAATGATTTTTGATGTTTACTTGCTCAACCGTGAGATTCAATGTAGATGTGCTTCCATAAAGCAAGTTGCAATTAAAATTTCCGATTCAAAGAAAAAAATTTAAAATTTGGTTTTTACCGTTATAACTATCAAACCGAATGTTCTCTTGTATACAAATTACTCATACAAAAATAAATGCATTTTCTAAAAATTAAGTGTTCTTATATTAAAGGTGTAACTGCATATTAATTTTAGATCTTTTCAAAGGAATTACCCTTAATTTTACACTATACATCTACTGTACTTATTTTTTAGATACTATAAGAGAAGATTATTTCATATTAAAGTACCGATTGGTAAAAGATCGTTTATATTTCGAACTTTCGGAAAATATTTGTAGAATGATCACTCAAATTAAGTCCTAAAATGATAACAATCTACCGACACACTCAATGTTAATTTTCGATATACTTGTAACGTTATTTTCTCTGCTTTGATGATTAAATAATTTTTTCCTGCACAAACACTTTTAATATTTTGTCAAAGTGAATTATTATTTAGATACTATAAGTGAAGACTATTTCATATTAAACTACCGATTTGTAAAAGATCATTTATATTTCGAACTTT
Organism: Troglohyphantes excavatus; assembly: GCA_963932185.1. Taxonomy (NCBI): domain Eukaryota; kingdom Metazoa; phylum Arthropoda; class Arachnida; order Araneae; family Linyphiidae; genus Troglohyphantes; species Troglohyphantes excavatus. The sequence goes on along the minus strand of OZ010668.1, from coordinate 30,862,282 downwards.
CTGAAAATATTTGTAGAATTATCACTCAAGTTCTAAAATGATAACAATCTACCGACACACTCAACGTTAATTTTCGACACGCTTGTAAAATTATTTTCTCTGCTTTGATGATTAAATATTTTTTTTCCTGTACAAACACGTTTAATATTTCGTCAAAAAGTGAATTATTATTTAGATACTAAAAGTGAAGACTTTTTCATATTAAAATACCGATTGGTAAAAGATCATTTATATTTCGAACTTTAGAATGTAGAATTATCACTCAAATTAAGTTCTAAAATGATAACAATCTACCTTCACTCTCAATGTTAATTTTTGACAAGCTTGTAATGTTATTTTCTCTGCTTTGATGATTGAATATTTTTTTACTGAACAAACTTTTTTAATACTTCTTAAATCATGTTAAGGGTATTTTACATTATACCCCAAATATTAAATTTGATAAATATTGTTAAATTGGTTATTTTTATGAAAATAAAAACCACTTTTCACTGCTAGAAAAACTGGATATCCTTGGACGTGATATCACGTCTATAATATTCAGAAGATTATATATATTCCTAATGTTCGAAAGACACATCGTAGTACTGAGTATATGCGAAAACCAATCAGATAAGAAGACATTTTAATGAGATATATTTTACATTATACCCCAAATATTAAATTTGATAAGTATTGTAAAATGGGTTATTTTTATGAATTTAAAAACCAAGTTCACTGCTAAAAAAACTGGATATCCTTGGACGTGATATCACGTCTATGACCGTCATAAGATTAAATATATTCCTAATGTTCGAATAATCTTACTGATACTGAGTATATGATGCTGAGTATATGATGTGTGATTCGAACATGTATATGTAAAAAACAAGCAGATAAGAAGTTTTTTCGAAATCTAAGATAACATTTGCGGCATTTCCTGTTCCATTCCTTCTCCGATCCGTCATCGAAAGTTAAATAATTCAGATTTTAATGAAAGATATTTTTAATAAAAGATAAGACAGGTTAAGAAGGTCAACACTTCGCTTACTTCAAAGCCTTTCCAGTATCAAAAATATCTTCAGATGAATATAAAATATAAATTTATAATACAACATAAATTAACAGCTTTCATATACAATAAACACTTTCAATTGACGTTACGCCGGATGATCTCAAATGGAAACGTTGTATAGATAAAACCCGATGTGTGGGGGACCACAATCTGTGACCTTTTATGACTCAGACATTATTATCTCATTCACATATAAAATAGTTTATATCCATATGTCGCGCTTTCATATTTCATCGCTTCAATTCCGACAAGAGTTTCAATCACAGATAAGAAATCATGGATGAAAAATTTTTATAAGAAAAGGAAATCGTTCGCTTGAGATTTTCCGAAATAAATAAATTGAGATTTGATATATGAAAAGCGCTGAAAAGCTTTTATGGCATTACATTTTATCAAATTTCTATGCAGATGATTTGTTAATGACAAAAGTTTTGAATTCACTTGAATTTTTAATTTGAATTTGCACTTTTGAAATGAAAATTTAAATATTTTTATCTTCACATTTTAAAAATTATATATTAATTTTTTTTTAAATTAATTTTTTTTTTTTAAATTTTGTTAACTTAATTTTTTATTATTTTTTTTTAAATGTGGCAAAATATCAATTTTATTTTAAAATACCCTTCTGATAAGAAAATTATATTATTTTGTGAGAATAAACTCAATTTTTATGTAACAAATCCTCGAGAAAAGTGCCTACCCATTCAATAGCAGATTCAACCAGCCAATAAATGACGTGTGTGAATCTTCTCGCCAAAATCACTCCATTACATTCCCACAAAGCGGCGACATAAAAGGCGGAACAAAATTAAAACGATACGCGTGGTAGGAGGGTGATGGGGCATACGCCCTACTCGAGGCAGCCCCTGGAATAATGATCAGGAAAGGGGAACATATTAAACCCTCTTGACACCCGCCCCTCTTCAGAAGTGGAGATTAACAGATTTTTGGAAATGCAACAGCTTGAACAGGGTTGATGTCACAAAGAGATATTAAACTCGCCAAAACAAGGGAAATAATCGCCAAGCGATAATATTGCTGGTCATAAGGGAAATGCGTTTTATAAATCATTTATGTTTTGTTATTTGTAACCTCAGAATTATTATTTTTATCTTTGAGAGTGATCCAAGTTCATATTAAATTTAGAATAAACTTCGATTTTTTTTTCAATTTTTTTAAAAAAAAAAATTAACCGAAAAATTATTTTTCGGTTAATTACCAGTAATTAGTATCTAAACTCAAACCTTAAGTTTTAAAAATAAATACTAAAAGTTATAGTTCATGTCGGAAAAATAAAAAAAAAAAGCAGATTGTGTTTTTATTTATTTATTTTTTCTTAAATTTTTTTTGTAAAAGCCATTGAAATACTTTATTTAATATGATATTATTCAATCCTTAAAAAAATTCATTAAAAATAAAAATGACTGTCATATTTATGAATAAAAAATGTCTATTAAATCTGTAATTATGTTTTCATATAGCTTCTATAATTCCAAATGTTTCCATTCATCTTCCATTATATTACGACATAATTATAAAAATGATAATTTAACTATTCTTTATCTGTTTTAGTGTACAAATATATTTAACTTTTTTTTAGATCGAAATTTAATAAACTAATTATAATTACAAGAAAATATCATTTTAAACGTTTACCATTCATATTCATTTCAATTGTTGTGTTTTTAAATTGATATATTACAAAATTACAGTTAAAAGTAATATAGAGAACGGTTGATTGATTGAATTACAGTAGCTCTAGAGCTACACAATGGACGAGATCTTTGATTCGGATTACACCTCAAAGGAAAAAGCCGGGAACATTGTTTCGTAATGTTTAATCATGGTCAGATGGCAAGAACAGCAATTGATCTGGCACCTCACAGTACAAATTTCCAAACTTAGAATTATGTTTATACCACATAACATTTAACATACACTAGCCATGTTTGGTTGAACAATGTAGCTTGAACAAGGTAGCTTGAACAAGGTAGCTTGAACTCTCAACCCTCGACTTTTGTTACCTTTCCAACAAAGGCTATTTTAAATTATACTATTTTGAACAAATAAAAAAATTCAAAACGTTTAAATTCGCCAAAACGGGCTATTTATCTCGGAATCTAGCAACACAGAGCTTAACTGAGGATTAGAGACAGATTGTGAATGATGATGAGCGTTCATTCTTTTTTTATATTCCTCTTCGAACAATCCCCCCTCCCCCCTCAACCCCCTCCAGACCACAATAGAGACACGTGCCCCACTACAAATCAGTTTTAATATCAAGCGCTTCGATCTTTCGGGGCGGGGTGTGGTGACGACGCCGTGATTTCACGCCCCTGTGGGTTTTGAGAAGTTGAAATAAAAGATAAGTATAAAAAGAGGGCAAATCAGAGAGGGAGGTCAGGAACAAAGGGAATTCCTCCGATATGTCGATTGAAATTGAATGGAATTGAATATGGTCATGGGGATTCGTTGAGTTGGTCGCGTGAGTGATTTTTGTTTAGGTGAAGATTGTTAATTTGTCTGATTTTGAAATTGGTTTTTGTGAGTTGACCCTAAGACATATATTGTATTTTTTTTTTTAATATGACATTTTGGTTTGAGGCTTTATTTTGTCCCTTTGAATCGTGTATTTTTCTCTTCTAATAATTGAAATTAATCATCTAATTATTGAAGGGCCAAGTGAAAGAAAGGGTTAATTAACATTTTCGAAAAAAATCTAATTTTGATGTAGCTGAAAGCTTTATGTATTGTACATATGAGTACAATACTTAAAGCATTCATCTACATCAAAAAGTAGCTAGCTAAAGTAGATCTAGTCTATAAATCATATTTTTGAATTAATCAAGGTTGAAGTTCATAACACTAGTTGAATCCTAAAGTGACTTAGAAGATAATTTTCTTTTTTATAGTAGTAGTAAGAAGACTAACTTAAATATGGGTCATAATTTGAAAATATACACCATTAACAAGTATTAACCTGCAAAAAAAAAAAAATTATACTTTTGGACTTGATCAACTTTAGCTCTGAACGCTTCATATGCATCTTCCCTAAAAAATATTATGGCTCTCCTTGATTTATTTAGGCAGATACAAAGTAGTAAAAATTATAAGTAAAAAGTATATATTTCACTTGAAATGGTGTTCGATTTCATAAAGCGAACCTAAATGCCAAATGTGCGAAAAAACGCCAATTTTGTTAACCTACCACCACTAATCACGCTCACAATCGATGAATAGGAATTATTTTCTTGCCAATTTTATCCTTGGCAACAAATAGCGGGTGCTCAATGGAAATGGACCCTTTTCTTCGAGATTGTTGTCAGTGAAAAAGCTGTTTATCTTGGAAAGTGATTTTGTCAGTTAACCCCCTCTTCCACTTGCCCTTTCAATTAATAAAGATTCCCAACTAATAACAAGAATAACTAATAATAACTACAAATAAGCATTTATAAGCCAAGTATTTGTGTGTTAATTTGCTTTGTTTGTCTGTAAATATTGATTGCAAACCTTTCGTTCAAAATTAAAGTTCGAAAAAAAATCGAAATCAACTTGTAGAATACACTCACAAGTAAAATAATCTTTAGTTTCTGCATTTTGACTCCTAACTTAACAACTATTTAAAACACGTGAATAAAACACTTTACAAAGGCGAATTTTTATTAAAATATCTAATTAATTTTTGTTTAAATATTTTTTTATGATCAATAGCTTTGAACCAATTTCTATTTTAAATGCAAAGGTAAAAAAATCAAATATTTATTTAAAAAATATTATAAAAAATATTATTTTGTTTATATTTTAAGGAGTCATATACATTTTCCCGCAAATAGCTAAATGTTTGATTTCATAAACAATTCGTACAATAGTATAACATTTTGAAGTTCGTACATTGTATAGACAATTCATACATTTTGACATATATCACATTTTCAAGATTATGTTTTGTACAACGTAAAAATCAGCTTAAATTTATTTTGAGAAAATACGAAAACAAAAACTGTTTTATAGAAAAAAAAGGGAGAAATTTACCCATGTAAACAATTCTTTAAAAATCTTTTTAGTTTTTTTACCACTTCAACTTCAAAAGATATTAATTTTGTTAATTTTTCCATATATTACTTTAATTATTAGCGCGTCATGCCGTTTAAATATTATTGTTTTCCTTAATTTTTTACATATTCAATGAAATAAAAGTATGCTAAGTTTTTAATTAAATGTTAGATGAAAATTTAAAACATACTTTTTTAGACGAAAATGACTACTTTATTATGTTTATTTAAGTACTCGTATATATATTTAAGAAAATTATACAAGTATATATATTTAAGAGAACTATAAGAGAATTATCGCCATAAATATAATTATGTACAATAATAATTGGTATCAAAATCCCATTTTCATATCACAAAATTTTATTTTAAGTGCCTCATACAATGTCACGTTTTTAATGTTGTTTTAGGCTCGCCCCCCCCCCCCCCCTATTAGTGGGCAAAAATAGAAAGTTCTCTATTTGAGTAATACCGAGAAAAATATAACTGATCGCGTATATATGACGTATGCAGATAATAAATAAAGAAAAAAATGTTGATCTAATACCGATCATTAAATCTCATTATTTTTATTTTCATCTTTTTGTAACGAGAAAACTATTCTGGATATACGTTTTACCAATTTGAGCTTAATATTATCCAAAATTTAAGTAATGTGTGAAAACTTTTTTTAAATTATTCAGCTTTTTAATAATTTAATTTTAAACTTTTCTTAAAAAATGTTATTGGAAAATATTCTTTGCGTACTATTTATTAATATTGTATTGTAATATAATACTAAGACTTTTATGTATTTTTATATATTTTGATTTTTTATATATTTTTATATATTTTTATGTATTTTTATATATTTTTATGTATTTTTATATATTTTGATTTTTTATATATTTTTATGTATTTTTATATATTTTTATGTATTTTTATATATTTTGATTTTTTATATATTTTGATTTTTTATATATTTTTATGTATTTTTATATATTTTGATTTTTTATATATTTTTATGTATTTTTATATTTTATTTCATTACGAAATACGCACGAACTACTTTTATTATATCATGAATGTTTTACAAATTTTTAACAACATGTATGCAAAATTTTAACAACATGTATGCAACACAACAAAATGTATCCATTAAAATGTTGTTAAATTTAAATATTTATTACCTTGCAATTAAAGACAGATTTTGATAAGTTTAAACGAAAGAAAATACGAAATTTTCTAAGACGAAACAAAATTCTTGTCCTTACTAGATTTTTCTCATAAAGTTTAGCTAATTCATTTCTAATACTTTTTAATTAATTGCACAAAATTACATCCACATGCCTTAACAGGTTATTCTTAAACTTAAATTTTTTTCTAAATGTCTTAAAAATATCTTACATATGAGAATATATTTTAAATTTGAAAATAAATGTTATATGAAAATTTAATTTATATTTATTTTCTTAGAAGAAAGTGGCTATTTTATTGTTTTTGCTTTAAATACTTAAAAATTATGCCAACTACGTTGCTATGTGACATTAACGCCTTATAAATCAAATATATTCAGCACTAAAGTTTTTTAAATTATATTCAGTTAAATATCAAAGCATAAATTCCTATTACCTTAATTAATTTTTTGTAAATTATTTCCGTCGGAGCATCATGAATTTAATGCAAATATGTCATAATTTCCTCTATATTTCTCCCTTATCTATCTTTTTCTAGAAAATATTTATCTATTAAAATATACCTTACTTTCGGTTATTCTTTAAATAACATAACACACGAGTGGATACGGTATTTTCAGTAATACTAACGATTTTACTTAGTTTGCCCAAAGTTTGTAATAATAGGTCACTGCTAATAGTCATCTCTTAAGAAAGAAATTTATCTCTTACCTTACAGAATTTGTATGTTGACTAATATTTGTTATATCACTCTCTGTATCTTGCCTGTTTCTTTTCACCTGCAGAAGAAAAAAGCTTTATTAGTAAAACACAAAAACAAGAAAAGACAACAAATGTCGCTTAGATTATTTCTTGTGAAATGTTAATTGGGAAATGATGTACATAAATGAAATGTAACGTGTCCTAAACTGAACTGTGCACATGCAGTACATTTTTAGGGGCATAATTTTTTAACATAAAACAGAACTTGGGACTGAAATTGAACTGACAATTGAATTGAAATTAAACTAAAATTGAACTGACAATTAAACTGAAATTGAACTGACAATTAAACTGAAATTGAACTGACAATTAAACTGAAATTGAACTGACAATTAAACTAAAATTGAACTGAAATTGAATGGACAATTAAACTGAAATTGAACTGACATTTAAACTGAAATTGTACTGACAATTAAACTGAAATTGAACTGACAATTAAACTGAAATTGAACTGCTTGTACACAAACACAAATTACCGAACACAGATCAACGCTGACATCACTACGTTAGAATATGCGGCCATGAGTGAAAATAGTAATAGTTAGAGAAGGAGCTATTGAATATAATGTTTTGTTTGTCAGAGTTTTACAGAATTAATAAAAATGACATTAATTGTTAATTTGTTAAAACTAGTATAGTACTATAGTAGTGTAATTTGACGGGTACGAAGCCGAGGTGCTGTGAGGAGTTATGAGGATTTTGGCGGTGCTGTGAGGAGTTATGTGGATTTTGGCGGTGCTCTGTGGATTTTTGGCGGTGCTCTGTGGATTTTGGCGGTGCTGTGAGGAGTTATGTGGATTTTGGCGGTGCTCTGTGGATTTTTGGCGGTGCTCTGTGGATTTTGGCGGTGCTCTGTGGAGTTTGGTGGTGCTGTGAGAATCAGGGAGGATCTCGTCTGTCAAGCTGAGGGGGCGTGGCCTAATGGAGATGACCTCAACCAATCAGGTGTCAGTAAGTGACGTCACACGCAGGGGGCATGGGAACAGGTGTTGATGACTCATCGCCGCCCATGGGCATGTCGCCGATGGGCATGTCCCACCGTGTCTCAACGTGTCATACCGTGTTTGTACAGGAACGGACCAATCAGGTTCTTGTTTGAGGATGACCTCATGAACAACCAATCAGGTGTCAGTAAGTGACGTCACACGCTGTCGGGGCAAGCAGAACTAGTTCTGCTTGTAACCGCAAGGCGGCGCTGCATGTAGGGGAACGGACCAATCAGATGCTTGTTTAAGGATGAGCCAATCACAGGCCAGAAGAGGGGGCATTTCTTCTCCGTCGTCGGTATAAAAGCGGAGGTCCGAGCTGAGCTCTGACATTCTCTTAGTAGAACCTGCTCTTGCGACTACTCTAGTTTAGCTTAGCTTTGTTTAAAATGACTTCTTTAAAACGAAAAGCTGATTCTGATAATATGATTGAAGATATTCCACCAAGAACCTTCCGCCTTGGAGACGATATTTTCGTTTCCTGCAGTTTTTTCAACAAGCGAGTTCTGATTCATATTCGTCGATATAAGAAATGTGGAGAAAAGTACTATCCTTCGACTGATGGAGTTACGTTATCGCCATCCCAATTCTCGATTCTCCTTGGATGCGAGCCTCTCAAGACAAAGTGCTTTAGAGAGAACCCTTTTGTGGACTATTTTATTGAGAACCCATTCAAGCCAGCAAGCGATCCTGTGTCCATTTTATCGGAAACTCAACTCAGCATTAAAGATGAAGACGACGACAAAGAAATACTTTTTGAGCTGCTTGATTCCAGTATGAAGTTAAAAAGTGAAATTACGTGCCGAAGCGGTAGAACCTATACAAGGGATGTAACTGTGAACAGTGACCAATGGGAAAAGCTGTTTTCGATCGGCGACTCTGTTATGAGTTCTGCACTGCGGGAAAAGTATCGTCGTGCTTCCTTTAAACAACTTTATGAACTGGTGGCCAAAACGTCTATTCCATACCATGCTCCTGTTTGTGCTTCCATGGAGGAAGTCCAAAGTTCTCTGACTTATATGGTAAAGTCAGCTTTTTACGATGTTATCTCACAAAGAAATGGATTGGTGAATCCACTACATACTTTAGACGAAACTCTATTGGCCGAAAATACAGTGAAACGTTTTCATGCAGCTGTTATGGATTTAAGACCTTATTATGTAGCGGAAGCATTTCATGAAAAATTATGTCAATTTCCATTTAATCCTGTACCTAATCATAGTGTGTTAAGTTTTGTAACCATACCATTTTTGAACTCTGTGAATATTTCAAATATGATTGAAATCGCTCAAGAAGCATTTTGTAGATTTTCTACTTAAATAAATATTGTTTTATCATTCATTTCGTCTTCTTTTTTTATTTATTGTATTGCAAACTTTATTATAATAAAATATTAATTTATAAAATATTATTTAAAATATTAATTATAGCTTTAAACAAGGAAACATATATAGTTTTGTACCAACTTAAAGGAATAGTACTTTCCGAGAAGCCTTTGGTTCACTCTCGTGGTCCTGATCTGTTTCTGTTAGATATGTATAAATAGTTCAACATAATTTTTTCAAATTCATTTGTGTGCTAGTCTTCGTGTAGGAAACATGAATTTTAATGCTGCTTATAGAGATCCTAGACATTCGGATAGTTTTGGAGGGGTCAATGCACTGAAACGGACATTTAATGGAAGTGTAAAGGAAGTAAAACATTGGTTATCTCAGAAAGATTCCTATAGTCTGCATAAACCAATCCGTCACAAGTTTCTGCGTAATCGAGTGTTAGTAGGTAACATAAACGAACAATTTCAAGTTGATTTAGTGGATATGCAATCGCTGGCAAAATTGAATAGAGGTTATAAGTATATACTGACATGCATTGACATTTTTTCTAAATTTGCATGGGCCATACCTTTAAAAGATAAAACAGGAAAAAGTGTGAAAAGTGCTTTGGAGACTATTTTCAAGGAAAAAACACCCCGTTTACTTCAATCTGATTCCGGAACAGAACTGACAAATACTCTCGTTCAAAATTACTTAAAAAAGTTGAATATTAAATTCTTTACTACTAAAAATGAAACGAAAGCCAGCATAATTGAAAGATTTAATCGGACTTTGAAAACCAAGATGTGGAAATACTTTACAGAATTTAACACTAAAAAGTATATAGGTGTAATTCCCGACTTCATGCATAGCTACAACCATAGCATCGAAGCATTAAAATGACCCCAGCTTCTGTAAATTCAGATAATAAAAATGAGGTTTTAGAAAACTTATATGGAAATCTCAAAACTTTAAAAAGAAAACCGCCCATACTTAAAGTTGGGGATACGGTACGCATTAGCAGACAAAAGCTACACTTTGAAAAAGGTTATGAACAAAATTGGAGTCGTGAAATTTTTACTGTAAACCAAATTATTCTTAGAATACCGACTGTGTACAAGTTAAAAGATCTGTCTGGAGAAGAAATTGAAGGTACTTTTTATGAAGCAGAGTTACAGAAAGTGATTGACTCTGGTTTTTATCCAGTGGAAAAAGTTATCAAGAAAAGGAAAAAACAAGGAGGTGTCATCGAATACTTTGTAAAATTCTTAGGATATCCTGAAAAATTTAATGCGTGGGTTACAGATGTTAAAATACTATAAATAGATCTACTTCCTTAGTATTCCGTTCAGTATCCATCATGAGTTTCTACGTGACGTTAGTTTCGGATAGTAGTCTGCAGTTTTTTCCTACAAACAAAATTTCTCATTTTATAACTCAGCTGCCAAGTCCAATTAATTTAAATGGAGAATGGGAAATTGGTTTGTCAGAAATCATTTATCCACATTCTTGGTATAATGTCAATGCGGCAAACAATACATTTACTTACGATTATGGCGATGGAAAACTGATAAAGAAACACATTGATGCTGGAAATTATGAAAACCTATATGATTTAGTATCCACCCTACAATTAACTCTTCCGAAAAATCCTTCCAAGTTTACCTTTTCTTACAACAAAACGACAAAGCGTGCTAAAATTGATGCTGTTCAAGGTACTTCTCTGTATCTTGAGAAACTTGGTCCTCTTTTAGGTTTTAAACCCAATACAATGATTCGAGGAAGTATGAAAAGTGAAATTCAAGCTGACGCTCAAGCAGGCCTTTCTTTTTTCTACGTCTATACGGACCTGGTTTCACCACAAATAGTAGGGGACGTGTATGCACCTCTTTTGAGAATCATCAGAGTAAAGGGACAAGACGGTGACACGATTAGTCAATATTATGATAGACCTCAGTACTTACCAGTGAGTCAACGCTCCTTTCAAACCATTAATATAGAATTGAGATTAAATTCAGGGGGCTTTGTACCATTTGAAAAAGGAAAAGTCTTAATCGTATTACATTTTCGATTGAGACAAATTCTATAAATACACGAACATCGGACTGCTTGTTTCATTTAAACTTTAGAAGTCAAGATGAGAGTACCTTACGTGTGCTGCACAAAAAAATTCGAAGAACATTATGCCTCTCAGACAGGTGAAGGCCTACCTTATTATAAGGGAGTCTCTTTTCAAAAAGGCTATGGATTAGGAACTGTATTTCGTCGATTGTTTAGAACGGCTTTCCCATTCTTGGTGAAAGGTGCCAAAACCATTGGTAAAGAAGCTATACGAGCCGGGTCACGAGTCGCATCGGATGTGTTATCTGGACAAAATCTGAAAGAAGCAGTCAAGACAAGAACAAAAGAAAGTGGGAGAAATATAGCTCAGAAAGCTGTTGATCGAATCCAATCTATGGTGGGTAAGGGAAAGTATAAAAGAAAGCGTAAAACACGAAATGGAATCATTTCATCTAAGAAGCGCAAGGTGATAGGACGTGATATTTTTGATCCGTAATGGCGTATTTACTCAAAGATTCCCCAGAATGTGTAAAAAATGAGTTGGAACTTTTCCATCTGCCAGGGACTCAAACTGTCATTCAGAGTGGACAGTGGATAGAATTTCATCCTCTCTCCAACGTTTTTGACGGCGGACCAGTAGAATTCCATATTTCCGGTAGCGGCGAAGATTATGTTGATCTTAGTCAAACTCAACTTTACGTTAAAGCAAAGATTTTGAAGAACGATGGTACTCCTATGGCTACAGAAGCAAATATTGGCCCTGTAAATTTATTTTTACATTCCTTATTTTCGCAAGTGGACATTACATTGAACGATCGGCTAGTTTCAAATTCCAGTAATACATACGGATATGAAGCCTATTTACGAACCCTTTTATCTCATGGTCAAGACAGTAAGGCATCGCAACTCACATCAGAATTATTTTATAAAGATTCAGATGATGGCTTGAAGAAACGTTCTGATTTCTTTAAAGAAAGTGCATCCGTAGATATGATTGGATGTATCCACAGTGATTTATTTCATCAAGAAAGACTATTGTTAAATTTAGTGGACTTAAAAATTAAATTGATACGAAGTAAACCTGAATTTTGCTTGCAAGGATCTGAAGGATTTAAAGTAGTATTGGATAAAATTTCTTTATTTGTACGAAAAGTTCGTGTAAGTCCTGGAGTTATTTTAGGACACGCAAAAGCTTTAGAGAAGGGGACAGCAAAATACCCCATCAACAGGGTGCTATGTAAAGCTTATTCCATACCGAAAGGAAACATGTCCATTGTTCAAGATAGTGTATTTATTGGTCAAATGCCGAAGCGAGTCATCATTGGATGCGTGGATAACGAAGCCTTTCATGGATCTTTTACCAAGTCACCTTTCCATTTCGAGCATTTTGACTTAAATTTCATAGGAATATATATTGATGGTCAACCCGTTCCTCACAATCCATTAGAGCTCAATTTTGCTCAAAATAGCTTTATAAGAGCTTATCAAAGTCTATTCTTGGGCACTGGAAAAATAGGGGAAGATAGAGGTTCCTTTATATCCAGAGAAGAGTACACAGATGGTAATGTCATTTATGCGTTTGATTTGTCCCCAGACCTATGTGCTGGAGATCATTTGAATCTTATCAAACACAGTAATTTAAGATTAGAAATTAAGTATAGTAAGCCGCTCCCACAGACTGTATGCGTCATTGTGTTCGCAGAATTCGAAAATTTAATTGAGATAAGCAAGACAAGAAATATCCTGTTTGACTTTGGAAATTGAATGAAGATGAATGGACAACAACTCTTTCACATTCTATCGCACGACACTGCGACGTCACCTTTTTTCAAAGGAGTCTTCGCGAAGAATACCCTCCCACCTTTACAAAGCAACTCGTGTGCTATAGTAAATACCGATGACTTCTCTCAACCTGGTTCTCATTGGTTAGCATTGTTTTCAAGTACTCAGAAAAAATTAGAGTTTTATGATTCCTACGGAATGTCTCCTGATTTCTACGGAATCGATACATCTTACTATTCCAACATAGAATGGAATTCCATTGTTTTACAATCTCTTACATCCAACGTGTGCGGACACTATTGTATTTATTTTTTAGTGAAGCGATGTCAAGGTCATTCTATGTACTCTATAGTGGATCACCTGTATATTACCAATGTATCAGATTTTCAAGTGTATCAATTTGTAAAAAAGAAATATGCTGTAAGATTAGTTTTTATAAAATAAATTTATTTGATTTGTATTCCTTGCGTTCTGTCATGTTTTCTTGAAGTGATTTCATTACTTTTAGGTACACCATTTTTAACTAAAAGTTTTTCTTAAAGTTAATTACACACAACTTTTTTTTTATAGAATAATATTTTATTTTCCTAAAGTTTTAATATTTTTTCCATTTCTTTTTATCCTAAAGTTTTTTTTTTTTTTTCCATTTCTTTTTATCCTAAAGTTTTTTTTTTTTCCATTTTCTTTTTAAAGTTTACTTATACATATTTTTTATTCTATTTTTTTTTTTTTCACTTATAAGATTTTTTTTTTTTTTTACTATTTTTTTTTAAAAACTTTTTTCTTTTAAATTTTTTTTTTTTTTTTAATTTTTTTTTTTTTTTTTATTCACTTAAGATTTTTTTTTTTAAAACTTTTTTTTTTATATATATTTTTTTTTCTTTTTTTTTTTAATATTTATTTTTTACATTTTTCTTTTTTAAAGTTTATTTTTACTATTTTTTTTTTTTATTCTTAAGTTTTATTTTTACATTTTTTTTTTTATATATATATATATATATTTTTTTTATTCTAAAGTTTTTTTTTTTGTTTTTGCATTTTTACTTATAAATTATTTATTTTTCTCGTACTAATTTTTTTTTTCACTATATATTTTTCGAATTCATATGTAACTTTTATATGTACTTGTGTTGATAACCTGTAAAGTAAAAATAATAAAGGACAACAAGATACAGCAACATCATTTATTGAAAAACTAAAAATGGCTCCATTTGTTTCTGCGGGCATACATAGAAGGTTTTACAATGTTATTTTCTCTATACAATTTTCTTTTTACATCCAACATGGAAGGAAAATGCAAATCTCGTAAAGCATTTAAGAATACAGCTTGTCCGACAGGAACTTTTTTCCTATTACGAAGAAAGTCATTCACCAGCATGACAATATTAGTGTGTGGGATAACTTTATCTTGGTAAATAATTTCACCTTTGTCCGTCCATTTGAATTCATTTTGAATTTTCAAAAACTGTAAAATGTCTATAGCCGTCTTTCTGTGTCGAATAGGCACGGTATGCATAACTGCATCTTCAAAGGTATCTTCTGTCTTCACATCTTGCAACGTCTTTTTATCTGGATCTGGAGGTGGTTTTCCAAGCTGGTCGTAATTTTCCAAGGTTTTAAGGTATCTGGTAGCTTTTTCACTTTCTGTGAGATTGTTATTCTGAAGGGTATTTGTTATTTCTTGATCAAAAGAGTTTGGTTCACGAGGAATTTCTTGGGATTGTTTGTCGATCAGGGTGTACTTTTGTAGGGCTTGCAAGTAGAGAGATGCTTTGTCGCTTTCCGCGAGTTGTTTATTCTGAAGAATACTTGTCATTTTTCGATCCAGTTCAGAGAGATGTTCCATTAATTGTGCCCTGTCTTCAGGTATCAAGATAAACTTTTTACTGTGCTCCATGAATCAATGAGCTGATGATTGAAATAGCTGCAGGTAATAAGACTGAAAGAAAACCGTCTCCTTTTTGAACAAGTAGCTTTCTTTTTTTATACAAAGGAACCTTTTTGTCTGAAAGCTTTCGTAAGCACGTCTTATGCTTAGAAAGACTATTTATTTGGCTGTTAGTGAGAGGTACGTTTCCGTGAAGTACGTTCAAGACGCATTCACACAAAGACTTGATAATACTATTGGGAACTTTTTGAACGATTTGCTTCGGATTTTTACTTTTCGAGATCACTTTCAGGAGCTCTAAGGTTTGCTCCGTACACGTAGACATCTTCACATCGAATGATAGTAGTCACTGTTGACAGCTCTATTTAAAGCCACTCTGCAAAATTTTCCGTATGCAGTTGCTTTTACCAATGCACAATGGATAAAGTCAGGAGGATGCACCGAACAGGATGCATGCGTTGGCATCAGGTATTCAACTTTTGGACAGTTGAAATCTTCTAAGTTATAGCACTTGCGTCTAGTTAACACTTCTAAAAAATGTTGCTTTTGTATTCCCTTGACGTAAATATCGGAAAATACTTCGAACAAAAGATATAAAATACTTTGAAATTTAACATAAGGTAAAGATCCTTCTCTCCAATCCATACAATGAATGTTTCTTGTTACCCAAGAAAACTGATTTCTCTGCGTAAGGGATAATTCTTCAAATGGTGACGGAGGCTGAAAATACCATACGCCCCACAAATGATTATCTTTCACGGCGTAAAATGCTAGTTCTTTGACGACAAATAGTCCCGACGGAAGCAGAAACCCTTCAAAATCAATCACGGCTGACATCCTTCCAGTTTGAGAGACGAAATACAAATGAAGTTAGCGAGGTTGATACACGTAATATATATCTCCAGGAAACATCCCCGTGCGCATGCGTAGAGAATCCTCCGTATTACTTTTCAGATCAATGAATAAATAACCGTACGGCTTCGAAGTAGCATCTTCATAACACTCTTGAAAAAACTTCACTTTTCTCGGATATAGTTGTCGTCCTAAATGCATGACTTGGGATTGGTCTCTTCGGTTCTTAAACAGCGCCAGGTAATGTGCATTCAAAGAAATTTCTCGCATTTCTTTTCCCTTATGAAACACATTTTGTACTATAAAGATAATACTGATATTTCGGTGGTGTGACATTTTGGTAAATATCTTTGTCAATTGAGCATCGTTTCCAAGCTCACTCATTAAATCGTCTACTACAATCAATGCATCCGAATATTGATTTAAATTTGAAGGCAAGCCTTCATGAAATTAAATGTTTGGGATTTCTGCATATAACTTTTGAAATATCCCATAGCACCATACCATCGTTTTTGGAAAGGGTAGTATCATTTTATTTTCGATCATTTTTTTCACGAAATGTGTCTTGCCACTACCTGTGGGACCTGCAACTATCATAGTAAACGGATGTTTCAGTCGTAAAATATCCATACTGAATGATGAACTTTGGAGATGCTCTTCTTATTTATAGATGATCTTCTTCTGATGAACTCACATGTCGGCTAGTGAGTAATGTCCGAATGGAAGTGTGCTCACGCGATCCTCTAAGATGTGCCTCTTCTGATCATACGGGGAAAGGGCCAACTTATTTGAAGTAATGGTGAATATGTCATGCTGCTTGGATCGTATGAGATTCATGCTGGTCACAAGTTCTTGGTGTTGAAACAGGCACTTTGTATAATCTTCAAATTTGATTTTTTGATGGATGGTAGTCTTCTTAATCCCCTTCAGCTTCTTGGTGATATTGTCATGGCCTATTTTGAAGGCATACATCTTGGATCTGAGTCCCACGAATTCCGTCATGATTTCTCCTTTGGTCTCATCCTTCATCTTCCCGATAACTTTTTTGTTGACGAGAGGAAAACCAAAAATATTGTTGGCAGGATAATCCGATGTATCGTACAGGTCCATGTCCTCCTTCATGTCTTTGTAAACATCTTCGGTGAGAATATTGTAGATAAGACTATCCGTATCCATGTACAGGAGTTTCAGTCGATCAGTTGGATATTTCGGTATCATCTTGGAATAGTGAAAGTCATACATGAGCGTCTTGGATAAATCCAATATAGCCATTCCAATGGTAATTGGCTTGTTGAACTTCAGTACGGTCCGTCGCATATGAAATGCTGCCAAAGTTTCGGAGAAGATGGTGCGATCTTGAAAGTTGGAGCGAGCAATCCATTTCTCAGCTGTCTTCTCGTTCCCGACCAACTTGATGTCCACTCGGCGTCGGATATTCTCCATAGTTTTTCCAAAAATCGAATTGTTCATGAGTTTGAAGAAATTTTTCTCAAACTCATTCGTAGCAGAGGTGCGCAGTTGGGTATTGACATCAATATAAGGTTTTAGCCATGGTGATTGACTGAACTGCAAAATTCTATGCACGGCTGTCACTTGAAGTCCTTGTTGTAGGTAGAGCTGCAAATTTCGGTAATGCACCACATATCGTTCTTTCTTATGCAGAGTAGTCAGCAACCTCTTCTCTTTACAACCGGGTGGAGCTAATGTTTCTGGAGCAAGTGGCAGATCAGCATGTAGATCGTGTAGATAGGCTGGATACTCCAAATCCACTTCTAGGATGTATCCAAGTGCACTGTCCCAAGGGGTTTGTAAGACGTCCATCGTCGGGTTAATCCAAGCGTAATTACCTAATGGTAAATATTGGGACATAGCCCAGCCATACAAATTATTAGCATCTAAATATAATAGATAATTGGAAGGCTGAGACTTGTCATAGTTTGGCATATATGGGTTATTTGCCTTTGCGTGACGGTGAGAACATTGAGATATTCCTCCACGGATACCATTTTCGACAAACAATAGCATGTCATAATCCGTGAGCAGTTCCAGTCGAATCGACGTCTTCTTCAGCATAGCATCCCAAGAGAGTCCGGGGGCTGTGTAATACCACACGGGATCCAAGCCATAGGTTTTCATGCAGACATCTCGAAAACTTTCGAAAATGTCTGCTAATTGTAAAACATCCGTCTTGACGTACAAATCCGCATACTCGCCCAAATTGTTTAAGTCGAATGCATCCCACACACCTTGAGCATGTTGGTAATCTTCCATGGTGATGTGTGATTCGTTCAGGCGGTTATAAAAGGCATCACGGGGTGGTAGCTCGGTTTCCTTGAACTTGTCTGGATGATTGACGTAATCATATGGAAATACACCTTTCCGAAGCAGGAGAGAAACATGAGAGGAGGGAAAGTGCGCCTGCACGTGTTTGAACTGGTCTTCTGAGAGATTTTTGGCCAGTTGATCTAGACTACTCGCCATGAATCGAAAGGAATCGATGAATCGAAGACTAAGTCCCTTCCCAATTTGCTTTGAGAATGAGATGTATTTTTCCGTGTTTTCTGGGATGACTGTAATGTTGAAATCGTCTCCTCCTAAGCACTTCACGAATAAATGGCTGTCGTATCCGGATAAGTTATGAAACACCACTGGGATAAAGTCTGGAGTTCTGGCCTTCAAGTTGCAGGTATTACACGCGGTTCCTCGAAACTTCTTCGATTGATGATCGTGATCCTTCACCTTGTAATTCGTCTGGGTGAATTCCTTCTTGCACATGTAGCAGCGAGTTGCTTTCCGAAATGCCTCCAGCTCCTCTTTGGTTAAGGGATCCATTGGTAAAGGAGTTCTGTACACTTGCTGTATTTCCAGGGCTTCCAGCTTCATCCGATCCATAAACACTTGATCTGCATTCGGTCCTCGGTACACGTAAGGGACTTTGAAGAGTCCTGTGGTCGACACTATGTAGTAGCAGAAGCTGACAGCTTCATGTTTTTGGTAGGCTTCCGTGTACGATTTATCAGGGTTCGGCTGGCAAGATTCTATCGGTCGGGTAATGCATTCAAAGTCAGCATAGATCACGAATGGGACTTTCATGGTATGTTTGATGTTTTTGAAAACCACCCATTTGTCTTCCGGCATGATGACTCGAACGGCCTCGTGCTGATTACAACTCAGCTGATGACGGTGGAGAATAGGCTCTGTTGTGAAAAATTGTAGACAGCGTCGGCATATGAACATTTTTGCCTTTCGTTTTGAATGCTGTCTTGCAACGAGGCGGGATAAGTCCTTGATCCAGGCATAATGGGCATGTGCGTCGGTCTTGAGGTACATCAAATCAATATGCGGGTCCTTTTCTTCTGTGGTGATCATCAGCGGATATACTTGATAATCCTCGGTGAGTCCATATACATTGATGGATAGGTCATTCATCTTCCCAAATTTGGGAACATCTTGAATTTTAACAGGGAATTCAACTCCTGTAAAATTGAGAGTGTCCATGAACTCTGCATAATGGTATGTTCGGTATGCATGCTGCTTATAGTCTTCCACTGGATGGAGAGCGGAGAGGATGGCCCACATGAAGCAGCGATTGTCGTTGTTCTGGACATTGATGATAGCCTGCTTGCGTTTGATGGGTTCTGGAAGTTCGATGTATGTAGCTCCACGCAGAGGGTTGTATTTGCTGGTTCGTACCTCCAATTCTTGTATCCGTTCCAGGGTCCACCCAGATTCTTTGGCTTCAAAGTCCTCTGCTTCCTTGAGTAGTCTCTCCATCGTTTGTAAATACAAGGCTTCAACATCGGTAGAGGGAAGAACGATCACATTCTTTGTTTTGAAGCTTTTCTCCTCGCTTAAAATTCCGTCGACAGCAACTTTTTGGTAGCGGCAGATGAGCCTGCTATTCACTTTCACTTCGAATTGAAACAGGGCAGATGCGACGATGCTCCCAAATTCTTCTTCTTTGGAAACCAGAAATGGTTTCAAGTCTTTGTATTCCTCGGTGTTGAATAGATGTACATTCTGTACACGGTTCTTCAAAGCAGACTGTCGCGTAGAAGAAGGTGCTGGTCGGGTAGAGGGTCCTGGTCGAGTAGAGGGTCCTGGTCGAGTAGAGGGTCCTGGTACAGTCGAGGGTGCTGGTAGAGTCGAGGGTCCTGGTAGAGATGTATCTTCACTGGTCCGACGTCGTTTTAGAAGTACAGGTGGTTCTGTATCTGCAGGCCGCTTGTGTGTTTTCAGGTGTCTTGTCAGGTTATCCATTCGTAAAAATACCTTAGCACACCGAGAACACGGATATTGCATTCCTCCATGCTTATTCCGTTGATGTCGAAGCAAATTACATTTTTTAGTGAAATGCATATCACATTCCGCACACGTGAATTCCTTGTCTTGACTTAAATCCAATTGAGTTGCTGTTAAATCTCCAAAATCCATGAGCGCCATCACTTCATCATTCAACGGCAATGTCGAATTCTCGAAAACGTCTTCAATATTCATTTTAAACAAAGCTAAGCTAAACTAGAGTAGTCGCAAGAGCAGGTTCTACTAAGAGAATGTCAGAGCTCAGCTCGGACCTCCGCTTTTATACCGACGACGGAGAAGAAATGCCCCCTCTTCTGGCCTGTGATTGGCTCATCCTTAAACAAGCATCTGATTGGTCCGTTCCCCTACATGCAGCGCCGCCTTGCGGTTACAAGCAGAACTAGTAAAACCTTGCCCCGACAGCGTGTGACGTCACTTACTGACACCTGATTGGTTCTTGATGAGGTCATCCTCAAACAAGAACCTGATTGGTCCGTTCCTGTACAAACACGTTGAGACACGATGGGACATGCCCATCGGCGACATGCCCATGGGCAGCGATGAGTCATCAACACCTGTTCCCATGCCCCCTGCGTGTGACGTCACTTACTGACACCTGATTGGTTGAGGTCATCTCCATTAGGCCACGCCCCCTCAGCTTGACAGACGAGATCCTCCCTGATTCTCACAGCACCACCAAACTCCACAGAGCACCGCCAAAATCCACAGAGCACCGCCAAAAATCCACAGAGCACCGCCAAAATCCACATAACTCCTCACAGCACCGCCAAAATCCTCATAACTCCTCACAGCACCTCGGCTTCGTACCCGTCAAATTACACTACTTACTATTAAGATTCAGTCATTATTATCAAAAAAAATTAATTTTCCGTTTTAAGGAAAACGGAATACTTAATGTTTTTGGGGAAAAAAGTTACTTTACAATTTTATTTTATTAATAAATTCCTGTATTTATTAAATAAAGAAGTTGTTAAACTTTAATTTAACAGAAATTAGCATCGATAGGTAGCATTAGCAAATTTCAAAATTAGCATTATTACATTGCAGTAGTGTAACGATTCTTCCAAACTATAAAACAAAAATTATTAAAATTTGTAACAAATAAACCCAATTACGGAAATTCAAATTTTAGCAATAGTGGTTCAAATCTCACAACTATTTTAAGTTTACGTCCGAAATTAAATAAAATAAAAACCTTGAAGCGAATATAAAAGTTGCTTAAAATACACATTTGATTTTTTTTAAACATAAATATAAATTTTTATACATAAATATAAATTTTTATACATAAATATAAATTTTTATACATAAATATAAAGAAAATTATTTTTTAATTAGGATTTCTGAAGCAAATGAACAGAAAGATAAGTATATAAATAATTTATAGCCATTATTTTCTATTTGAAGATATTTGAAGAGAATATAGAGGGCGATATAAAAAAATTGTCTTATGTTGGAGAATTATTTTAAAATATAAAAGTAATCATAAAATAATATCAATTGTAATTTAATTTCGAAAATCGCTACCCGAGATTTTTAAAAATTTGTTTATTTACTTATTTTTTTTAAGATAAAAGAAAACCTTTCTTTACACACATTTATAAATATATCACTAAGAAATATATTAAAATGTGCAATTTGTTAAACATGCATGTTTAAAATAATATTGGCTTTGAAATTTGATAGGTACTGGATCAGATTAATATATAAATAGCAAATGTCTCACATCTTGAACTAGATATAATATTCCTATTTTCAATAAAAACAATACTAGATAAATCGTTAAATGTTCTAACTAAATAACACAATTATTTATTGAGCTTAATTAATTCAGATATATCAATGACTTTATCATTGTGTGGTAAGAAGCTTCCAGTTCATATCAATTATGAAATGAAAGTTAGTTTCATAAATAAATCATTATATCTTGTGAAAGTTAATAAAAATATCTATTTACACATTTATAGAAAAGAGATAAATCTATCTTAATTTAACGGCATGTAAAAAAAAGAAAGAAAAACGGATAAACAGAAACTATGTAACAAAAATATAAATGATTTTTAAAGAATAACTTTTATATGAAAAGCAATTTTTTTATAGGTGAAAAAAATAAGTTATCATATTTCTCTATTTTTACTCATTATACGGGTTTTTAGTTTTCATTATAGAAGTTAAATATTTATATTTTAAACTTTTCTTAAAAATGTATTTGTCTTTATCTTCAAGTTCTTCAAAACAATTTCTTTCAATTGAGAATCCTTCTTTCGCGTTGTTTCTTTAAATTCCGATTATCTTCACAATAGACATTTTCAATTTTATTTTTATTTCATAGTGTCTTACGATATATGAATATATATGATATTACGAATATTTGTAACGTTAGCATAAATATGCCCAAATCAAGTATAAAGTTACGAACTTTTAAAGGAAATGAAGAATTAAAACATATTTCCCACGACACAAATAACTCCCAGAGTTAGAAACAAAAATTATTATCATCATTCATTATCTTTCCTTGAACCAGCAATGCTGGAATTCGCAAACTGACTGTGTCCAGACATTACAGGTTTGATTGTCGCGTCAGCATTTGCTAACACCTGTTGACCAGACATTGGCCACATCGCATGACGCAGCAGTTTTGATTTCCGGGTACTCCCCGTTTGTAAACGATTGGCGCTTATTGTTTGGCAATGTGACTGACTATTTTTCACTCCATAAACTGTAGTTGTACAAAAGTGCCTTTATAGACACTACGAATATAGGTAAATTCGGATGGACCGATCGATGGATCGTCAATATATTGCACAATACACAAGTACGGAAAGAGATTTTCTGTCTGCATGGATTTATGATTAATTCATAGTTTACAGTACCCCTTGGCGCGATTCTGAAAATTGGCGCCAAGGCCATGGTTTTTTAAGTATTGCGTTATACACAGCATCTTACCAACATTTTTAAGGACACACATGTATCATGCGCTAATGTCAACTTCCTAATGTTGATTTGTGGCCAGAGACAATTGTAGTCTCCGGACTACGTCCTTCGACTGATCAGAATATTAGCTGGTACCCCCTTCGAGTAGTGGATTATGGTGCAACAGGCAAACCTTCAAGTTTTATCAATTGTTGATAAATATCGAGGGTACGGTAAACTTAAAATTAGCCATGACCTACAATTAACGGAAATCCATGCAGAAAAGAAAATCTTTGTTACATATGTGTTTGCAGTATATGAACGACCCCTCACACGACCGGCCAAATTTACCTGTTCTCGCGAATTACACATATACATTTTTTTTTTAATTTCAAACAGTAATAAACTGAAGTTACTTCAAACAACATAATTTATTTATGTATTTTTTTATTATGATATTCTCTACAAAAATAATTGGAACATTTTCATGGAGCGTCAGCTATACAAATATATTACATACTGTTATATAAATCACTATGTTGAAAATCGGTATTACACCATAATTAATATTTTCTACCTATAAAAAAATATGATATTTTAAGATGAGCGACTGTGAGAAGTTTTGCACACACGTTATTTGCAAAACACACTGACCATGTGTGTTATGGAAATGCATTTTCTGGGAGGGCAGCATCACTGAGAGCATTGCGAATTAATGTATAATAAAAATTTAACAGTAATTCAAATCAATGTCATTTAAAACTTTTAAATTTATTTCATATTTTTATCAGCGACATTAAAAAAGATAAAAGTATGATAGTTATATTCAAATAGTACAGGGTGTTTTTAAAACCGTCAAGTAATGCATAAAGCATCACGAAATCACGCGGTTTTGGAATGGTCCCTTAACGGAACTGAAATGCTTTCGTAAACAAAGCATCGGTCACGCAAAAACAACAACACAAAATTAACGTCCCCGCTTTAGAAGAAAAATACCCGTAAAATATTCCGAAATCCCCCTCTTCCACCCCAAAATGACAATAATCTCTTTTTGATAGCAAAACACTCCAAACTATAATTCCCCCCCGACTTCTCCAATCGTCTGCTGCAACTGAGACATCGCCCTCCACCCCCTTTCGTAGAGGGTGGTGGTAGAAGAAGAGGTAGTAAAAATCTTCTCCTATTTTTTTTATTGTTGTTTTTTTCTTCTTTTTCTCCTGCTGATCTTTTTCTGAGAAAAGGATGGGTCATACGGGGTTCAACCATTGGAGGGGAGGGGGTGGGGAGAGTGTGCAGATGAAAATCGTCTGCCTGTCGTCCGCGGTGTAGAACGGCGACGTCCCCGAGAAAGTTCCCCGTGTTATCCCTCAAACTCGTCCCACGAGTTGTCAACAGAAGGCTGTTGCGGTTAATGTTGATGTAGCATAAGTTTGTTTATTTGAAGATTTTTCTTTTTTTGGTAATAAATTAGTTAACTGCTATCCAGAGAATGTTGATAAAATCTGTAATGGATACAGATATAGGTTCACTTTTTAAACGGAAAAATAGTATCAACTTACTACACCGTGAAAAGAAAGGTTCTTAAAAATGAGTAGCTGAACGTACTCGTTTTTCTTTGAGTACAATTGCATCGTAAATGAGCGATGACGTACTCCAATTTAAGTAATCGTACTTTCGCAAAAAAGAGCAGTGTGGTTTAATATTGTTAATGTCAGCTTCTGTTCAAGCCATCTTAACAAAGTGACCTAGCAAATTTAAAATATTTGTTCAGAAGATGGTTTTCCACATTATTTGATGTCGATTGCTTAAATAGAAGCTGAGTTATTACAATTCAATTATCTTACTTCCTAATATTTTTGCACACTTTTTTAACATTTCTTCTGTTTATAACCTCTTCCGGTCGTCCTGGTAACTTAACGGATAAGGCCCTGGACAGCATTGCCTGCAAATGTGGGTTCAATTCCCGATAAATCTTGGTTGTAATTGTTGATATTTAATGAAAAGGATTTATGGAGGCTAGGACCTGCTCTGTTAATTAATATTTACCCATTGTATTCATTTTTAAGTACATGTCTTTTTCAAAATTGAAACTTATACATTCTTCATGATAACCATCGAATGTATTTAAAATGAGTACATTTTACTTAATTTTGAGTACCTATTTTTAACATTGTTCCTACACATTTATTTTCTTTTTCTTATTCAATGAAATGTCTTTACATTTGTTAAGCGCTCAGTGAAATTTTTTTTTATCTAAATAAATCTCGAAGCATTTTAAAATGCTAAATAGCTTTAACTTATCTTAACTTCATCGGTTTATGTCAACCTGTTATGAAACAAAAAAATACATATCGTAAACTACTTTAAACTGTTAAGTTTACGCGATAATGTATGGTAATAGATGAGTGATTGAAATCGTTCATTCATGTGCTTATAAGGTTTTTAAATTTTGAAATCACTTTGTCGTTAAACGCTTACTGATAAATAAAATTCAAATGGTATCTTTAAATAACTTTTAATCGAGAACTTCTAGCTAATCTTAATATCTCTGGGTTAGAGCTTGTTTTAAAAAATAACTTTGACAGTATCTGTTGACAGGTACTTCCGAAAATTTCTAGTTGTTACATTATGGTTAAACTAGAAAGCAACACGTTATTTTAATAATAAAAGTTATATAATAATGTTTTTTATATAATATGAAGTAGGATTTGTATATGTGCAATTTAATTAAAAAGAACATGTAAGATAATTTCATAATTAGTTTTCAATTTTTTAATTCAACAGAAAAATTAATTTTAAAACAGCTGGCGTTGCATTAAATGTGTTTAAAGTTATGTAATTTTCTAATTGTTATCAACAAAACGCAAGAATTATAAACTATATGTCCATTTTAAAAGAAATGTTTTCATTTAAACTTTTGTCTTAAAATTTTCGAGATCAACAAAACTTAAATATTTATAATAAAATATGAAAAAAAAATAAGTTAATTTAAATTTACTATTCAAGTATAAAAACAAGGTATTTACCATTTGCATTTTAATATAACAATAATTATAATTTTCAACCGGCTTGATTCTTTACCATTATTTACTAAATCGATGAAAAATATTTACTAGCCCTATTCATATGTCACTGTACCACTAATGTTTTACAGGCTACATCCTACTCAGTCGAATTTTTTTCAGTCGAAACCTATTCAGCCGAAAAACTCGGTGGGGGGTTTGCGGTTTTCTGCCAAACCTAAAGGGTGTTTTTCACCAATTTGGCAATAATTCTTTGCACTTGGAATACTTTCAAGGAATGTCAAAGGATAGCCCTAAAAAGTTAAAGCACTAATTAGTTCTTTCCCCTACATCTGCTGTTGACCCCAAGTTGGCGTTTTTTAAGCAGTCGTTGGCGGATATAATGCTTGCTGTGGCCAATGATATTTTCTCAATTCATAGTCGGTCCCTGATGTTTGAGGGAATCTTATAATTCCTGGAAAGTATTTGCGAGCGAAATTTTCTCTTTTTGCCGGGCGTTCTCGTGTTTACTATTGTCCTATGGCGACTGGTGGGCGCCGGGCGGGAGTGTAGCTGTCTCAGCTGATTTCTTTTTCAATGGTACTCGATGCCTTTTATTAACATTTGGTACTTAAAAAATTGTTTCATTAAATGGAATATTAAAAAAAATTAGATTATGTTGCTAATCTTTGAAAACTACTTTGTTAGACTTTCAATACCACTAAGTTTTAGATTTATTACAGAAACCACACTAATTAAATTTTTAAATACAAAATTATTAGTGATATTTTTGTAAATTATTCAAGGAAAATGTTATTTTAATTAATATTTTTTCCGGGTATCAAAATGCGTTTCTCGCAATTACAAATTGAAATACAAATAAATAAAGAATTTATGTGTTTAATATTAAATTTAGTTTACGTAGGGTGATAGCTCAAAGTAAAGTTGTTCGAACTGTTGAAAAAATGTTATAAAGACAACAAAAATTTAACATGTGCAATGCCATTTCAACGAATCTTATTGATTTACTTCAGCAACTTACTTTAATTAACAGCACAGCATTCTAATTATCAACTCATATGCAAGTGGGATAAGTCAAGAAAGAATTTCCGTTTCAGTGTTAGTGAACTTTGTAGATGTTAATATTTAAATATACTATAAAAAAGGGGGGGGTAATGAATATAACCAATTTTTCTCGTTGTGAATTGTGTCGAAATACGATAATAAGAGTTTTACACGAAACGTCATTTCAACATATTATAGAAATAGGAATTTGTCAATAACAGAAAGAAGATAAACAAGCTGTTTTAGTCTACTCCGCAGACCCTCCTTCCTGTACATGCTTTACTTTATTTTATATGCATCGCAGCCTATTTCCTATTATAAGAGCCCAAATTTATGTCAACCGTTCCTTTATAACAGATATTTTTGCCGAATTATATTAGCCACATTCTATTCTTGTATCACAATTTTGGCGAAGGACTTTGAACGAGTTTGAGAAAATTGCGATTTTATACTGTAGTGTACGGTCACTTAAAAATACTATTTCAAGAGCAATAATAGGAATTTAAAAGAAATAGTTATTCAAAAAATCCTTTGTCATTATTCTTTTTTTATCTTCTAGAATTTGTAAATGTTTGTTGTCCACTGAATAATTCATGTGAAAATACATGAAGATATTTAATAATGAAGAGTAAATTCACTGTGTGTGAAATCCACTCAGATAGAAAAAGATGAAATAACAAATGTCCCGTTTCAATTCTACATTGTTACATTGCATTATTATACATTATTACATTGCAGCTCCCAGTTTTAGAATATTATATAAAAAAACGGAAATAGATCATTTCGAAAATGTTAAGAAACTTTTAAATTATCTTATTAAGAAGATTACAATTAATATCCTGCCAAACTGCTAAATTCTCATTTTTACTACTGATGTATCTGGTTCATATTGAAAGTACTCACTTGTCCGTTTTACGACAGCATATCATTAATTTTACTTTTGCATATTTCTCCTAATTAGAGAAATATTTTAAAATAAGCACAATTTTTGTTACGCTTTATCAAAAAAAAAATACGTCACGTTTAGAAATATAAAATTCTGTTCTGCCCATACTCATCATAAGGTTATTTCTCATATGCAAAAAATATTGTTTTATAATTAGTTATAAAACATCGCTTTGATGCCTCATTGAATTTAAACATTTGACGAACCATTACTTATGGTAGAAATGAATTGTACTAGTTTGCATTGTAAACAAAAAATATGGCAATTTTATTGATAATTTCAATTACGGGTTAAGAATACAAATTCACAATGGATCACCACGATTATTTTTGAAAAAGGATCTCAAAGTTTTGAATTTCCCATAGATTGATATATTGGCCTGTTTGCATTGCGATGTCTATAATTGTCTTCGGGTACAATAGCCACAAAGTTTATTTGTATTGTGATAAAGCTTGTCAAGTTGTATCCATATATAATTAATAACTTAAAATAATCTAACTATGTTAATGCAGCTACAATTTTTTTTAATTGTCTATTTTAATCAATAAAACGTACGAAAATAGCTTTTTAAACCAATATAATCTCTATACTTGATACGTAAATTATTGTACCCTTTTTTAAACTCTAACAATTAGCTCAATTGTAAAGAAAATTATTCTTTTAAATATATAACTTTATAAATTTCTTAATAATAATGTTTTTTAAAAATTAGTTTGGATATTCATTATGTATAAAAAGCTTCTTACTTTGCAGTGTTTAAATATTATTTTTTAATGCTATTATACGAAATTTTCAATACAAACATAATGCCATATAATTGTGAATGTCACAGAGTTCGAAAAAAGTTATTTTCTACAAATGTTTATTGAGTAGAGCCTCCTTACAAAGAAGACACCTCGAGATAGTGACTTTTTTTTAACTACCGCTAACGAAAGTCTCAATTGTTAAGTTAGTACGAATACTTATTTTAACTTGTTACTACGACATTACTATATATCATATACCATGGAACCGGGTGAATAGAAGCTGGCAAGTGAATAACAGCAGTTTCGCTGAAAGATTTTTTGTGGGTATAGCGTTACCCTGTTGAATGCAAAAATTATGAAAATAATACTATTTAATATCAGATATTCGAAGATCAAGTAAATTTCTCATTGGACTAAAATGGCGCTAACTGTAATGCCAGAGGAAGTATAAATATCCACGTAAACCACGATAAAATGTCTACCCGGCATCACTGATTAGAAGACTCCATTTACAATACGAGTTTGCCAAATACATTTCTGAAATTTTGCTCGACCTCACCCAAACTCATATCTATTAGAATCTGTAACTATATATTTTTATCGTTTTTTTGTTGTTAATTTGTTATGAATTATTAACTGTATTTAGACATTTTTTTGGGGAATAGAAGCTTTAAGCACGTAAAACAAATACCTTTTTACCAAAATAACGAAACTCCAATTTAATCGGCTGATTGAAATTTCTTTCCGAAGTATAGGCTGAACTTTTAGACTGTTGTTTGCTGAATAAGTAAACTGATATGAAGTGAGAATTGTAGTGATATGAGAAATTGAATGATCACCTCGCATTTAAAAGAACTTTATTATAGAGATAGAAAGGTAAAAAATATTAAGAAAAGTTTTATTCTGTGGCCCGAAAAGCATATATAGCCAAGAAAAATTATATAATATTTCTTTAATTTTTATTTATATGTTATTTTTTAGTAAAAACCATCAAGTCGGCGGAAATATTTTAGTATTTAAGGATAACAATATTTCAAACTAAACGTGAATACATAACTCCTAAATTAAAAAAAAATCAATTTAAAAGATAACCATTCAACGATTTTTAATATAATCGTTAATGTGTTATAGATTTTTTTTTATGTTGTAGAATCTAAGATGACATTTATTAGGTAGAATAATTTTCAACATATTTCAAAACTAAGATTTTATGTTTTTGAGGCTTTGTTGAAAATTATAATGTTTATAAGCTTGCACAGTTTCTTAAAAAGATAGATAATTTTGAACTTTGAAGACAAGTAAATATTGAAAATTGTGAAATTCGTAAAATATTAAGAAGGTAAGGAATATAAGGTAAAGAATATTCTACTAAACAAAATAAAAGTTTTAAAAATACGAAATTTTTAATAACAAAAATTTAAACTATAATTTTCTACACTGTTTTTCAGGTAACACAATTTTTTTTATTAGAATGTAATTACAACTATTACAAAAAACGTAATATGTTTTCAAATTTATAATTAATCGAATATAAACACCACTTCATTAAAAATTTAATTGATTGGATAATATACTAGTTAAATCTGTCCTCAAAAAATTACTTTTTTTGTTGTAAATGCTATTGGTTTTTCACAGAGGAGTAATACTCGATGTTTCGAATTTGGCTGTTCAATATCAAGTCGAAAATAACGTTACTCTAAAGCTGATCGCTTCGACATTCCCAGAAAGTATTTCAAGTGCAATGAATTATAGACAGAAAATGAAGGGAAAAAATTCTTAAATACATTTTATAATTTATTTTAATTTAAAAACCTTTTATTAAGAATATGTATACAAATTTGCTTAATAAATACATAGAACATAGAACACCCCCATCAGAAGTTTAGTTAATTTTAGTCTCTTACTTGTACATTTAAGATTCATTTAAACTCATAAATATTGTGTCAGAACCGGTGCCATACCTATTTTTTAATAACGATCGCGCAAAACATGCTAAAATGTAAAATAGTAAAAATGTCAGTTTTTTTCCTGTCCACTTTGAAATAAATTCCTGCTTATGAAAACATTGTAAGAGTCACTTAAGTTAGTTACTGTCTGATATTCGAATTGTATGGAATAAACGAAATCTTTCTGTTTGATTTATAATTTCGTTAAGTTTGGCTGATTGAAAACTTGATATTTCTACTATTAAAAATCAGTGAATTTTAATAATATTTTTCTTTATGAATTCCAATGGAGATCTCCATTGTGAAAACCATTTAAAAATAAGAAAAGGAAAAAAAACTACTTATCTATTTTAGTAATAAGCCTCCTCTAACGCAACTTTTTGCGTTTTTCTATTTTAAGTTTGACACTGTACCCCAAAATTTACTCAATATTTTTTTAATGGCGAATTTATTTTATTGCACAAAATAATATATTACATATTGAAAAAAAACGTATGCTAAGTTTTACCACATTTCTCAAGATTCTACGAGTATAAAAAAACGATTCTTTTTTGCAGTTTAAAAACTTTATCTTACCTGTAGAGCAATTTCTATTTTTTTTTTATTTCATGTGTTACAAGTATAAAACTTATTAAACAATTAAAGTACTCTTATATTAGCAATATTCTGTAAAAATAATTTTGTCTATACTGGTATTTTTTTAAATTTAATATTTAGAAAAAAAATGAAGTTTTTAAATAATTTACTGTAAAAAAAATAAGTTACAGCTTTGACATTTTTTGTTTAGAAACAATATTTTTGACAAACAGATCAAATATGTCAAAAACCAAACAAAATTTTTTAAACATTTAAATTAAACTTTTTACGTATGCACAATACAATACTTATTCATTGTTAATAATTTAATTAAAACATGTTATAATAGTTTGAGAATTTTCCGCAATATTAAAAATGCCGTAAAAGTTTTTAAAAATATGTAACGTTTTATTATTAAATTAATAAAAATAAATAACTAGTGCAACATGCATATGTAAAAAAGTTTAAATTTAAATGTTTAACGTTTTTCATTTGGTTTTTGACATATTTTATCTTTAAATGCATATATCTCAAAATCTTATTTTTTCGAATTTTTAGCAAGGAAAAAACACTAAGTTTTTTTTTAAATGGGCTTATAATTTATTTATAATACACTTACCATATTCTGCTAAATAAAATAGCACCGTGTTTTTTAAATAGCTATTCTTGTTTTTTATTATAAACCTTTAACTTAAAAAAAAATACCAATACAACAATTTGTTTTTTACAGAATATTGCTAATATAGGTTACTTTATCTGCATAATAAGTTTTACATTTGAAACATAATAAGTTTTACATTTGAAACATAATAAGTTTCACATTTGAAACATAAGGAGTTTTACATTTGTAATATAATAATAAAGAAAGTAGAAATTTCCTTATGTTGTCATCTTAACCTAAAATAGCTTCTAAAATCAAAATGTCATCATTGTATGCCCCAAACCAACTACTAAGAATGGGCCTCCCTCCAAGCGCTATACTGCTTTTGTCCCACTTCGACCCCCTGCCTGGACGGTGAACGAAAGGTCACCTTTAAATTAGGGGAATGTATACATGTTTTTTTTGCGACAATCTTCATTCAACTTTCGTCTTAGGACAGTGATAAATACGCCAAATGGCAACTCTATACTATGGGGGAGGGAAATTCTTAAGACGGCTACTTTCTTGGCGATTTGAGAAGAGCAAAAAACATGCCAAACTGTTTCGCCAAAGTAATTTGGTAAGAATAGATCGCGGAGATAATTCGGCTGAGTAGGTTTCGACTGAAAAAAATTCGGCGGACTAGGTGCACACGTGTTTTACAATATTGTAATATATTGTTAATTAACAATTGTAATTTCTGAAACATTTCCTAAATTAAATGTTTTAACAGAACATTTAAAAAGAAATTAATACACAAAATAAAATAAAATACTCGAATTTTGAGAAATCGAAAAACAAATGTTGTTGTACGTGTGTATAATAATTTTTTTGTGTGTTTGTGTTTTCTCAAAATGAAAACAAGTTATAATAAAAAATCAAATTTGTCAGACATTAATTTGCATAAAGTAATATTTAACTACGGAATTATAAAAAATTGTATTGCGTAAAGTTATATTTAAAATGTAACATATTATTTAAAGTAATTTTCATTATTTGATATTTTTTAAAGACATTTTCATTATTTGATAGGTATTATTTAAAGAATTTTTCATTATTTGATAGGTATTATTTAAAGAATTTTTCATTATTTGATATTATTTAAAGAAATTTTCATTAATTGATATTATTTCAAGGTTTTTTCATTATTTGATAATAAGGTACATTGATTGTTTTTCACAGACCTAATTATTTTTTAACTAAAACAAATTAGCCAGTAACCCCTTAAATTATCCCTTAATAACTTTACAATTGGAAAAGTTTGTACAAGCATCAGTGAGGTAATGCACAACAATGCATTCAGAGTAATTTTTAAATTCCTATATAGATAAGTTGAATTGATTACATCTTGCTAGTGTCACCCGGATACAGTTCGGGCAACTCAAATGTTTACAGTGAGTATTTTCGATGCCCGAAATCAATTCAAACTTAAGAAAAGTTAGTGTTTCTATTCCGTGAACCCGAATAGAGTTCGTTTATGACCCCCTCCCCCCAATTAAGTTCAAGGATATGCCTTGAAACTATATTCTTCCTTCAACATTATGACCAATATGATCGGTTTCATTAAAAGATATCTGCATTTGAGGACAACAATGAAAACGTTCATTTAGTAACACACCCTAATGCGAAACTTAATAAAAATTGGCCAATTTTTTCAACTTCTCAGTGAAAGACTTTCTTCACTGCACATTCCTGATCGCGATGACACTGTAGATCAGTGTTTATTAACCTTTTTAGCACAATGGACCACTTTAAAAATTTTAAATATGTCACGGACCCCTCTGTGAAAAAAAAATTGCTTAAACATCATTTATTACAAAATATATTCTGTTTTATTATTTAATTATTTTAATATTTTTATTTCAATAGTAATAGTAATAGTTTTATTTCAAATAATTAAATGAAACATTAAGAACAAACATTAAGACACAAAAAAACACTTGAAAAAGCGGCAAGGAATCTTGTATCGATGGAGGATATACCCTTATGTCTCGGCTTCAAACTCATTTGTGATCCACATTTTGGACATTTATACATCGATGAAATCATTCCCTCTTTCATACATTATTCTAACAACGCTTTCTTACCCATGACTGGTAAAACACTAAAATAGCCAACTGAATATTTATTTTTCGCATTCAAAACTTCAGCAAGAGCTAATTCCATAATGAAATCAAGCATTTAGCAATAATATAAGCTAAGAAAACACCAAAAAAATATGCTACTCACAAACAGATGAAAGACAAAAATAAATGTACGTCTTATCTCCAGGGCAGATCCAACGGAAATAAAATTGTGAATCAAGTTTAAAATTATACCGCTATTTCAAACTCAAACAAATTATCGACCAATGAAAAGGCTAAAACAAAAGAGAAATAAATGAGCATGCGCGAAAAAGCGCCTCAAATTCTCTTCTCCGGAGGAGCGGAAAAAAGAAACAGGGTTGCCATACAGAGCGCGCTAAGGATGAAGTAGGTATGGGTTACTACTGCTGGCTAAATATTGATGCAAACATTTTAAAAATTAGGATCAGTCGGCGGACCCCCAAAATATGACCCATGGACCCCCAAGGGGTCCATGAACCACAGGTTAAGAAACACTGCTGTAGATGAAAGTTTGATGCTGTGGGTAGATTTGGATGGGTACAGTACATTACACTAAAAATATATCGCTTTGGAATAAAGACACTTATGTTATGCGAGAGTCAAACTGGCTATATTATTTCCAGTATTATTTCCACAGGAAATGGTACAAAGCTTATTAGTGACTATTACTCTGACCAGGTAGTAATGTCGTTGATGAAATCATTGCTAAACAGTCACAGACAATTATTGAAATTCTCCACAGTTGGCTGATGATGCTGTAGATGAAAGTTTGATGCTGTGGGTAGATTTGGATGGGTACAGTACATTACACTAAAAATATATCGCTTTGGAATAAAGACACTTATGTTATGCGAGAGTCAAACTGGCTATATTATTTCCAGTATTATTTCCACAGGAAATGGTACAAAGCTTATTAGTGACTATTACTCTGACCAGGTAGTAATGTCGTTGATGAAATCATTGCTAAACAGTCACAGACAATTATTGAAATTCTCCACAGTTGGCTGATGTACTGGTGCAACAATATTCTACTGACCTATACGGCACAGTACGTGCAATTAGTAAGGAAGTGTCACATGATTTGAGAAATTAATTTTTTACGTGTATATGTCAAAACAGTAAATATAGCAGTTATTACATTTTAAATTTTACTTTATTTTTAAAAATAACCATTTCTCAACTTTTATAATGATATAAAGAACAAAATTAAAAAGGAAAAAATTCCATGCGATCCCCATAAAATATTTTAGATTCCGAATAAAAAATTTCTCTGTGTCAAATGTGATGTGAAATTTAAACTGTTAATTCAATTTAATAAAATGTTCTATTTAATCATTTATGTTATTTTTGTTGCTGGCATAATTATTTTAATTAGTCGGAGTTGAAGACATTTTTTGCTAGGTCTTATCAATCAAAATATTATTTATTACTCTAAAAAAAAAATACTTTGAATGTATATTCATATATAAAGACTGTTAATTTCAAGAGGTTTCAAATATATTGAAATGAAAAATGTATGCAATTGCTTTTTACCCATAAAAGCTTTCGAATTTAGGATAACCCAAAACATATGAAAAACATATGCAAATACATAAATTTTCCGATATACTTCTAAAATGGACACCTTATACAGAATGGATTTCCAAAACTTGTCTTGCCCGTTTCAAATGCTCTCTCGATTTCAATCGGATAACTATTATTTTGGTTAAAACAAGAGGCAGTTAACAAGTTTACAACGTACTTATACAATTGTTATATACTAAATTATACAAGTATTTATAGAATAATTAGCAGTTGTAAAGAACTATTTTCAATTTAGATGAGTAAGATTTTTGGAACGACGATTAATATTTTTAATTCAATTTAACTATTAACTATTATACAACCAATTTCTTAACTAAAAAACTTAATGAACTCACATTTGTATTTGGATATTAAAAATAGGCTTAGCTCAAAATGTCATTAATTGGGATATAAGACAAATTTTAGAACTGCACTCAATTAAAATAACAAAATTAAGGTTTTCCCAAAAACCCTCATAAACCAACCAAAATAAATCTTACTTGATTCCGATAGTCCAAGTCCTCCAACGCCCTCTTTGGTGTTTTACTACACCCATCTAAATCCACAATTTTCGTTTGAAAACACAACATGTTTCCCACAGGGGACAACGGAGAACTCTTATGGGATAAGTCTTCAGAACCGTCCCGGGCTTCTGGGCTGCAGTGTTCCCGCATAGGGTTGTCTACATGTGGTCGCACTCTACCAAACCACAACACGAGTCAAGTAGATGTGTCGCACTATGGCTTGTGAGTGTGTGTGTGGGGTGGAGTGGGGGCAGGGGGGGGGGGGAAATGTCTACTTCCCAGTATCTTTTTAGGGTTGCCGTTGAGATTGACACGGGAGGGGGTGGTCAGCGGAAGATGGTGAGTGGGGTAATATTTTTTATGGGAGTGTGTTTGTCGCCAAGTGACGATGGGGGGGATTTGTGGAGGATGAGAGATGGGGGGTTTTGTTGGGAAAATGTTTGGGATTTGTGAAAGGTGACTTACAAACTTGGGTCTGGAATTAGTTTGGAGTATTTATCAAACTATCCCTTCATAAAATGGAGTAGCTACATATAGGGCCTGATTTTCCATAAAGTACATTAGTAAGAGCTTACCTAGGGGCCTATTATTTTGAGGTCCGTAACTGTTTCTGTTATATTCCACTACCTTTGAATAAATATAACCAATCCTTATAAATCAAGTCTTAGAGGTTTTTGCAAATTTTCTAATATTTATTCTAAGATCTAAAACATGTGGAGCATGCATGCAAAACCAAACATGTCAAAAATAGGTTTTTTAATGAGATACTCATTGAATTTTTTTTTTTTTTTTAAATAGCTATCTCTATCCGTTTTTGCAAAAATAAATAAATTATATTTTCAAAAATATCCCTTTCATTTTAAAACTTAAAGATCCGAAGGTCCATTGAAATGCATACATCAACCAAACGTTTTTGCAGTTTTCCTCGATTTGCGAATTTGTCGTATGTTTGTTTTTGCATGCACGCTCCTCTTTCGTAAGACTTATCATAAGATGTTTTTTAGTCTTCGAAATTATATTTAAATGAATTCACCCCCTCAGCGATACGGAGTCCAACTAATTTTACGATCTGCTGATATTAGCACTTTATACATAACCAGTAAAATAACAACAACAAATTATTTTAAAACAATGTCGGTCTCTATTGGAGTTTGTTTAATGTTCGATGGTCTCTGCTTAAATGAAGACGCGGTCTTAGTTATTTTTTTAAAGAGCACACTTTACCATAACTGCTGATTTTAGTTGTATCACTACTGTATTCATTACTGTGACATAGTTGCAGTTACATAGTTAATAAAATACAACACTTGCAATTTTTATTTTGAAACAAGTGATCATAAATTCAAATCAGGTATTTAATTTAGATAATTTTTCTATTTCTACCAACCAACGCACTTATTTTTTTTAATTTTTCTATTTCTACCAACCAACGCATTTATTTTTTTTAAAGATCTTTTTATGATCGGAACAAGGAATTTGCATCTTGAAATAAAGGGCTATGGATTTTATAACAATTTCAATAATACAAAACCTTTAAAATAATCTTCAAATTGTTTTCGGCAGAGCGTGATAACAGCTTCTCTCACTTTTAAAATGTTCATAAAAAATGTAATTACAGACAACTTAAACACTAATACTATTTCTTGATGCTATTTAAAAATTAAATTATTTCAACAAGTATATAAGCATTTTAAATAATTTAAGTTGTACACTTACTTCTCACAGACATCTGCAATAATTTATTTTTTTCGTAATTTCAAATTTTAAAAACTCCGTTTGTTTTACTTTCTTGCAATCTTTGATTATAGTCTTGAAACTGACTGTTTAAAAAACGGTAACTGAAGCCCTTAATTTTGATCCAAAATATGTTGGTAAATATCAAAGTAGCTTCTGAAATTTGGTCAAATAAGTTTTTGTCAACCGCAAGACATTTAATAAATGACATGTCGTAATTTCGACCGGGGTCAAAAAGTTCATAGATGAATGAAGTTTTTTTAAAAAGTCGACAGATGTTTTAAGTGCATATTTAGTGATTTGGAGGTTAAGAGCTTATTTGAATG
The DNA here is from genome assembly GCA_963932185.1 of Troglohyphantes excavatus. Classification (NCBI taxonomy): domain Eukaryota; kingdom Metazoa; phylum Arthropoda; class Arachnida; order Araneae; family Linyphiidae; genus Troglohyphantes; species Troglohyphantes excavatus. The sequence goes on along the minus strand of OZ010668.1, from coordinate 30,823,948 downwards.
CTCCAACTGTAATCCTTATAACACCTAATTGTGGTATGTGAAAACATTTTAATTGGCAGAAAACTATGTCGATTTTTCTCTCCAAATTTTCAAATGTCGGTCCTTCAAATAAGTGAATTGTCACTTATCACATCTGTGCACTAAGGCCAGAACCAGATTTAGAGTTAGTGGGTCCTTAGGCTCAATATGTGGGGCGGGGCCCCCAACTGCTGGGTGGTATGGGATACCCCTCCAGTAAAACGATTTAAGGGGATCGAAATTTTTTTAATTGGGATTTTGGAGAATCGCAAATTAAACATTTTTGAATTCTACAAAATTGGAATGCAATGTTGTTGTTTTTTTGTAATTCTGATATAGTGTCCGAGGCCTATTTTTAATGTTTCAACTTAGAAAATGACCTTTCATCACCACTTTTGATAGCAATATTAACAAATATATTCAAAATGTCACTCTCACGAACGGGGTATTTCAAATGCAAAATTCTTCAACAAGCAACATCCTTCCAATAACAGTACCCACCAAGTGTAAATTATGTACGTGCTTGAAAAAAAAAAGTTTGCACACAAAACAGTATACATCTCATTACATTGAGTAGGTGAGCGCAAGAATGGCCCAACCCCCAAATATACTTTACGAAGAAAACGGAGCTTGAATATTTTTGTCAACGAAGAAGTGTTTGAAGTCAAAAACGAACTATGAACGCTTTCTAGCGGAAATTACGGGAAAATGGGTTAGACCGATATTGCTTCAGTAAATTCGTATTCTGTAAGAAAGTTTAGTATCATAAATTGAGTTTTAAAAAAAATGTGGGTTGGCCATTTTTGCGCTCACCTACTCAATTATGAGTTATCCACTCAAAAACACTTGTTTGGCACTTATAAAAAGTGTTGTATTTTTGTTTAAATGATTTATTTTCAAACAGGTCGTTGTCACAATTTTGAAATTTTGAGGTACCTATTTTTTTTCAGCAATCTATATTACTTTTGGTGGGCGGTGCAGGCCCCTAGGCTGCAGCCTATATAGCTCATGTCTAAATTCGGCCCTGGCTAAGGCATCAATGTGTTAAAATAAAGCAAAATAGTAAAATTGAACTGATACAATAGCAAAATTGAACTGATACAATAGCAAAATTGAACTGATACAATAGTGAAATTGAACTGATACAATAGTAAAATTGAACTGATACAATAGTAAAATTGAACTGATACAAAGATATATGGATTTCCTCTCAATCAGGCAACTCTACAAAATCTACCAGCGGCGAAGAAAAATGGTTTAAATTTGTCACTTGTTCTTCATTACTGTGGAATTTCTACATTGCGCATCTACACCAAGAGGTTACAGTCTGACCTTACTGCGTTTTCTGTCTTTACTACTGTTGTTGTTATTATTTAATGTTCCTGCGCAGTAGCTCACCAGTTGATGCTTTGCATTAATTGGCTGACGGCACCGTGACGTTGCGGTGGTTTATTAGAGAGCACTGAGAGTTAATGCAAAAAAATCTTCAAAAGACTCACTGTCGTCTTTCATCTTTAAGAGAAAAGACAATTTATAAAAAGTACAAAATGGGACTGTAAATATGAAAAAAAAATGTTATTAATGGGCACAAAGGAGTCGTTTATCGTCGTTCGAATGAAACAGACATTTATAAAATAAAATGGGAATACAAAATGAACATGGCTTGAAAGAGACTTAACCGAGTTTTTCTAGTTCAGTATTTGTGTAACACTTGTAAGAATAAGAACTTCATTTTATGACCGAACTGGCTGTCGATTTAAAGTGTTTGACGGCTAGACTTATTATTGCATCATTTTATCAAAATTTCCATATGTGATTAGCAGAAAATAGAAGTTATTATCATAAACTATTACAAGACAATAAGAATTAACAGAACAAATAATAGTGAATTCCAATTAAAATATTATTAAAATAAATTAAAAAGGCAATAAAAAAGGAATATTTTCTTAATTGCAATTTCCATTCTTTAAAAATGAAAGGTCATTTAAACTTAAACCAGTTTTATTGTTAATATTTTCTATGGTGCAGATTTACAAAAACTGAAAAAAATTACTATTTAAATTCGTAAAAGAGTCTTTCTTTACAATGAACATGTAACTTATGCCTGTGTAATTTCAACCTCTTTTTAAAAAAAAAGGACATCAGACGCATAATTTATAAAGAAGCGCATAATCCGCTATAAAGATTCCAAAACCCTGTACGCTACCAATTCTGATATTAATCTTTGAATACCAACCAGTAGGTTTATATGAAAATTATTATTGAATTAGAAATACCATAGTAATCTTTTGTGTTAAACGGTTTTAAGTATTTATGAAAACAACCACATGCAATCTTGATAATTGAGGATAACAAATGTTGTCGATGACGAGTTGACTGCTGATACAAATGACAAAAATAGTCGTTTATTATTCTTAGTGAAATAAATATTCGATATGATAAGGAGCGTCTTAGAACAAAGTTTTATATTACTATATATCGCGATTGAGACCTATCTCTAAAGTTGCATGACAATTTACGGTGGTGAATAAATTATATTCATTACGAAACATACCTTATGTCCATATGATACCGTCCATTTTGGTTTCGATTATTAATGTTGTCTATGAGGAAAATTGATTTTTGAACAGTAAAAAAGGAGAAAAGTTTTGTGCGATACCCTATAAGTAAGTTCCCTAAAAAAACAGTTATCTGATTACCTGAATTTAAAGAGAAGTTACACACGAACATTCATTAAAAAAATATTTGCAAAAGAATTCATAGCTTCCTTCTTTGTGCCTAAATGGCGCTTTCTTTTGGAAATAGAGCTCAAACAAATTCGCAAAACATATAGCATTATTACAAGAGCGTTTTGGGCACTAACTAATAACATCAACCAGGTTTGACTTTTGTGTCATTACGTAACCAACCTACAAAGTTCTCGTGACTGCTATTGTGTTCATCGTAACAATGTGTTGGCAAGACTTCATTATGTTGGTCGATAATGAAGATCCCGTGAACTATGTTATCTGTATCCATACGAAACCCACATGGGTTTAACACATGATGGAGGGGGTACAATTCACCCTCCGGACACTTTTCCCAAGCTCCATCTATCACCTTCTGGTCATAATCCTATCAACTCACCCCTCTTGATAGACAACTGCAGGATGCAACAAAGAAACCCCCTGATAAAGTCTACAGAGCGCAATCGTTTCATTCCAACAACCCCCATCCGATAAATAACAACAATCAACACTCAAAAAAGAGGGAAATCTTGTCATTGCGGAGGGTCTGAGTTGGGCATCTTCCTTCTGTGCCAGCTGCTGGAAGACATAGGGGGGAGGGGTCGTAAAAACGTCCACTGTCGTTTGGTGAGTGAGTGCCTGCCTCATTAAAGAACTTGCAGCTCATTAATTTGGTGACACGCCCCCAACCCCTTGACCTTGAACGGCGCCGGGACACCCCCCTTTGATCGTCAACGTTTCCCCCCTCTCGCAAAGAGATGACATGTCATGCCCATTCCGATGGAGATAGTGGGTTGACTACAAAATAATTATGTTCTATAGAGTAAAAACCGTTTAAATATGTGTTAAGAAGATTGCTAGATTCTGTGATGCTGATTGGTTTTACGGTTGGGCAGGACCCATGCGGTACCAATTAGTCAAATAAAACCTAAAAATAAAATACAAAATGGCCACTAGTAAAATATTTAATTAATTTATTTTCCCAAATTTATAGTAGCTTTGAGCTTGGCAGTGGTTGAAAAGGACTTCTATACATAATGTTACTCATTGGAATAATTTAGTGTTTTTTAGGTGTATTAGTAACTGAATGTATGGAAAAGTCAATAATAAAATATTGTATTTATATATTCTGTGAGTCCTGTGTTTGTCCTTGTAATGAATTTCTATAGAGAATTTTGTATTTTGGATTAGCCCAAGTTTCTTCCTCTAATTTCCAATATATTGTTTATGTTAAAATACATAAATATTGATGTCAAAATGTTACTAGATGTTTAAAATGTAACATAATAAAAGAACAAAAATAAATTTTCAGTACTATTGGTAATTAAAGTCGGAATTTCAAAAATTTATATTTTTCGATAACATTAATATCTAATACAAAAATCATTATCAAAGACATGTAATAATAATATAGAAATTATTATGAATTCAAAAGCATATTCGTACTCTTGCAAAAGTCATGTTCCTCTGCGTGGAAACATTCTATTGTAATAATTTACAAATTATACAATGAAAAAAAATTATATATGTTTTTAACTACGTTGTAAATGACTGTCGAACAAAGTTTATCTTGAAATATAATTCAATTTAAGTTTTTTCGCTGAGAACAGAAAATTGGTTAATAATTTTTTCACAAATTTCACGAAACTTTGAAATATCCCAACAACAAAGTCAGCATAAAACCTTCATCAATATTGTGAAATTAAAGGTTTTATGCGAGAAAACTGCATGTGTTTTTTAAGATGTATTAAATTATAAGTTTTAGTTTCAATACCATTACCTTTTTTTAAAAAAAAATTAAAAACCTTCAATTTTGAAGCATTGAAATGAATTAAAGGGAAAATACAGATATTTAAAGATTTTATGCGGGAAAATTAAAAACTTTTTTTAAAAAAAATGCATTTTTCTTTCAATATTCTTTATAAAACCTGCAAAACAAAATCTTCAATTTTACAATTTTGAAGAAGTTTTTATGCTGACTTTCTTTTGCTGGGATCAGAGACTGAGGGCATTCGGCGCACTTGCTCAGGGCCCCCATTTTAAAGGGGCCCCCAAAAATGATTTAATGCTAAATATATGTAAAAAAGTTAAAAATAAATTTACTAATGAATTTTTAAAAAATCAATTACATTTATTTTAAAAATTTTTTTTAAATCAATCGTTAATTGTTTTGCAATTAAATCAATTTCACTTTTCAGCACATTCATGATGTATGTCACCTTTTGCATCGCGTATTTCAAAGGTATGCGCTTTGGATCACTAGTAAAATTAAATTAATGACCAAGGTCCAAGACCATAAACAAGCTGTGTTTACTAATCGCACATAGATTTGTCGTTTACGGATACTTTTTTCCTATACCAAATTTCCTAATATTGTAATCATTAGGGATTTGCTAGCATAGAATTTGCTAGCTAGAACATGCGAATCTGGATCAACTAAAAAAAGGTAAAAAGGAAGAAAGAACAGAACTAGAAACGTATGAAAAAACTCTGTTAATTGACCCTTAACGTTAATTCAAATTCTCAAAAGAAGAAAATTAGTTGTTTAAAAAAATATATATATATTTGCAATAAAGCTGACTGATTACGTGACTTTGAATTGTGTGCTTGTGCATAAATTTAGCAGTTTTATTTTTCGTTACGTCGAGGGGCCCCCTAATGTTCTTTAGCCCTGGGCCCCTAAGCTTTTAAGTCGGTCCCTATCTGGGATGTTATAGTTTTAAACGAATTTATGGCGTTAAGAACATTTTCTTTTAAATAAAAGTTCAAACGAAGTTCAACGAAAAAATTTACAGTATAGCTCTAATAACCGACCTCTAAGTAATACATCTCACACAAAATACTCTCCCTCTAACCAACCACATTTTCAGGCAAGCGAGAACAAACAAAAAAAAAGTCCCAAAATGAGTCGAAGAATTGTTTCTCAAAGGCAGCATGGAGTTGAGGGTGTCTCGACTCCCCATCCCCCCTCCACAGGGGGTGACACTGCCCCCCCCCCCCCTTCTTGTCATGTCACCACACTGACTATCCAACCCGGGCAGAAAGACCATCCCATTCTTGGTGCAAAAACTGCCCCGGATACTCGAAAGCAGGTGGCCCGTGCTATAAGCGAATGAGTCTGTCACAGAGGCAAAAGGCTTCGCGGCATGACATCTACTGCACAAGTCCTGCATTGATGGGGACGCTTGTGTCTTTTTTTCTGGGAAGTGGCTTAATGACCTCAAGAAAGACCACTTTTTGTTGTTGTCTTGGGGATTTTTGGAATTTTTTTTTCCGGTATGACTTAATAGGACATATTTAGAAAATTGGCACAGCCATGATGTCTTCTGAATTTTTTTTGGGGCAACACTTAATTATTTATTTAATAAGTTAATAAGCAAGCGCTGAAAGTAATCGTTTTTAAGTTTCAATGTAATTGTAAAAATAACAACAACAAAATTATAATTACTACTAATTATGTTTCATAGCAAGGAAAAAAATTCAGAAATTGAAGAGTTTAATAACGTAACCACCGTATACTTCAATTTATTATTTTTTTAATTTTCCAATACAAGGCAAAGTAACTTACTTAGGAATAAGCATATGCATTCTATCCATATTATCTGGAAATACTAAAAGACATTATCCGTATTTTCTACGAAATTGTGATTTACGCGATTTTAACACTAAACTATTCAGTTGTAGTATTTCTGCGAGTCATAGTGTGTTAATAATGGCCTATTATTAAATTCATTGATTGAAAAAGAATACTAGATACATTGGCTGAAAAAAAAATGTTTTGGGTTTCTCTTTTCAATATATAAATTTTCAATAGAAATAATATAGTAAATATTTTTTGAAAGCGAAAAAAATCAGGCGCCCTGCAGTTACATTAATTGAGTTTATGAACCAGAAAGCATTGAATCGAACACAGTGTGGTGTATTGAAATAAAGCAAATAATAATATACATTATCTATGACTATCAACACATTACTGCAAAATTTGCATTGTTTTTTCACAAATTACATAATAAATAAAATTAAAATAATAATAATGATATAACACATTTATATTCATAAATTCTCGATTATTTATTGTCACTTTCTCGTCATATTCATAGAATTTTAGTGGGCTTTCAGTTTTATAACCAGTATTTTCAACTGAAAGAAGGACACTTGAAAAAAATTGAAAGCCTTAATTAATTAATTGAATAGCCTCATTACCTTATTAGCTTTTGGCAGATAAGACAGTTAACAAATACACCACAAAAATACTCTCCCCGTTATCTTGCAATAATTACATGTCATTTAACTCGTATGTCCCATCTTCTGCACGAGATATCTGTAAATACAGTAGTCCCTAGATATAACGATATTTCACGAGGACCAATACGAGTGAACGTTATAACCAGGTTTCGAAAATAGTGGTCGTTAGTCGTATTTTGCTCCTAAAAATTACAGTTTAACGACCGTAATTTTACACACAGTCGACATTTTTGACGTCTAACTTCGATTCTCAATGATTCATCTCAATTTTCAGTAATTCTGTCAGTAAGACGGTGTCATTATTAAAGTACAAATGGAGACATGGTTCTAATGTTATGCAAAAGAAGCTTTAACGATTACAAAAATATCATAGCAGTTGGCAGCTCTACTTATGCAATTTGAAATATTTTTATATTACGCCTAAGTAGAACGTTTTGGCAACAACAAAAAATTACCGATGTCGCCTCACTTTTATCTCCCAATTTCGAAAGTTCGTTATAACAAGAAAAACTTATTCGATTTTTGGGGTGATTGTTATAGGGAAAAGGGTCGCTATATCGAAGGTTGTAAAGAGGATCTACTGCATCAACAAACACAAAAACCAAAATCGTACAAAAAAAATCAGCTTACTTTGGCTCTCGATTCCCACAAGTTTCCCTAATACGTCCAGCTCTCACCCCTACATTGACACAACACCATTCAATATTCAACACCATTTGAGATATCTCACGCATCTCAAATAATCAACTTGAAGGAAGACTGCACCAGGAGATAGTCTGGAACATTTTGGCTACCCCCAGACAATCGGCTGGTTGCAACGCCATAAACCAAAACTCCGCCTTCGCCTCGAGATGACGACGAAAACGTTTGAAGTCGACTGCCAAGAGAGAGCACCTCACGCAAATGCGAACTCCTATAAAAAGTAACATCTACTATGACAGCAGACCCCCACCTTTCCCCCCGCGGTTTGGCATACGAAGATGCCAAACTAAACACCCTTATCGCTGGTTACCGCATAGACATTTCCAGATTTCTCACCTCTTGTACTTTTCAAAGTATGTTTCGTTGGGGATTATATGGGAAGGGATCGCGGGTCTTTCGTTTTGCGGTGGATCGAAATGAGACAGCAATGGTATGGGCAAAAATTGTTTATTTCGGGGGAGTTTGTATTTCGAACGTATGCTTCACTGAATGATGAAGTTGATGACCGGATTGTACATTAAAATTAAATTTTATTTATTTAATTAAATACAAAAAAGATATATAAAATAAAACTATAACTGATAGTTTTCGTAGTTACTGGGATAATTTCCGAAAATACTTTTCATGTTTGGGGAAAAGTTTTAATATATTTCATCTACCTAAACCTTAGAAAACCTACCTAAAACCCTCACAAATAGGATACATCATATCATAGATGGGGGAATATACTACTGGATTTAATTCTATCCCAACTACATTTCACAAAATTCGATTAATTATCTCTAGCATTGCCGTTACACAAAATAGATTTTGGGGGGATTGAAACAAGAAATTTCCCAACTTAATGATTCGAAATACTCAACTCAACTATTCGAAATTCCCAATTCAACAGTGTTCAAAATTCCCTGAGTTACCGACTTTTTTCATCTTTTTAAAAATATATTTTAGGTAATATTAAACAGTTCTTTCACAAGCATTAATTTGTTGCACCCATATTCCAATGCAGTGTCCGTTCTCAGGTCAAATTTAAATGTAATATTATAAGTTGGGCAATTTATAATCTTCCCTAGCTTTCATTTGTTAATAATATTAATTTTCTGCAGGCACAAATTTTCCCAACTCGCGGTTTTTAGAAGTTGAAATTCCCAACTTTAAGGGTGTCCAGATTATTGGGGGGAGGGGGGGGGGCTGATCTCTAGGTAGTTTATTCACATTGCAGTTTGTTTTTTACATGCATGTATAACAACTTAATTGTTGTTACAATGGGTATATTAACATTAACATACTATTTCACGGAGGCAATTCTTAGTTATTCTTCATAAATGTTGGTAGCTGTTCCAGGGAAATAGATAGAAACTTGGTCGATAGAAAAATATTATTTTTTTTAAATATATATAAATGGAGTACAGATTTGAATTTTTTTGAAAGTTTTTTTTTTGTCAAACTCTCATGAAAAAGTTATTACAGTATATAATTTTCGTATAAAAACGTATGTATGAAAAAAGAGTAATCGAAATGTAAAATTTGATAGATACATTAAGAAAGTATACTATTCTTCAAAATATATTTTTTTAATTATAAAAAACTATATTGGTATTGATAATTTACCCCTATTTTCTATATTTTTTTTATCACGAAAGTTTTATAGAAAAGAGTGCGAAAGTTTAAAATCTTTTTTCTGAAATTTACAATAATAGCTTTAATAGCCTTTGGCAGAAAAGACAGTTAACAATTAAACCACAAATATACAACCCTCCTTGTTATCTCGCAATAATTCATTTTCTAAAGCTCATTAAATCCACGATACAAAAACGAATAAAAAAAACTAAAATATATATCATAGAGAAAAAAAAAATACCACTGAGTTTGGTTCCATGCGTCCGACGAAAAAGAAAAATAGCACGGGACCCATAAAAAAGCCCAGTGAAACGGACCGAATCATCTGCGAATGGAACGGATGTTGTGGAAGCCCTGTGTATGCAGATGAGCTTGCATAGTTTTCCCACGGACTCGTGGGGGTCCATTGAAAAATTTCGCTTCCTTTTCCTGCAAGAGGAATTTGTTCTCTGACATGACAGTGGTAGATTAGCTAGACAAATTGAATAGTTTGTTTTTTATAAATTTGGTTGGTGCGTCAGCCGAGTCAACGTCGCACTAGATCTACAAACTGTGCAATTTGCGACGGTTTGGGATCTATCCCGAAAGAAAGACTGCATCCAAATTTTGAAGCATGGTAAGGTCATGAGGATAACACTTGAGCTGGTACCCCACTCTAAACTTCCACACCACGAGAAAGGCGTTGGGTGGACACCATAATTACCATTTAGTCCAGTCAGCAAAGTATGAAAAAATAGTCAATTCGGAAAAAAATAGGGGAAAGCTGGAAACAATTTTAATCGCTTCCAAAAAGTGTTCTACATGATATATTAATTTTGCACCCCTGCACCACGCCGGCGTTGGCCGCCATCTTGGAAAAATGGCGGCCGAAATCAGTTTTTTATGATTATCTTCTTAGTTATTAAATTTAGAGAAAATATTTCAATTACAAAATTATTCCCTATGTAATTTTACACAAAAATGCAATTTACATTATGTTTCTGCCGCTCACCATTTAGATTCTAGAGGCGAATAAAGTGAATACTAATTCACTAAGTGGCATGAAAACTAAGAAATCGCTTTGACAGGACATCTTTTGTTCCTTATCTTGTTTAAAAACCTCTCTATAACTTGTGAACGTATATGTTAACAAAAAATGGTTGTTTGACGTTAAGATAAATTTAATTTTACTGAGAGAATTTTGCATATAAGCTATATTTCCCATTTCTGAAACAGATTTCACAATGAGCTCCCATAGAGTTGAAGAATAAATCTACCCTATTTGTTTCCAAGTAGCTATTCCGACTTGGAACACCCTTTTACAATCCAAATAACATTTTAAATTCCAATATTGGTATTGAATTATTATTTGAAACTTTATATATTTCCACAAAGCTAAATATTATTATTTAAAGTATGAATATCAAGAATGTCACATTTACATTTTTCATGAACAGTAACCTTTTCAAATCTTCATATTTGTGTATGTTTCTCATTATTTAAACTATATTTAATTAACATTTTAGTTCCTTATCTTTTACTTCCGGGTATTATAACATGATAGCATCTCGCAAATAACACAATTATGTTATGAAGACAAAACTGACAAAGTGTGGTGTAAGACCAAAGCGACTTGCGGCGTTAGACTACTGAACACTTAAAGTTTAGTGTAAAATTTTTTTAATTAGATTATTAAGGAATTTTTGTACTCTAATTTCGATTATATTATTTGTTTTATAAATATTTGTGCAATTAAATTTCATAGAGGATTATAGTTTAATATTTTTTTCTTACTAAAAACATGTTTGCATAGCATGTGAGTTTCCAAATTTTGCATTTAAGGAATTTTGCAAATGTACTATATTATTTTTAGTTATATGATTGCTTGAAAAGTATTATTTTGTGCAAAAGGAAGAAGAGTGCTAAAATGGCCTGCTTTTTCTAAAAACAATTCTTGCACTGTCCTTGTTCAAATCTTAATTTACCAATCGATATGAATCACACATTAAAAAACCTATTCTAAACTCAAAAAACATTTAAATTTAGCATCTATATCTTCGAATTTTACAAAAATACTAGAGTATTTGCTTTCACCTGGCTTTTGAATGATGACATATTTAAAAAAAAAAAGTTTGCTCATACGCCCAGTGTTTACTCCCATAGTATCGAACTAGTGCGACGTTAATTAATCAAACCAAACCCATAACCCAAGCTTTCTAACGTTGTAACGCAAATAACTATTGATTCCCTTGAAAAATATAGTGCAAATGCTCAGTCACAGAATAGTTTGCATGGTGAGCAAGGCTTGTTTCCCTAATAGACCTCATTTGTTACATTTAAGTCGATAATGATACTTAAGTGCTACACACATTGTATACGCATATGTCTCTTATTATTACTGTACCTTGTTAATGATCTCAGACAAACGCATGGCTTTTGAAAGCTGGTGAGATCGCAAGATGACAATACAACACATACTCACTTATATGTAGAAAAAGCACTCCAGCTGTGCTGGTGTCAAATACATGAGGAGTACTTTGTTGTACCGAACTTATAATAAAAGGTGAAGAAATATCAGAAAAAATAGTAGTTGTAATTTATATATATACGGTAACTGACTTGAAGAAAATAATTTTGGCAGTGTACGTAAAGAATTTTAGAATTATCTGCATGCACTGATAAAATAGAAAATATGACTTATGTTAAAACTGAATTTTTTTCTAGTTTCGTGAATAAGAAATACATAACTTACTTAAAAACTTATTTAAAAAAGTATGCGTGTATAAGGTATAGTGAGGTTTATAAACAAAGTAAGGAACAAAAGATGTCCTGTCAAAGCGGTTTCTTGAGTCTTCATGCCACTTAGTGATTTAAAATCCACTTCATTGGCCTCTAGCGTCTAAATGGTGAGTCGTAGAAACATAATGTAAATTGCATTTTTGTGTAAAATTACTTAGGGAATAATTTTGTAATTGAAATATATATTCTCTAAATATAATAATTAAGGAGATAATAAGAAAAAACTGATTTTGGCCGCCATTTTTCCAAGATGGCGGCCAACGCCGACGTGGTGCAGGGGTGCAAAATTAATATATCATACAGAACACTTTTTGGAAGCGATTAAAATTGTTTCCAGCTTTCCCCTATTTTTTTCCGAATTGAACCCTTTGCTGACAGGACTAATTATTTCAGCATGGATCACAACAGATTTAAAGTGCAATAATTCCTCTACTCAGTGATCTTCTGTTGGATGATGAAGATCGAAATCGCAACTCTCCGATTGGCAATAGCTCAATTGCGGTCGAAGGGAGTCGGATTTACCATATTCTCAAAGAAGAAAACATTTGTTTATCGCCTAGACAAAAGGTTGCCATGGGCGGCATTTGGAACCTTCCGCTCCGATCAACAGTAAATTTTTCAATTGTTGATGCACGTGTGTTGATTTCAGAGATATTGTCATACATTAAAAGGTTTGGGAACTTTCCGACTAAAGTTTACATGTTGATTTAATCGAAAACACGTTTTCGGATATAGGAAAGAATGCTTTAATGGAATGATCGTGTTATAAAAATGTGTATAGAAACGGTTTTTTTTTACATCAGTGATATTGAGTGAATACTTAATGGCTATGTTTTAACACACTCCATGAGTTGGTTTCAATGCTAAGAACACTAGTTAAATGATGAATTTGTAAATATTGATATCCTATTTGCAAAATCATTCCTCATTGTAGAATCTGTTAATATAATATACAATGGTAGATGAAGTAGACTTTTTGGCAAGCTTGGTATTGTACTGAAAATATTACGATTGGCAGCTATACTTAGCCATTTTTAATGTACATTACAATCTGCAGATTGAGGTATAATTTGAGCCGTCCATAGCCTAAATAAATAACTCATTAAAAAATATTATAATTGCAGCATTTCTGCAAATGTGCATTAAAAAAATTTACGTTTACAAATAGATATCGTCATTTAGTGCCAGTGTTTAAAAATGGGAAAATGCGATTCTTATTGAACAAAGAATACAAGCAGGGCGACCAAAATGGCAAATGCTTCAACCAGTCTGTAATTTAAAAAACTATTATTATTGCAGCATTTCTGCAAAGGTGCATAAAAAAAATTACGTTTACAAGTAGATATCGTCATTTAGCGCCAGTATTTAAAATGGGAAAATACGATTATTATTGAACAAAGAATACAAGCAGGGCGACCAAAATGGCAAATGCTTCAACCAGTCTGTAATTTAAAAAACTATTATTATTGCAGCATTTCTGCAAAGGTGCATTAAAAAAAATTACGTTTACAAGTAGATATCGTCATTTAGCGCCAGTGTTTAAAATGGGAAAATACTATTCTTATTGAACAAAGAATACAAGTAGGGTGACCAAAATGGCAAATACTTCACCCAGTCCGTAGATACCAAAAAAAATTACCTTAAAATAACATTACAATATTAAAATTACATTAAAAGTTAATTACCTTTGTAACAGAAAATATGACTGCCATTTTCAAATAAATCATTTACCAGTCTCGGCCCGTGGTCGAAAATGTTAGTGCAGCCGAAATCATTTGAATCCCCCCCCCCCCCCCTCCCCCTATTTTCCCAAAATCATACCATACACGAAAGGAAATTCTTTATTATTCACTACTCAAATCAAAGTTTCCTTTCAGTTTTTACAAAATGATAACATGCGAAAAAAAATAGAAAACACTTACTTATTTTTTGAAAATTAAGGCAATCCTGCTTTCTTTTAAACATGCGAATCGGTCAATTTTAATATTAACTTAAATAACGAAACAACATCAGGACCATGTCCTGAAACAACAGCACACAGTAAATGTATCACGAAAACCATTTCCGTTTGGAGATATTCTCGTAAGTTCTCGTTTCACCTACGGGTCAATCAGCATATCGAACCTCAAGTGCAGCTAAAACAAGAAAATTCATTTCGGCTGTACCTTCTCACAAATGCAGTGCATTCGCATGGGGAGAATCTCCATACTACGTAGAGGTTGCTATGGCAACGATGCAGCCGAATTCGAATTCGCTTTTTGGCTGCAGTTTGATTGAATAGAGTTTTCCCTCCTCCAGAATTGTGCGTTACGGTATCATGCTTGCTATTTATCGGAGATTTTGTTTACTACCGTAGAAATTTCATTTTCAATTCTAATCTTCATTGAAGAAAATTAGTAAAATATCTGATTTTAGTTTTAAAATACACTAATGAATTTAGGTGCATCCCGGCTGTACTTGCTGTAGTGGGCGAGCCGCCACTGTCATTTACATAAATGTATCCTAACCTAAAATTTCAGTATTCTAAATAAATTAACACATAATCATTAACAAAACAGATGCCCCCCTAAGCATTAACCCTATGAATCTCATTAACCACAATTTTCAAATGGATTGCCTGCTTACATTTAGCCTAACGTTAAAGAACACACTTAAACGAGGTGAAGAGGGGAAAAAAACCACCTAGAAATAAGAAACAGATAATAGTATCTTTAAATAGTCAAACTTACGGAAGGAACATGGCGAAGAGTGCGAGGGACAAGAAAAAAAAATATTGGAAAGAACTAAGAAAACCAGGCAGTTTATTGTCGGAAAGTGCATACGCCAAGTTGACAGCTCCTGAAATTCAGATAAGGCTTATTCCTTAGCTCATCCTTCAGCTCCCCTCGTTTCTTTACAAAATGGGGAGATTGCCAGGGACAGATTAGGCTTAGCTATGAAACCAAGAAAACTGAAGAAGAGTTCGAACTCTTTCTGGATATATTTCGTGTATTACTTTAAATGCTTCTTTATACACTTTTTTTAAAAAAAGGTGCTTAAAAATTAACACATGAACGTACTTCTTTTTTTTTTTTGTTTCTACAATTGGGCGATGACGTACTCAAATTTAAGTAATCGTACTTTCGCAAAAATGAGCAGTGTGGTTTAATATTTTTAATTTCAATTTTTGTTCAAGCCATCTTAACAAAACGACCTGATAAACTTAAAATAGGTTTTCAGAAGATGGTTTTTCACGTTATTTGATCTCAATTGCTTAAATGGAAACTGAGTTATTACAATTCAATTATCTTACTTCCCATTATTTTGGCACACCTTTTTAACAATACTTCTGTTTATAACTTCTTCACGTCGCCTTGATAGCTGAGCGGATAAGACTGTGGACAGCGGTACTGCTTGCCTGCAAGGCAGCCTATGTAGACAAGCAACTGCACTTTTATTCATTTTTAACCATTGTACTCAGTTTTAAGTACATCTCTTTTTCAAAATCGAGACTTGTGTATTCGGAGCCATGATAAGCATCGAATGTATTAAAAAAAGAGCACATTTTACTTATCTTTGAATATCTATTTTTAACAGTGTATCATAATACGTTTTTATTTCAAGGAAAACTGAAGGGCAAAATATCGGATATGAATCTCGTAGTAAGGGATGTGAAATTTGATATTTTTTAGACGTGCAAAATATTGGGTTGCGTATCTTGGGAGGGATTTAATAAATGTTTATGCTGAAATGTGTTAAATGTTAAACATCTACTAAGTTAACTATATCATAACTTTGTTAAATGATTTCAAAGACAAATGACTGTGAATTCACACTCTCAGAAATAACTCTCATTTTTAAGATCGTCATTTCGTTATATTTGACAATTGTTTCGTCATTGAATCACGTGACTTTTGACGAAACGAGAATCCTCAAATTTCGAACGAAAGTCATTTACTCAGATTCCTTTTGGTTCTTATACTTATATTGTCAAAATTCAAAATATCCTTCTTCGCCGAGTGGATAGAGCGTGGTACCCTGGAAAGAGAGATGGTCCCCGGTTCGAGTCGGCTCGTCGATATTGAATTATTATAATATTTAAAATCTTTCTCATTTTTTGAAGAAATAAATTTTGTTTAAAAAAAAAAACGACAAAATGAATTTCCTCAGTTTGACGAGATATTATTGGCGAGGAACATGTCCTGGCTTTTTTCATCATGGCAACGGATTGGTTTCCCTCAAGAACACAACACGGTATCTAACTAATCCAGTGTCGGAATCTTTGATGTCCAGCGTGACGTTTGCAAACGTCGTTCTAGGAACGATACACAACGTAGGAAACTGTTCGGAATCCAAAAAAGGTGTCACTTACTGGAGTTTGACATTGCGCACCTAATACCATGCGGCCATACCGATAGTACGGCCTACCAAAATTTATTTTTGTAATTAAATATAAAAAATACGTGGGATCGGTAGAATAAAAGATAACTAAATTTCAAAGAAAATTATTACGAAGAAATTGGAAAAAATTTTGTTTATTATTTTTTTTTAATTTGATTAAGTACGTTCTTAAATATAGAAATAGTTTATCATTTAAATGAAGCCTATGTAGACTCATATGTGGCAAGGACACTTGGGAAATTTTTATTCGAATATAAATATTAATAATAACTAAATCTTTTTAATGAAGTACTGAATGCATATCCCGAATATAAATAATAATAATAACTAAATCTTTTTAATGAAGTACTGAATGCATTTCCATCTACATACAGAATAGCATCAACACAAAATTGCAATACAGTTTTAAAAACTTATTTATATTTTTTACACAAACCACCTTTATCACCGCAGTTCACAAAAGCCTCTTATGACGTCAAAAAAAAAAGTGATGAACTTCCAACGAGGAAACAAAGCAGTCTTTGTTTGTAAGAAATGCAAAACAAGCCATTACAAAACAGAAAAGCGTCAACGCTGCGTTCACAACTAACGTGATAATGCTCTTTGTGGTTCTAGATAAATTTTCCTTTGTTCTGGCGAGGCGGAGCTTATCCTGAAAGCTTCTTTATCGACCTTTCTATCACAATGATCTTGATGTCGCACGCACGCATACCAATCTTGATTGTGACAATGGGACCGCCCACTTCCTTATTTGAAAAGTAGGCGTGGAAATCGGGGACACGCCCCTAGGAGGAAACAAGTTTCCGCTTTCGCCAGTCACATAAAATGATTCTCAGCGAAAAATTACCCCATGCTGCCATCTATCGGACGTTTGTAAATATTTTCTATGTACTAACACTATTATGAATTTTGGTGTACAAATGGGTAACATTGGAAATATGAAATCTGGGAGTTCAATATCAGCCAAATTAATAAAAACTAGTTTCAATTACAACCTGAATCTACCTGCAACATTTTCAATTATTAATAAAAAAACCGCTTTATTTTCTAAAAAAACGCGTTAATTTTAATACATTAACATGTTTTAATGTTAATTTTTAACTTTCTCTTTCGATAGGAGAAAGAAAACAACAAAAAAGATTTAGGAATCGGAGTCTTTATTTTGGTCCTAACATTTTCAAATCCTTTTTAGGTTTTCAACGACTTTTTTAATAAAAAAACTGAAAAAACACACCATTTTCATATGAAATAAAAGCATGCCTTTATATATGAAGACCCATTGTTACTAAATAAACCCTGGAACGTTTAAAATACATCTTATATTAAAGTTTGGATTCATATTAACCTTATGTCGGACGCAATTGATCTGACAGGAACAGCGAGGTCTGCACTCGCAATTTTATTGAAGTTTGTTTGAAAAGTTTCATGTCAAATATATGTTTGTT
Organism: Troglohyphantes excavatus; assembly: GCA_963932185.1. Classification (NCBI taxonomy): domain Eukaryota; kingdom Metazoa; phylum Arthropoda; class Arachnida; order Araneae; family Linyphiidae; genus Troglohyphantes; species Troglohyphantes excavatus. The sequence continues at coordinate 30,806,037 of OZ010668.1, read as the reverse complement.
TGTTTTTGTTGTTGTTGAAGAAACTTAGTTTTTTTTCTTGTTTTCACGTCACTAATAATGATCTCTGTCACTTGATAGTTGTATAATTAGATGTTTATTATGTTTTTTGAGTGTGTGGTCCATAATTCAGCGGTCAACATATTGCGCTCGACGGAAGGTTAAAAATAAATTTTAAATGCCAGTATGCAAAGTTGTTTGAGAACTGAGAGCCGAGAAATTATCCGAAGCAGCATACAGACCGTTTACACAAGAAACGATTTTTTAAAATCTAGAATCATTATATATGACATTCGCATTTCCCAATGCCACAGGAATCGGTTGGATGTTTCCACAAACTTCCAACAACAATTCGAGCTGGAAAAACTCGACCATCGTGCGAAAACATATTTTCCCCAATCCTCCTAAAATTAAACACAACAGTTTAAAACGAAATCACATCCACTTCAACCTCAAGCTCCAACCCAGCAGGGGCGAACTAATGAAGCCACCTCCAGGGACTATGTGGTATACTGATTTAATCCGAGCCCCCTTCCCAAGCGGACGCCCCCTCCATACATGCATAATGCTTCATTTCCCTCGCTTTGCAAAAGGATTATGGCCACTTGGGGAAGTTTTCCCCCAGTCCCTTTTGACCTCTTTTTGGATTAAGGGATTACAGAGAGGTTCTGGCACACCTTTTATCACCCCATAATCCACTGGTGGGTTTTTGGAGAGGTTGTTTCCCTAGGCGTCGATTTATTGAGTTCGGCTTCCTGATTTCCCCCCGTTTGTTGTGTTTTTTGCACCCCCCCCCCCCTCTGTACTGTGAAGAGGGTGGAAACGATTTAATTCCGTGTGTATATCAATGACGCGAGCGTTATTGGTAGAATTCAAAAGTTGGGTTTATTTGAATGAGGGGGGTTTGGGTAGTTTTGATGTCTGAACACGATAAGAGAAATTGTACGGAAAAAACGAGAGATTTCCCACTTCTATTATGTAAATTTTAAGATATCTTTTATATTTTTCATCTTTGCACATTTAAATCAACTAAAGGAACGTTCTTTTATTATGTCACGCTATTTTTAATCTTTTGCACACACCCGCTCCTCCTGTCACGCTCTGTCACGTTAACCTTGTGTCCTCCCCTCCCCATCTCCCTTCATGATAATTTTTTGCAGTTAAAAAAACAGTCATTAAGACTTTCATTCTGTGTATTTTACCAAACAGCCTATTAGAAAGATAGTGATTTTTTATTAAATGTAACTTATATCAAAGTTCGTGAAAGAAATTTCAAAAAAATTCTACTATGTTGTGCTATATCACACACCCACTGATACCCCTCCTCCCCCACATCGTGTCACATTCACTCTTGATTGACCCCCTCCAAAGGGGCGACACGTAATAAATAAATGACCCCCAATAAACTATATAATACAGTATTTTTTAAAGTTACAGCAAAACCTTCAACACTTCGATATCATACAACTTTTTTAAAAATCCTCAGTTTTTCTTTTAACTTTTAAAAAATAAAGGTCAGAATACAAATAAAAAAATTAATTTACATAAATTTTGAAAAATGTATTTTAAATTTTGCTGACATTTACCAAAAAGTTATTGATTTTATTCCACAGCTTCTCTTATAAAGTGATTCTCTTATTATTGAACGATTCGCAATAAATAGAACAAAACAATATTAATTAATTTAAATAAATTACGAGTCAAATAATAATTTTACACGTTAGTAATATTTCAAACTCATATTCTAACTTATTATGTAAAATACATCTATTACTTATAAAAAATATATTTTATACGAAAAATTTATCACTTGAATCATTTTAACGTTTCACAAAGAATATTGAAGTTTATATTTATAGTACAAATTTGTTATGCATTTATTCATATATTATATTTTTATATTCAGAGGCGATAAACTTACCATATTACATTTTGAAATTTAGTCTTGTTCAGGAATGAATTTCACATATTGAGACTTTATATTCAAAATTGTGTATACTTAAATAACATTTCACTGTATGTCTGAAATGTCAAAACTGTCGTAACTATGTCCGAAACTAAACTGTCAAAAATGGTATATTGATTGATTTATAAATATCAAAATGCATATTACTCAAATATTTTTGCATTTGAATGTGGTACACTATTGAGAAATTTAGAGGGGTGGATCATTATAAAGTTCTACATAAAGGTTTTCAATGCGAAAAGCAACACGCGAAAATAAAATTATAGTCTAAAAATAATATTTTGATTGTTGATTTCTGAATATCAGAGTCAAGAATATAAGATATTATATCTATATAAAAATATTTATCAAAATTTTTAGTCTAATATAAAATGTTTTTTAAATAGGATATACCTTCTACTTTCTACTTTATTGTGAAAGCCCATCAATTAATTTCTTCACCCGAGAAAAGTTGAGGACGCCAAAATCGAAATGCATTGCAAGAGTTAAAAAATAATATCTTGGTTGACTCATAAATTGAATCAATAATACTAAACGCGGATACCGACCAACGCAAATCTAACAAGAACTGCCAAGCGCTCGTTGTTTATTTTAGGGTGCAGAGAAATTCGGGGGTATTCGGCTAAAAGGGCTAAATAGCTTTTGCTAGACGGGGTGAACGTGTTATTACAGCGGGGACCACAAAGGGGTCCAGGCCAGCAGCAAAACGGACATCACAAAGGAAGCCGTCAGTTGTCCACTTGTTGGGGGTGGGGGGGGGGGCATCATCCACAGGGGGTGCCTACTGTAGAAAGAGATGATGGCTAATGTCGATGTAAACATATGTAAAGGAAATACAGTAAGAACCTATATACTCTTGCTGGCCCAAATACTGCTGTGGAGTACTAGGATAGGGTTAGGAATTCTTGGAAAGTTAATAGGAACGAATGTATTGGAACTTCACTGAGGGGGTGGGGGGGTGGGGATATCTAGCTGATATATGTTTGAATAATGCTTAACTGAAATTTGGTGACTTTGGCTTTTTTTACCTATACTTATACGAGTATATCTACGAGTGAATTAAGTCAATGTTTAAAAAACTAGTATAAGTATTAATTTCAAACTTCTAAATGAAATAAAAACCAATGTCGTCAGGTTTCTGTACCCCAACATTCCATGACATTGTAATTAGGCCGAACCTCAAAATTTAAAGCCATTTTTTTCAAAACTGTCAATTAGAACATTGGTTCTTCTATTTCCCCGCAAATATGTGAATACATCAGATAAGAAATATTTTTAATGAAAAAAAATCTTCACCAAATTATATTTAAGAATTAGACATTTCATTAAAAATAAAAATATTGTAAATTAAAATGCATTGAATTATACTTTTGTTAAAAAAAATTAAATTTTGTAAAATTGTTCTGAATTTTTTTATATTATATTTTTTAAACATATAAATTAAACCATTTTCATAGAAAACAACTTTACAATTTTGCCTCTTTTTAAAAGAGCTCAGAGGGTTAAAACTATTTTAGAAAAACCCAAATACTGTCAATCTCTTAATATTGAAATATCTATTATAAAATCGACATTTTAATGAGGTTTTACCAACAAAAAAATTAAATAACAATGTTACAAATGTTTTATTTACCATAATCAGAAAACATAATAATTACTCAATTAAGATTTTTACTTTTTCAAAAAAGAAATATTACTTAAATGAAATTACATTACTCCTGATATATATATATTGAAGAAAGTCAAAATGTTATATAGCTAATTTCGTTCTTATATTTACGTGCGTCAAGTTAAATTTGCTTCCCCATATAGAGTTTCTTCTACAATTCAAAATATAACAGCATTTCTCTTTCTATGCAATGCATTCTCAGAAATAACTCTCATTTTTGAGAATTCTCAATTTGAGAATTAAAGCTACTTCCGTTATATTTGACAATCGTTTCGCCATTGAATCACGTAACTTTTTGTTAAACAAGAATCCTCAAATTTTGAATGAAAGTCATTGACTCAGATTCCTTTTTGGTTCTTTTGGTTCTTATAGACAGTCCTCGTTTTTAACGAAATAAATTTCTTTTAAAAAACAACAATATGAATTTCCCCAGTTTGACGAAAGCGTCTGTTTTCTAAAAAATGACAAAAGTTTCGTCAAATACTAGAAAGCATTTTTAAGAGTGTGTGTAGATCGATTAATTATCTAAGGAGATTGACTGTGGCGACACGACTTCAATTCTTCAGTAAAAATTTCCTCTTTCTCTTCCCTACTCACTCTCTCCATCTCTTAAATTTATTCATAAAAACCCATTCAATCAGAAACATTCTTCCAACCACTCATCATCCCAGGAGACTAAAAATTTCGTAAAACTCATCTTAATTGGCTTATATCTGACAAGAGTTATTACTGACAGAAATCCCCACCAACCAGCTTTTGGGTTTGTATGGACACCAGAAATCCTCAACAACAAGAACAAAACTGAGAGACTCCAAAGTGATTGGGAAACTTTATGCACGGTTGTCACTTCCCATCCATGAATTGGCTGTTGTCGAAGTGCAGATCAAATAAGGGGCCCTCCCCCACAAACAATGCCCAAAGGGGTGTTCCACAGGGCCAATTTTCGTCTGCGAAAAGGGGTGCGCATAGAACGATAGTCATCTCCCAACAACGGATGACAGGACCCTAGAGAGAGAGAGTTGAAGAGTCCCTTTCATCGTGTTTGTGGGTCCAGCGACAGTTATGTGGCTTGAAAGGGGTGCAGATAGATCTGGAGCCGCTTTTGGGTTTGTATGGACATTGGAATTTGGGCGCGCTGTATGGGTTCTTTGAGATAAACATTGATGTAGAGATTCGTTATTGTATTCATTGGCTAAGTTGGTATTAGTGTAAGTTCTTTTAGCTTTTGCCGCTACGATGCACTACAAGTCTAATAAAAAGATTATATTTCTGTTTGTCATTCCTAAATATTTGCAGCAAAATTTAAGAAATCCAAATAGTGATCTAACGCAATGAGGTACTTAAGATTATTAATGCAGTAATCGAGGAAGGATATCAAATTAGTTATTTTTTTTAAATAAATATGATTTACCTTGATGAGATTTAGTCTTGTGGCATATACAGGTGGAAATAAAAGCAGACTAGTCACAATATTTTTGCAATAAATTAAAAAATATTTTCATATTTGAACACAATAACTTAATAATAGAAAATCAGGAATGTATTCATTTTTTCTACTATAATAAATATAAGTTTAGCGTATATTAACTTTAATTACAGCTTATCCTTATTTCTTTTTACATGTCAAGGTTCTAATATATTTTACATACTTCACCATTTACGTCATAATATGTTTTAAATATAAAATGTTTCCATTGTTTTCGAACTTGATATGCTATATTAATTCAATCACGAAATCAAATTTTTGATTTAAGCAAATTAAATTTAAACAAATGCATTATGATTATAAAAAAATAAATTGCTCAAAATGACAAAATTTAAAAAAAAATCTATAATGATAATAAAAAAAACATGAAAATCATAAAGTTTTTTCAAAAAGAAGCAACCTAAAATAAAATCAAGTATCAATTGAAAAGTTAAAATCATACATTTTATTTTGCACTAGTTTCTCTATACATATTCAAACATGTAACAGGGCTTTTGCAATATAAAAGAGACAAATTTCTCGCCTTTCTGACCACCCCCAACCCAACAACCCCCAAACCATTATTCAAATCCCTCATTTCCCAATCAGCATCACTCCCGATGTCCCCAACTGTTATCGAGAGCTCAATGTCACAGTTGTGCCCCATTCAATTGGCAGATTACGATTATTTCTCGATCCTCAATACCCCACCCCCTCTGCTGAGGAGGGCATCTAGCTGCAGTAAAGCCACAACGTGAAAAGGCCGATGAAGGCAACGATAAGGCTGCTTTCTGCTGTGGTCCAAGAGCAGCTGCTACCATGGGTTGACAATGGCAAGGGCCAGAGAGGAACTGCAGACCCGGCAGAACTGCAGATGCGGTGGCCTTTTGAAAAAGCACTTGATTGATTTGCTTGCTCGTGATTATGATGTAGTTTAGGGATTTTGTCGAGGATGTTTGGCTGCGTCAACAGGTTTGAGGGATTCTGAGCTTGGTTTGGGGATAATTTATCTATTGACTACAGAATCGTTTGGGAAGTCATAGACATTTGATTGATGGGTTTTGAGTGACTAATTTAAACCATAGGTATGAAATGTTCATTTCGGTTGAGTTTAACCTTCTGAGGGGTGGGGAAAATAATATCAAACGTGTAAGCTTGTTTTCCCTACAAGAGAGTTAAATTTGTATTTATTCCAGATTCTTTAAAAAAAATTTTTTTTAATTAGAACTACTAACTTTTAAATGTACCCCCCCCCCCCTTCTATACTTTAAATTTGAACAAAATAAAATTTTAAAAAAAGTATGTTTATGTAAAAATTAATATTTTTATGTAAAAAAATATACTGAGCAGTATTTGCAACGAAAACTGAAAATACAACCTACTACAAGAATACAACTCGATATTTCTCAGTTGAAACCAAATTAAAATCGATCAAAATTAATCTCAAACCATAAAACTATATTAAAATTGTTTTAAAGATATATATACATATATATATATATATATATATATATATATATATATATATATATATATATATATATATATATATATATATATATATATATATATATATATATATATATATATATATATATATATATATATATATATATATATATATATATATATATATATATATATATATATATATATATATATATATATAAATTCCTGTCATATAAATATTTAGTAAGTTTCCCTATAAAATTAAAGCCAAAACGCAATTTATTCAAAGAAAGAACTGTTACTAATACTTGTCGATATATCCCATTTAGTTTAATCAAAGGTGGAACATATTACAATCTCACCATGTAAGTTCAAATAACTTAAAATTATATTCTAAATGTTTGTCATTTAATATTTTAAAAGGAATTATTCATTAGAACTTTAAACAAAATATTTTTTTCTATTATCAGTTGATATCTGTGGAATTTAGTCCTTTAATAACATTAAAAAGTAATATAAAGTTGAAAACTCACCCTAAAACAAAGTTGCGTATGTTTTCTTTAATTACTTGCATAAACCACTTTTCAAATAATAAATAAACTGGAAGTTCATACACAAATTACTCTCATTTTATGAAAATATTGATCTAAAAGTTCGATCCACGGTAATAAAATATAGTTCAATTAACCTGCATACAAACAAAACAGATAAAAAAAATTATAACGTTAACACAATTCAAAACCATTTCCTTCCAAAGTATCAATAACGAAAAGAAAATACTTTTAAATTGCAAACGATATTTTCATCCATGTTAACTGAATTATAGACATTAAAATAATTATAGTATACGAATGGTACATCGTACAAACATAAAAATTATTTTTAAAAAATGCCTAATTTTTCAAGTAAAGTACTTTATTACTATATAAACATTTATTTTAATAAACGGTATAACATAATATAATCTCACCATGTACGTTCAATAATTCTAAATTTTATTCTTAATGTTCGCCATTTAATTTTTTTAAAGGAAATATTTATTGTCATGCTAAATAAAATATTTTCTCCGTTCTCGGTTGACACCCGTGGTATTTTATTTATTTAATAACATTAAAAATTAATATAGAGTTGAAAATTTACAGTTAAATTAACCTTCGTACATTTAAGAAAATAAATGAATATACCAAATAAATTAAATGGACGTTCATACACAAATTACTCTCATCATGAAATTATTGTTCTAAAAGTTCGATCTAAGATAATCAAATATAGTTACAATAAATCTGCATACAAACAAAACAAAATACACAAAAAAAAATTATAATATTTAAAAACAATTCTAAACCCTTTCCCTAAGATAACATTCCTGATGTTTTAATTTTAGAATGAATCGGTATTGTAGCAAAAACCCCAATGTGCAAACGTTTTTCAATAATTATTAAATCAAACAAAACCTATGACGTCATTTTATAGTGTCAATAACGAATTTTTTTTATTTTTAATTGCAAACGATATTTTCGTCTATGTTAAGTCAATGGAATACATTAAAAAAGTTATAATAAACGAATGGAACACCGTACAAACTTAAAAATTATCACAAAAATGTCTAATTTTTCAAGTAACGTTCTCCGTAAATTTCATAAGGCTATCAAATAAATGAAATGGTAATTATGGAGTATTTCGTGTAAATATTGGCATTCTAATTGATTCATAATTTCTTTATAATATTTTTTTGCTTTTCTCCGTTGATTTTAGCATATTTTACTGCTGCCACTTCGTAAAACTTTGCTGACGTACGCTAATAAATATCATAACATTCGAATGAAACATCGTAGAGACTTGAAAATAGTCACGTTAAAATTCGTATTTTTTTAAATAATTATTCTGTGAATTTCAAAGCTCTACGTTGTGTAGTTACCGAGCCAATTATATACTGACGAACAAGCAAACCAACAATCATCCGGACAGATTTTGGAGATTTCAGCTTTATATATATGATTTAAAACTTTGAATCACAAATCTTTGTATTTTTTACATTGTCTCTAGAAAGTCAAATAAGTGCTTGAGTTCTATTCATTAAAAACAATGAAAAAAAACACCCTTTAATTTAATAATTTCAGATAATAGATATGTGTTATCTAAAAGACAGCGCTCTCGAAATTTAATTTTGAGAAGTTTTTTTTTCAAAGTGAAAACGTTATATATATTTTAGTGAATGACTTGTTTACTATCAGAAACAAAAATCATCTTAATCTTAAAATAAAATAATTTTTGCTCTGTTTTTTAAGGCTTAGAATTTAAAAAGTATTTATATATATAGGATCTATTTCATTTACATCTATTACTTTCAATATTTAGATATATTTATTTACACATCGCAGCCTTTAATTCCATTCAATGTATTTACTGCTCGAAAATATGCAGCGAGAATCAGGGCAATGCCCCGAATACTCACGACAGCAAGTAAACAAATATATTTTTCCACACAAGTAAAAATCCCTATTTTTATATATCCATCTCACTACCACTTTTAAGAGGTCCATCTATCATAAGGTGCCGCGTGTCTGCACGAAACATCCGAAATAAGACATCAGACACAAAGTGCCCTTACCTACCCACTGTGGTGGCGACGAGCAAACATCCCAGTCTCGATCCAAACAAAACCTTCCAATTCAGTCCAGCACAAAAAGAAGTTGGTTTTTCGAACAAGGCGCAACAGACCCGGACACTGGCCAGGACACAATGGTCAAGCAAGGTGTCATTTCTTGGTCCATGAAATACGCACACACTGGCTTTCCCATAACAATGATGGCCCCTTGAGACCCTACAATGGCCAATTTGCTGGCTGCTTGGAGACCCTGTGGACCTGAAGCACAAATGAAGCCATCAGTCCTCACTGGAAAAGTGAGGTCTATTGAAACTCGCTCGATCGAGAACCATATTTCATATACCTAGACAAGTCGAACATAGACGAAGGTTGTTCTGGAGGTTGGACATACCCTCATCAATGGACACACAAGACCTGGAGGGGCGGTTTTGAATCTCCCACCGCAGGGGCTTTTTTTACCCTCTATTTCTCAATCCATTCTTCTCGCCTCGTAAGGTATATAATAGAGGTGTAACCCTCACGCTCGAATCTACTCTTTTGTAACCTTCCCTCTTCCTTCTATTCTGGATCTTTTTTCGGGGGGTTTTATTATTTATTATTTACACATTCACATCGGGCTCAGTCAATTTCCTACTAGGTATGTGAGAACGTGGTTAGGTTCTCAGGGAGTGTTTGGTATTGTGAGGGGGCATGGGACAAACAACGGGGAAATTTACGAGACAAATACGGAATTTTAGTGGTTTGTTTACGAATTCGATGCAGAAGGAATGGACGAGTAGAATGACCACGCCTACAGTGACGTCAGAGCTAGTTTGTTTGTGGGATAGCGTTAGAATTTCACTCAAAACTACTAATATATTGAAAAACTTGATGATATTTTTTAATCTTAACTTTATGAATCCATAAATTATTTCATAATCTTTATGAATCCTTTTCAATAAGTATCGACAATTACAACCAAGACTTATCTATAATCGAACCCAGATCCTCAGGCACCGCAGTCCAGAGCCTTATCCGTTAAACTAATAGGGCGATTTAAAGAAGTTATAAAGAGAAGAAATGTTAAAAAAGGTGTGCAAAGAATGGGAAATAAGATAATTGAGCTATGATAACTCAGTTTCCATTTAAGCAGTCGACATCAAATAATGTGGAAAACCATCTTCTGAACAACAATTTTAAGTTTGTCAGGTCGCTTTGTTAAGATGGCTAGAACAGAAGCTGATATTAGCAATATTATCGAGCATACTGCTCATTTTGAGAAAGTACGGTTATTTAAATTTGAGTACGCCATTCTCATTTACGATGTAATTGTAACCAAAGAAAAACAAGTATGTTCAGGTATTCATTTTTAAATATCTCTTTTTTACAGTGTACTTAACATATATACAATCACTTATGCAATTAAATTAAATTGCTACAATTCACTTTCATGGATGGGCTTTTCAACTTCTCATCTTACATCAAACACAAAATCATCTTAGTACTTGTTGCTTATAACAGAAATGATATCCTTACTTGCTAATCCAATTTAATTTTAATAAAATAGGACATTAATGAAATTAAATTTTATTGAATATTTAATAACATTATTGCATTGTGTTGACTATTTATGGAAAACTATATCAACTAAATTTTTATAAAAATCAATTAAATATTGATAACTTGATTGACAAACTCTGATTCTAATATATTGCTAAACTTTCATTTGAAAGAAGAAAAAAAACAATAACACTTATAAATTTGTCGGAATGCCCTAGTGCGTATACACACCACTAGAGGGAGTTACTTTGTAATGTGTTCCAGCGCCACCTGGGTGTCGCTGGCAACACCGATCAGTTGTAAGAGAGAGCTAGAGAAGTGTTGATGAAGGAAGGTGGATTTCTGTCCACGGGAGCATGGAATAAAAGCGTTGTGGCGTAATAATATTGTACTGCCCCTTATTTCGTTCACCATCACCCATCTCTAACTCCACATGGGGGCTCGAGGCCGTGTGTGAATCACTGAGCAACAGAGGATTAGTGTTGCGGCAGAATCGGAATACGGAAGGAACCGGAGGCTAAGCCTAACGCACCACGAGACAACTGCGGTCGTCGTCGAATAAGGAAGCGAAATCCGATTCGCAGCACAGCAGAATCCAAAAACATCGTCGTCAGTGAAGAGCGGATCAGGACGTGCAAAAGCAATAGTGGAGTGTACAAAAGTGACTAACTTTTGCCCTCAAGATGTCGTACCTGGCAAAGACGCGTAAGGTAGATTTGATGGTGCTTTTAGACGAACTGGATCTGACTCCACCGGAAAACCCAAAGGTTATACAAATGTGCAAAATCATAACTGGGCACACAGGGTATGATGAAGAAACTACAAAAAACCTGTTATACGCCATAGTAGCGGAAAGAGAAGAAAAAGAAACTAATGTAGAAAAGGAAAAAATACAAGAGTTCGAAATAGCGAAATTAAGAATAGATGCAGAAAACCGTCGAACAGACTCGTCGACAACAGAACAAACAAGTGTCTCCAGTCGTAACGTGATAAAGCCCTTTGAAGGAGGTGACATTAGCATGTACCTGGCTTTATTCGAGAGACAAATAGTTCGACTGGGAGTGGACAAAAATACATGGGTAAATCACCTGATTGGTCTACTACCACTCGAGATCGCAAATGTCATCACGAGAGAACCCGAAAATGTGACGAGCGACTACGAACAGATCAAGACCATCTTACTTAGGCAGTTTCGTCTGACAGCGGAACAGTTTCGACTAAATTTTAGTTTTGCCAGAAAAGAACCAAGTCAAACATGGAGAGATTTTTCGTACGTTTTAAAGAACTACCTAACCGAGTGGCTAAACGGAATGGAAATAAACACATTCGAAGCGCTCAAAGAACTCATGTTAGTCGACCAAATCAAAAGAAAATTACCGAGGGAGATGCAGGAGCATTTCATAGATGAACTACAAAAAATCAAGGACGTAGCAACTCTAACGGACAAACTGGATGATTTTCAAGCTGCACGAAACTTCAGAAGAAGCACAAAGCCGTACGAAAACAAAGCATACGATGAGACAGGTCTTCGAAGCCGAGACGGCGCCAGCGCGCAGACGGGAGGAGCTTACACGAAGGAGCGGGAGCCTACCCAGCAAAATCGACAGGTGAATAGAAAACTAGGAATAATATGCTTTGCTTGCGGAAATATCGGGCATAAATCGTTCGAGTGCAGGGAAAATAAAGACGACAGTGAAAATAAAGTCAATAGTACGAACGCACTGAGATGTGGATTGATACGAGTGATATCATCGCAAAACTTGCAAACACAGACGGCGCGTCAGCCTGAAAAAGACTGTGCACCAAAGAAAATAAGCGAAGTAGGTTTGAGAATCGCTTCGAAAAAAGAAAACTCAAAGATGTTCTCTCAAAACCAATTTGAACATTTCCGAAAAACAAAACGGAATCGGAAGAGTCAATCAAAATACAAATTCCCGAAGAGCAAAAGCTACAACCACAATTGGCGAATTAGCTCGCAAGTTGATCCTCAATTTCCAACTAAATACAAACCAACTGATGCAAACGAACGAGGTTGGCGACGGAATACAACATGCCAAGTCTGCAATTGGCGAGCAAGCCCAAATCATAGGAACGGCTTTAAGAGAAGCAAACCTACCATCCAACAATTTGGAAGCGAGTGGAGTTGGCGACAGAAGTCACGTCTTGGCGATCACCGATCCATAGTTGAGAGCTGCGGTCCAATCACGGATCAGGATCAACGAACACAACCACCTTGGCGACGATATGGCCCAAATACAGAAGCCAACTGGAGAATACCAACACACCAAACAAGGAGTGAACGACCTTGGCGTTAACTATCTTCTTTTTTCTGTGAAGCAACCCTTGCAGCCGTCAAGAAGTGAATCATTATTTTTTTTTGTGCTTCGAAATTGTATGCAGAATTGCGAAATATGCTTTTCGTCTTATTTGTTTATTTTTTTATTTGAGGTTGCGAAATTTTTTTTATTTGGTAAATCGAATAGCCGTTTTGATATATTTTTGTCAGTGGAAAGAATTTTTTTTCTGAGAGAAGCTTTATTTTTATTTACAACAGCGGTGAAGTAATAAAGTGTTGCGATACTTTGCATACACCAGTAAATAATGAAAATTGTGTATCTTTGAAAAGTTTTATGATTTAATTTTTAGATTTCAAGCGTAATGTCATTTTTAGAAAAAAATTTAATTTTACTATTGTTTACATTTTTGAAAGGATTTGAAAATAATCTATTGGTAAAAAGTGAAGAACTTTTTAGTGTTAATTATTTTTTAGGTTTGAACATTTGAATTTCTTGAGTATTGAAAGACTTTGGAACATTTTTAACTTCGAAACTTTTGGAACACTTATTTTTAGAACATCTGGAACTCTAATGATAAAAAGTGATTTAGGTATTTAAATTTTTACAATAATAAATTTGATAATGTTTTGAAATTTTAAATTTGAAGTAAGATAATAATTGATTTTTGGATGTTATGAAATAATTTAAAGTTATAATAGGATAATGATTAAGGTGTGAAATATGGGATGATGAATGTAGGTGTAGATGTGTAATGTCATGTATTGTAATATAATGTATTGTATTGTAGTATATCATTGTAATTATGTGATTCCGAAGACGGAATAGTCGAATGGCCGAGTGTCGGAATGCCCTAGTGCGTATACACACCACTAGAGGGAGTTACTTTGTAATGTGTTCCAGCGCCACCTGGGTGTCGCTGGCAACACCGATCAGTTGTAAGAGAGAGCTAGAGAAGTGTTGATGAAGGAAGGTGGATTTCTGTCCACGGGAGCATGGAATAAAAGCGTTGTGGCGTAATAATATTGTACTGCCCCTTATTTCGTTCACCATCACCCATCTCTAACTCCACAAATTATATTTTTTTAACCCAGTTTGCACTTCCCTTTTCAGTGCTTAAAGGCAGTGTGATAATGTTATAGATATTTATCCATAAATCACTTGTATATAAAAACCAAATCTCTATTGACAATCTTCGTTTTGATTTTGTCGCTAAAACGTATTGCATAGCGTTCAAAGGAAATAATTTATAATTTTAAAAATGCATTTTAAAAGTTTATTTTTTCAAAAAATAATTCAAATGTTTGCAAAGACAAAATTAAATGAAGTATTTGTAATATTTGGAAAGTAATTCAAATTATGAAATAAATACGAATTGAAGAAAACATTTCCCCTTAAATTGTCACTGTGGATAATAAACATGTTTACTATTTTCATAAATAAATAAATACATGGTCTCTCAAGAAAATTGATCTTATTTAATAATTTCAAAAAACACAATAAAATTTTTGACCCCAACTACCTTTCCTAAAATTTAGTAAACATAGTTTTACATTCATATTTAATACAATTAAATTTTTATATTTATGCAATTATAAGTTAAATTAAATTAAATGTCGTTAATATTTAACATTGTTAAGATGTTGTATTTAAGTTTTATATGTTTCTGCATTAACAAAAGGAATGACACACTTATTTAAATTAAATTTAATGTAAAATTATTTTTAATCACAATCAAAATAAAGACTATTTATCAAGAAAATATATTGGGATTAGAGAAAAAATAAATATTTAAGTGAAAAAAATTAGTATATTAAAAATTTATTTTTCTTCTTCTCATTTTTAATTCCCCTACTACCAACAAAATATGGAACTCTATTCAATAATAATAAATATTATTAAAAAGAACTGAATACAAAATAACTAATTTATCTTATTTAATAGTTTCAGATTGAGCTTAAAATTGAACACTTTTGTTATTGATATGCTACAATTATTTTTGTTAATGCTCTTAATTATTTTTAACTTAAATATTATCAACATCCTATCTTTTAAAATAAAGTTTCGTTTAATGGTACACAAAGTACGTTACTTTAAAATTTGAATAATACTCACAAATAAGCACAATGAATAAAAATAACAGATGCTAGCCTACATAGGTTGTCCTCATAAATCACTTTCAATAAGTATCAACCATTACAACCAAGACTTACTGGGAATCGAACTCAGATCCTCAAGTACCGCAGATAAGGACCTTATCCGTTAAACTACGAGAGCAACTTAAAGCAGTTATAAACAGAAGACATGTTAAAAAGGTGTGCCAAAAAAATCGGAAGTAATATAATTGAGTTGTAATAACTCAGTTTCCAAAGCAATCGACATCAAATAATGTGAAAAACTATCTTCTGGACAACCATTTTAAGTTTGTCAGTTTATTAATATGGTTTGAACAGAAGCTGAGATTAGCAATATTAAATCACACTCCTCATTTTTGCAAAAGTACTTAAATTTGAGTACGCCATCGCTCATTTACTATGCAATTGTTCTCAAAGGAAAAAAAGTAGGTTCAGATACTCATTTTTAGGTATCATTTTTTTTTACAGTAAAGGTATAACTCAGCACCTGCGTTCGATTCTCGGTAAGACTTGGTTGTAATTGTCGGAGAGTCGATAAATTTTACTGTTCTTTTAAACTGCAAAAAGCAACTCAACTCAAGAAACATCATCTTTACAATTTTATACGATTCTCCAACGATTTAATCCATTCCAGACCCCTTATATGATGATTGATAATGATAAATCTTATATGATGATTGATGTTGACAAAGCATCTACTAATTTTAACTCATTGTAGTCATTTTTGAATGCATGTCTTTATGAAAATTTAAGTTGATGTATTCGGAGCCATGCTAAGCATCAAATGGAATTAAAAGTAAGTACATTTTTTTTTACTTTGCCTATTTTTAACGGTATAATTTTAAATCCAAACGATTTAACTTAGAGTCGAGATATGTTACTCTTCTTTCAAAACTGCAAAAAGCAACTCAACTCAGGAAACACCATCTCAACCATTTTATACGATTCTCCAATACAATTTACTCCATACCACACCACGTACGTCCCATCTTTTTATGAATGAAAGTAGAACGGAAGATCAAAAATACCACACAAAAAATAGAAGAGAGAGTCAACCTTCCATTTTCTAATTTCAATCCAAAATGCATGAATGGTGACGAGAGTGACATCTACCTGTCTGGTGGCAGTCAAGACCAGTACCAACCTTGATGGACCCTCTCTGAAGGGTGCTCTGTCCTTCACCCAACACTTGGCAGCTGATCTGCCACACCATCAATGGACCAACCATGGTGACGTCACGCCTATTGTTCACCCCGTGGGGGAGTTGGCGTGTCTAGTGTTACCTCAGACAGTGGACTCTTCAATGCGATTGTGCAGTGAGGATGGGATATAAGGCGGTTAAATATACGTGAATGGACAGTCGAACATGTATTCATGTGTAGTTGTAAACTTACATTGGGTATTGTTGCTCACTTTCACCCATTTCAGGTGAACATCTTGAGTTTTTTTTTTTAATATCGACTTCCTTTGCATTGTGAGCATGAATGAAATAAGTTCCGACTGTGGAGAGATTTTATATAATAACTTTCAAGTGTTTGTTTGGACTTTTGAGAGAAGAAATACTTCACTCGAATCAATACACGAACGCATGATAATAACATACGATTTTAGGTTTCTATTCGATGTTTTATTATGTTACAAAATAGTACGTAAAAAACGCATTACCAAAATCTTCAAGCCATTTAGGTTTAATAAATAGCTAAAGCTTCTACTGAATATGTTAGCAAAATTGTAACCCTTAATGTTTTTTAAACATTTATATATTTAAATTTATAATTTTTAGTCCCTTAATGTTTATTTCCCAATTTATTAATTTGGCTAAAGAATTTTTAATTTGCAAAAATACGTTGGAATAACATAACAAGATAATTAAGGCAATTTGAAGCAGCAGCATCTATTTCTTTAAAAAAAAATGTTATCATCAGATATTGCCTGAATTTGTAATCTATTATTTTCCGACATTTATTTTTCTTTATTAAAACTTGATGAATTTAAATACTACACATAAAAGAAAACGATTGGAAACAAAGTTTTAAAAAAATTAAAAGGGGATTTTTTTTTATATCAAATAACATTTTGAGCAGGAAACATTTTGAAAGCATTAACTTTTGAAATGTCATAATTCCTTCACAAATTTTGTATAAGAAGCTATATTTATGTTAATATATGTATAATAATAAATATGTTACAACTGTGTTAAATATTTTACGACTTGTTTTTTTTATTATTACTTATTTTTCATTTTGAACATAAATGAACTAAGTCCAACTATAGATAGACTTTATATAATAACATGCAAGTAGATTTTTTTGGACTTTTGAAAGAAGAAATCCTTCACTCCAATCGATACACGATTGAATAAAAATAACATGCAATTTCATAACATGCACATACTAAATCGAACAATTCAGTTATGCTTTATAAACACAATAATTCACCATTGTTGCACTTATAATACAAAAAAAAAATTCTAAATAATGCCCAGTATTCACTGAAGTGTTCAAATGTGTATCATCACACATTTGTAGCAACATCCAAATGATAATTTCTAACAACACAAACACTTACAAAAATTGAACATTCCCTCTATTTATTTCCTCTTTAAAAAAAATAGCAATAGGTCATATTTCAATTCAGAACGATCGTGGTCCGGGCTTTTACTCATGAATTCTTTTAAGTGTGTTCATCTTGTTATAGATGATCTTATCAGGGTTTCCCGGGCAGAGAAGGGGGACGAAACGAAATCGACTGAAAGTGGGAAAAGCGACCCTCCCCTAGAGAACACTAAAGGCATACTAATAAACCGGGATAAATTCCCCGGAGAGATCATTACCCCGGACAAATTGATAGTTTCCCGAGATCAGTAAAAAAATAATCGGGAAGGGGGGGCCCTCAAGTAGAGGGTAGCTGTGAAATCGTTCGAAAGTTATTAATTTAGCCCCCCTTCCAAAACAACCCCTGTCAAAGAATAAAAACAAAAATGGCCGCCACGTTCCTTTGCGGGTGACGTCACAAATCGAATGCAGCGCCCCCTCTGTTATGAATACAAATGAGAGAGTTATGGCTTGTGTGGGTCCGGTTACAGTTACCCCGCTTGAGTTGGGAATCGCAAGGCAAATTACGCAATTTGCTGGGATATCGTATTTTAAATAAGTTTAACTCTAATCACGGGCGTCTGGATGGCGCTTCGTATGCAAATTTTTATATCCTTAATGGTTTTCTGGAAACGAATTAGGAGTTTAAGTGTGAGAGTGAGTTTCGCGAGTTTAAGGGGAATGGCTGATTGTATTTGCCGCAGCGGGAAGGGAATTTGTTTATTTTTGTACTTTTTGTTTTGTTTGTCCATTTAATAAGAAAATGTGTCGGAAGAGTATATGTTTTAAAAAAAGGCTATTGATACTTTTTTCACTGCTGATTATTTCTGGTATCAATTGCTTAGTTAATTCTCCTATTTTAGGAAAATAAGTGTTTAACAGCAATTTCTTAAAAATTACAAAATACATTTTATAAAATTTGAAAAATCTATAAATCACGCATTTCTAAATGCGAAGTATTAAGTGAACGATAGTAAGGAAACAAACCCAATAGTAAACTTACGATGACATTTAAATATTTTAAAAGTTACAATGAAAGCTAATAAAAAATAGCAATATAGTGCGGTTCCGGTAAATTAGCAATTAGCACCCCTCAGAACTGGTATTATCAACAAACTGCCAGGAACCAGATTGTACAAATATGTTTGTTGTTGTTATATTTTCAGTAAAAATTTCTTTCAATTTCAAATATTTTTTCAGTGAAGTCTTCAAATAGAAATTTATTTTTAGTTAACTGTATTTAAAAATAAACGTTACTCTGTAAAAAAAAGTACTTAAAAATGAGTAACTTTCTTTGAGTACAATTGCATCGTAAATGAGCGATGACGTACTCAATTTTAAGTAATCGTACTTTCTCAAAAATGAGCAGTGTGAACTAATATTGCTAATATCAGCTTCTGTTCAAGCCCTCTTAACAAAGCGACTTGACTAACTTAAAATAGTTATTCAGAAGATGGTTTTCTACATTATTTGATGTCGATTGCTTAAATTGAAACTTATTTATTACAACTCAATTATCTTACTTCATTCTTATAGTAAACCTTTGTAACATTTCTTTTGTTTATAACTGCTTCAAGTCCTGTCCTGGTAGTACAACGGATAAGGCACTGGACTGCGGTTTCTTAGGATCAAGGTTCGATTCCTGGTAAGTCTTGGTGTAAACGTTGAAATTTATTGAAAGTGATTTATGAAAGCTTCCTATGTAAGCAAGCAACTGCTCTTTTCTTCATTGTACTCATTTTTGCGTACATATCTTTTCTCAAAATGAAATTTGTGTATTTGGAGCTATGATACGTATCGAATGTAACCAAAAATTAGTACATTTCACTTATTTTTGAGTACCTATTTTTATCACTGTACTACTCAAAGAATTCCCTTTACTTGAAACTGTCGGCAACCGTTGTTGGCCCGACCGTTGATCGTGCAAAGTCAAGTCTCCTCACCGTACCACGAACACCAAGCCAAAGCGCGGTTGCTCAAAGAAACCGAGCGGCTAAGAGCGAAGGCAAACAAAACAAAATGGAAAGGCAATGTTTGCAGAAAGCGGAAAGCAGCAGAGAAAGCAAAGAACGGGGGAAGAGAGAGAGAGAGGACAGATTTCTAAAAGGGGCCGTGAAAAGAGTGGGAAAATGAGTAGCAAACATTATTTAGGGGAGTGAGCCCCCAGAAAATATAGACTGGTAACTGAAGGGCCGGTGTCTGAACTTTGCATCGTAGAATGATATGGTCTTCATGGGCAAATTGTTTGTGAATCAATGTTAAATTGTGTACGCTATTTTCAATTTTATTATACGACGTTACTGTGTTATTACAATTTTAAAAATAAGTACTCAAAAATAAGTAAAATTTACTTATTTTTGAGTACAAAATAAGTAAAATGTGCTTATTTTTATTACAAAAATAAGTAAAATGTGCTTATTTCTTATTTTTAAGTATAAAAATAAGTAAAATTTACTTATTTTTTATTACATTCGATGCTTACCATGGCTCCGAATACATAAGTTTCATTTTTGGAGAAGACATGTACTGAAAAATGAGTAGAATGAATAAAAAGAGCAGTTGCTTGTTTACATATGCTGTTTTCATAAATCACGTTTAAAAATATCAACAATTACAGCCAAGACTTGTCGAGAATCGAATCCAGATCATCTTCCTAGCAGCCCTTATCAATTGTACTACCAGGGCGACGTAAAGAAGTTATAAACAGAACACATGTTAAAAAGGTGTGTCAAAAGAACGTGATATATTAGATAATTGAGTTGAAATAACTCAGTTTCTATTTAAGCAATCGACATAAAATAATGTGGAAAGCCATCTTCTGAATAACTATTTTAAGTTAGTCAAGTCGCTTTGTTAAGAGGGCTGGAACAGATGCTGAGATTAGCAATATTAAATATCACTGCTCATTTTTCAGAAAGTACCATTACTTAAATTTGAGTAGGTCATCACTTATTTATGCTGCAATTGTAAGTAAAGAAAAACGAGTATGTTCAGGTATTCAATTTTAAGTACCTTTTTTTTTACAGTGTAGTTGTTTTTTATTTAATCTTCTTACTGGATTTTTATGAAAACTTCGTGTTCAATGACAAAAAGTAAAATAAAGTTATTAAAATTCTCTCGAGTAAATTTAATATTATTCGTTTCACACAGGTGGTAAATTGTCACAGGTGGCGCTTATTTAGTCCTTCTTGCATCATATGAATATGGTATAGCCCATTAAATAACAGCCAAACCACCGCTAATGCTTTGTCGAATGAAACATCAGTTGTATTGTTATTGATTTCATATGTTCCAATTCTAGATGGCAATACATGCAATATATAATACAAAGAAAGTTCTTAAATCAAAACTTTGTATAATATCCAGGTTACACATTGTATATAGAGGTAAAATTAAGGTTATGCCAATATATCCATGACACTGTTAGAAGCAATCGGAAATATTTTGCGGAACAATATTCTCACAATAAAAACTTTAATTAAGACTTCGACGTTCTTGTAATTTTCTCAACTTATTCGAAAAGAAACGAGTTCATATACTTTCCAGAAAGAAGGGACTGCAAAATTTGAAATAGGCTTTGTCGGCAAATTTGCAAAACCGCCTCTGCTCGTGAACCGTGATTTACACGGACAGAAAAAAACATTGCCATTCGATAAAAAGTAGCAATAGAATCACGATATTCGAAAAGAGCACCAAAAAATAAAATGTGAATCACAATATTCTGCCAAAAAATGACGGACGGAGAACCAGACAACCTCACAGCAGGACTCGTATCCTCTGCTCAGCGTGGCGCGGTGTCATCACACACAATATCTCCTACCGTGCATTACAGACATTTTTTTTCCCTCTTTACAAAACCTCCCATTTTTTTGCCAGTCACAGGGACCATTTCAAGAAGAGAAACATGGGTGCCTACAAAAGAGGGGGGGGGGGGGGGGGGCTTTTTACAGAACCCAAGAGCTGGGACTCCCCCCCCCCCTCTCCAAACCGACCAGGGTCTTCAATTGTGGTTTTCGATTGGGACTGAGTTTGCATAAGGTTTGAGACTCCCATGCGATTCTCTTCTTTGGGGATGGCCACAATGGGGAAGATGGAATGAAAAGGGAAAAAATTGGGATGAGTTTCCCCAGTCCGCAACTGCCAAATGTCAGTCAAGTGGGTTGTGGATTGACTATTACAAGGTTCTTGGAAAGTGCGGTCCTTTTTTGAAGTTTTTTTTTTTGTAAAGTAAAAAAAATATGTTTGTTATTATTATTTTTGCCCTTTTTTTTGGTGGACTAGTGTTCTTTTGTGAGGAAACAGGCGATTCACACGTTTGGGTTTGTTGTAATTGGATTGGAGAGGAATTTTTAAAGCTTTGATGTTATTTCGTTGAGAAAACTATAAAAAAAAAATAGGGTCTTGAAATTTTCAATGAAAACATATATATAACCAATATAAGGCAAATCCATTTTCTTTTGTTACAAAAGTAAAAATACAAGTTGAACTTATCTATGTTTGTTTATTCTAAATTAGTTTACCATAAATTAAACTTAATTTATCCATATTATATCATCAATAATATAACATTCATACACTAAATATAATTAATTTTTTTTTAATAAGTATACTATTTTATTATGAGAGCCTCATATACGGTTTTGAAATGCTCTCAAATAAATTAAATGGTTTCTATGGTATCTAAGATCTAGGTAAATAATAATGAGTGAATAAATTTACAAAGTCGGGGATAATTAAAAAAAAGTTATTCATTTCAATTTTTAATTTTAAAATATATATGGTGAAGGTCTTTTAAGAAAAGTAGGAACCTTTGATTCAGAAATAGATATACTTCCACGATTTTCTACTCTTCTTAAAATATTGAAATTTTATCATAGTTTCAAACGATACTTTTCAAAAAATTTCTAATGTATATAGCCAAACCAAATATGCAATTTCGGGTATTTTGAATTAAATATTCTGAATTTGAATCAGTTAAATATTTATAATATTTCGAATCATAAAAATGTTTAACCTCTTTTTTTTAGTTTATTTGTTAGTGACATAACCTGAAATAATTATATAAGTACACTGTTAAAAATAAAAATTCAAAAATAAATAAAATGTACCGATTTTTGTGTATATATAAATTTCAGAGTATAATGAGTAAAAATGAATAAAAAGAGCAGATATTAGCCTGCATAGGCATACTTCATAAATTCCTTTCAATAAATATCGACAATTACAACTAACACTTACAGGAAATCGAACTCAGATCCTCGGAAACTGCAGTCCAGAGCTTTATCCGTTAAACTACCAGGGCGACTTGAAGCAGTTATAAACAGAAGACATCTTAAAATGGTGTGTTGAGATGTTTTGAACAAAATCTGAGATTAGTAATATTAAATCACTCTGCTCATTTTTGAGAAATTAACGGTTCCTTAAATTTGAGTACGTCATCGATCATTTACTACTCAATTGTGCTAAAAAAATGAGTAAGTTCAGGTACTCTTTTTTAAGCACGTTTTTTTTTACAGTGGAGCTTTGAACATAATATAAATTATTCTGTTTGAGAATGTAGATAAAGAAGCCTCAAAGCTATTTAAGTATTTGATCATTTAAGTGGTGCATTGAGATTTCTTTTATATCTCTAATATATTTTTTAATTGACAAAATAAAATTGTACAAGTGTAGTCATGATATTCTAATTGAGAATAGCGTAATAAATTTGGAACAAACACGAAAATGCTAAATCAGATCATTTATCAAAGAAAAAATAATGAAAAAATATGTTTAGGAAACTAAACTTACTGAACTAGTAAGTAATCAACATTATCTTTAATACATTTGAAAGGGAAATTATTATACACAAGTTGTTGAAAGTTTTATTAACTTTATACATAATGCAATATTTATTCTACTAAATTTGAAATGAGTATAACTCATACAATTTTTAAATATAACTATACCTATTTTTTAGTTTTTTATGAGAATTTGTATTTAAAAATTAATACATCTACTGTTCAAAAAAAATTTAAAGCGAAAAATATTCATCCAAATATTTTTTTCAAATCCATATAATATCAGTTTTAAAATAAATCACAGGCATGAATTCATGTACTTGAACCATTATGAATGGTAACTGGATAATGACAATAATGCATTAGCAAAGCAATCCCAATTGACTTTACGAAATTTTATATTTTTATTAAAAAAAAAAAAGATTCACTTAAAATGATTTAAGACATTTCTCTAAAATTGTACAATGCTTAAATAGCGTTGGTAATATATTTTAAAGAAATAAATATAGATGAATATTTTTAATTATTGATTGTAACGACTTCATCTGTCTTTTAAATAGAAACCTTAAAAATGAATATGTTACACTTAGTTCTTAGTCTCATAACACATTGTTTCATAAAAACTTGCCTAATATATAACAATTAAAAACTAATTCTGCTTAAATTATAGATTTTGATTTTTCTAATTTGAGATTCCTATTAATCGACTTTTTAATTACTTACGAAACACTGAATGGTTCTGTTTTAAAAACTGTTATCAGTATGCAATTTAAACAAATAAATTCGGTAAATATTTTTACAATGATTTATAACAAGCAATTTTAAATATTTAATAAAAATTAATCGTTTGCATTAAAATGTCTTAAATGTAAAATTATCTCACAACTTGCTTGTTGACACTATATCTACATTACAATTTGACACACGTTGCTTGTAAGGCCACCGCAGATTCACAGAGTAGGATAATACTTTAAATATGTCACAGATTAAAATATTTAAAATCAAATCACTTATAAAAATTCAATCGTTGGAATTATGAACGTATTACATTTAAGTGCAAATCTCATAACGCGATATCCCATAAAAAGTTCTGTAAAGTGTAAAAAAAAAATATTAAAATGAATTGTGTACATGAAAGTATTGTATTTGTCAATTAACGTTTAAAAATAAATAAATTTTGTAAGGAATTTAATAAAAAATCAGACCGAGGGATACGTCAAAGTTACTTATTGTCTGATACAAAAAAAAATGTAAACAAGCCTGAAATTATAGTTATACTCGAGGACAACCTAAGTTGAGCCTAAAGCAATTGAATATTTATACATATCATAGCTTCCGCTTCAGGTTCAACTTAGGTTGTCCCCGAGTATATCATAGTTTTTTATATGATAAGTTTCACTTTGAGTGAAAATTTCTTAGAATTATAAACAAACCTTAATAATAATCCAGGAAAATCGAAACACAAATTATGATTGATTCGTGCATAATATAAAGTTTAGGAGCTGTCATACAAAATGTGATTAATAAGTTTACTTAAAATAACAGTTATGAAACAATTTATTGCTAATTGAAGTGCAATTTTATACTCAATGTGAACAAAATTATAATAATTTTGTAGCTTAAGGCTAAAAAGGCATATTGAATCGGATTAGAAACATATAGTAATTGATTGTTTAATCAAAGTATTTATTTAAAGCATTTTATATGAACTAGATACTTTAAAAAACTAATATTATTAGAAATATTCGAGTTCGAAATTAGAGGTCCTTAGTCGTATTTTGCATCTAAAAATTTCTGTTTGACAACCGTAATTTTACACACAGTCGTCATTTTTGATTCCTAACTTTTTATTAAAAAAATCAGTTTGACAGCTATTATATATTTTTTGCACTCAGTCGTCGTTTTGTTATTTTAGGAGCAACTATCTAGACAAGTATTTGGTTAAAACTCATGTATAATTTATAGTTTTATTTATTTTCTTTATGTAAAAAAATAACTAATTATAATGTCTGATATAGTTACTTAAAGGTAATTTCCCAAGACAGCATCATGTGAAAGGTTTTGTTAAATTACCGAAAAAACGTGTTTTCAATTTCTTCAAACCATTTCTGAAATGATAAAATATTTTATAATTTTTAACGAAATACTTTGTTGATTGCTCTTAGCGAATTGTTTCTTTGACGGTAAACTTAATTAATCAAGGAATAGCAATAGAAAATTTATTGAAAATTGAATAAAAGTTTTTAATCCATCATTTCAACTTCCAATTTGAGGTTAATTGAGACATTGACGCTTCAGCAATTGTAGAAGCGACAATTTCTTGTTATAATGCAATACCTAAATAGTAAAAATAGTTTTTGAATAAAATGTATCCGATATTTATAAACCAAACTTTTTATTAAAAAAAACACATCGAACAAATTTTTACTAAAATGGAAACCAAACTAAAAGATTGTATTCATCAGCAAAATGTTTCCGAATTTCGGATTACTCACGAGAATATTGTCCGGTCTTTTGAAACGATTCACCGCCGAATCCAACCCCGAATTTACCGGCACCCAAGCGTCGGCCCCCGCCGTCGAAATGTTTCACTTCTCGTTTTTCAGGTCGCATCTGATAAGGACGGATTTTCTTGTAAGAGAACCTTGCTAATTACATACGCGGTATTCGGATAATTGGATCGACGCGTATGATTCAGATTGGTGAATTTGTCACAAGTATAAATTTTCTGGCAGGAGCTCAACTAGTCTGTCAAGAAGATTGACTTTGACACGTATAAAAAATAGGGTTGGAGATATATACGGAGTATAAAAAGTTTGCTATGTTTCAATTTTAATTGTGTTACCTCGTTGAATTTATTTACTTCCAAAAAAATGGAAAACTCGCATTTTCCTGAATTTTCAGGAGTTTTTGGAATTTTGATTTTAATTTGTGCACTTCATATAAATTTAAAATATATAAAAAAAAATTAGAAATTTCTTTAAAAATTCGAAAAAAATTAATAATTCCGACCTACGTGTCCTTATTTACAAGACTCAACATTGCATATTTAATGTGCATGTAAAACTTATTCACCTTTAAAAGTTGAACGTAATTAATAACACGGATATATTTTAACCGAGTAAGTTGCTTATTTCTTTAAACTTTTTTGATAAAAAATTTTGATTAAAAAGTTAAATTTAAAATGCTTCTGGTCTAGTTCCAATTAATTGGCGGATGTGTAACGCCCCTTTAATCTGATTCCAACAAATCAATGAACAGGTTTGGGCGAATTGACCAATGGGCTTATCTGAAATCTGTAAATAATGTGACGTCACAGCGGCCATTTAATCGGAGCCGAACTATATTAAACTTTCGAATTAATTATAAGATTTACAAGGAAATAAAATGTAAAAAGTTCTTTGAAAATGTATCGTAATGAAATAATAGAAAGTGTTTACAATTTCTGAATAACATAAAATTGATTTGGTAAAATAAAACTTCCCGTCTATATTCGTAAACATTGTTACGCTAGGTGAACTAAAATATTTAAAAATAGTAATAATTGGAATAATAAAAATATATATTTATTAATAATCAATTGAGTAATTCTTATTAAAGAAATTAACCTCAATATAATAAAAGAAGTGATTTATAATGAATTAGGCTGGTGCAATAAAATACTATGCTTTACAGATTGTAATTTAATGCAATTTAAAATTCATTGTATAATAATCTATTTTCGAATAACAGGAACATTTTTTATCTTGTACTTTCTGCTTATTTAAGTTATATATAGTAGTGGATTTTATATATTTATATATTCTTACATGCAGCTTGCTTAAATATTATAATCTTTTATCTTTATATATATATATATATATATATATATATATATATATATATATATATATATATATATATATATATATATATATATATATATATATATATATATATATATATATATATATATATATATATATATATATATATATATATATATATATATATATATATATATATATATATATATATATATATATATATATATATATATATATATATATATATATATATATATAATATATATATATATATATTTATATTTATATAATATTGTATCTTTAAATTTTTATATATCTATATATATATTTATATAATATTATATCTTTAAATTTATATATATCTATATATATATATTTATATAATATTATATATTTAAATTTATATATATCTATATATATCTATTTATATAATATTATATCTATTTATATCTATATATATTTATATAATGTTATATCTATTTATATAATATTATATCTATATATATTTATATAATGTTATATCTATTTATATAATATTATATCTATATATATTTATATAATGTTATATCTATTTATATAATATTATATATATTTATATAATGTTATATCTATTTATATAATATTATATATATTTAGATAATATTATATCTTTTAAATTTCTCCTTTCTTGAATAATAAATTAGTGAAATACGATTATTAATTTATAAAGAATTTAATGCATACTGGTACTGTAAAGCTAATACTCTGAAGGAATTTAAATGTTTGTTGCTATTTGAATTGTAATTTATATTTTGAGATTTTAGTTTAGTGAAAATAATTAAAAACAAAATTTAGTGTGTAGTACATTACATATTTTTATTTTTCGGAAAACTAATTTATTTACAAAGTAATTTCCTAATAATTTTACAAAGACATTTTTGAATAATTTTACAAAGACATTTTTTAATAATTTACAAAATAATTTTAATTTATTTTTCCAATTGAAGTGAAATTTATTGTGGTAACTATCAGTTTTAAATGGTAGAAGTAATTAATAAACAAGTCCTTAACTTTTATGATGAAACATTTAAATTTTTTAAATATATTTTTAAAAAAACTTTAAAATACACGATATATATTGATGCATAAATAAGTATAATTTTTAATTTTTAATGTATCCGGTATAATTTCTGCCTTTTTAGTTGAATATTAATTTGTATTATATTTTTCTTTTCTGCATATTTACTTTATTAATAACTTATTTCATTTATAATTAGATAAACATACAAAATGTTCTTTTTTTGAAAATTAATAATGCATGTACAAAATCGGAAAAACATTTTTAGCTTTGAACAGAAACCTCAAAGCCAAATAAATTACTTTACCATTTTGTAAATAATTAAAAAGTAAAATAAACATAGTAATATAAATTCAAATACGCCTTACATACCTTTTAAATAGATCAGCTCACATTTTTTCCCCACAAAACATTGAATTCTTAAACAACAATATTTCAAATTCACCATTCAAATCCTACAGCAACAGAACTACAAACAGCGGGATTTCAGAACTTCTTTACAACAACAACCCATTCAAAAACCTTTTAGGACTGAATCCTCTCATTGAATTCAACTGCGTGTCGTGACCCTTCTCCAAAAGAGCAGCGAATGAGACGAGACCACTTATTTTCTATAGGTGGTCCAAAGAGGACGCCCCGTAGATAGTACAGAAATCGCATCAAGGTGAGTGTTTAGGGAACCATAATGGAACCCTTTTCCGTTGGACTCCCCCTCCTTCCCTTTGAACACTTGCAAAACCGTTCTGAAGTGCTTTTTTGAGCGGAATAGGTAAAAAAAATAACTATGTGAAACATATTAAACATTTTCTATTTCTCCGTTAATAAGTAATTTAGTTAAAAATACAAAATATTGTAATATTTAATTACAATATATTAGAACCATAATGGAACCCTTTTCCGTTTGACCCCCCCCCCTCCCCCCTTCCCTTTGAACACTTACAAAACGGTTCTGAGGCGCTTTTTTGAGTGGAATAGGTAAAAAAATAACAATTTAAAACATACCAAACATTTTCTATTTCTCTGTTAATAAGTAATTTAGTTAAAAATATAAAATATTTTAATAATTAATTATAATATATTAGAAGCATAATAAAACCATTTTCCATTGGACCTCCACCACCTTTGAACACTTGCAAAACGGTTCTGAGATGCTTTTTTGAGCGGAATAGGTAACAACGTGAAATATACCAAAATGTTTCTATTTCTCTGTTAATAAGTAATTTAATTTAAAATATAAAATATTGTAATATTTAATTATAATGAATTAGAACCATAACGGAACTCTTTTCCGTTGGACCCCCTCCTTCCCTTTGAACACTTGCAAAACGCTTCTGAGATCTTTTTTGAACGAAATAGGTAAAAAAATAACTATGTGAAACATACCAAACATTTTCTATTTCTCTGTTAGTAAGAAGCAATTTCTCAGGTAAAAAAGATATAAAATATTGAAAGTGTAATGTATTACTTTAGTTTTAAATCACTGAATAGAGTTTAAAAGTAGTTTTTATTTATATTTTTCAAAGGGAATTAAGTCTTTACAAAAATTTTAAAATCAAAACTTTAAATATTTAATCTTTATAACGTTATTTTCATAAAATAAAATTTTCAATATATGTTAAATGTAATTTAAAAATTCTATTATTTCTGAGAAATAACAAATTCTACACCAATAGATGTCCTACAGATGATGCCATATATTTTTTTGCTGTTGTATAAAATATACACAAGGTAGCTAAAACTTTCTACCAAATTGAACTAAAATATTTTTATATATATATTTTTTTTAATTTTTCAATGTTGTGGCATTAGTTGTACTTAAACGAATATTACTAAAAATGTATCTAATACTTTTGACTCATAAAAATTAACTGAAAGTTCTTAGTGATTGTTTTTGGTTTGAAATGAAAACCATTAGTTTATATGAGAATTATAAAAGACGTCATATTCTCCATGTAGATAGCAGTTTTAAAATCCCACCACATAAAATTATATTTTATACATATGTCAAATAACTTAATATCCTTTTAATTTATTAAAGAAAAAAAATTGAGGCACATAGATACAGTACTGAAATTGGTTGAAATGTAAATGCCTTTAATACTTAAGTTTATTTAAATGAATCAAATTGCACTTTTGATTTGAAAAAAAAATCTCAAATGTTTTTGTTAAGTTTCTAAGTTAGAATGAAAAAAAAATTACTCGAAATTAAATTCATATTAATAATCTTTCTATTGATTTTCACTTAAAATAAGCAAACAATTAAGCTACAAAAACCGTTAAATTTTACAATTTCTAATTCTACAGATTATTGGTTTTTGTACAAATGCTAGCTAAACAAATAGGTCATAGATATCTTTGCGAAAGAAAAATACCAAAAGTTAAAAAAAAATTATAACGAAATTAAATTCATATTAATAATTTTTCTATTGATTTTCACTTTAAATAAGCAAACAATTAAGTTTCAAAAACCGCTAAATTTACTTAGCTTGCAATTGTACAAATGCAAGCTAAGTAAGATCTATTTGCTTAAGAAAAATACCAAAAGATTTACCTGTATATAATGTGGCAGAGGCGAACAGTTGTAGTAGGGTACATTATACAGCATGATTAATTTTTAGACCTTTTAAATACTATAAATTGGACTAACAAGTTATTTACTCAACTCAACATTAATTTTCCAGCATACGATAAAAATTTTATCAACTCCTATCTTGAAGATAAAAATAGGATCAACTACGATCTTGAAGATAAAATCAATCGAAGTCATTTTCTGAGAGTCCGATCATTTTGGGAACTGATAATGCTGAGGGCTCTTTTGAACTCTATGTTCAGCAATTCATCGGATCGTTTTCAGCGGAACGGAGAAATCGCCAGCCCAGAAGGTGGCGCTACTGTTCGGTTAACGCCTATCCCTCTTCTCTATTGGTGGATTGGAGAGATCGGTTGTCATGGTTACGCATCACCATTGTCAGAGTGAATCTGTGATGAGGATGGGGGATGGGAATGTTTGCAAGGAGAAAATCCAAGAGAATTACGTTCTTTTTTTTTTTAGGATGAAAGTTTGATAAAAATGACTGATGTAATTAGAAAACTAAGTTTGGAATTTGAAGTAATTTTTTTGCGGCTGCAAATATTTTTAAAGCTTTTATTGTGTTAGTCTTTAGTTAAGTGTTTTTTTCCTTCTCGTTTCATTAGCTTAAAGAGTGAAGTTTTATTTAAAATTTAATATTTAAGATACTTGCGATCTCACCAAAAATATTTAATTACTTTAGATGATATTTTGAAAGTTACTGAAATTAACTCAATGGTAAGTATTTATACACATAAAATATTAAAAAGTTATTTCAGGTTTTGTCACTAACAAATGCGATAAAAATGAAGTTAAAATATTTTATGATTCGAAATATTAAAAAAATTTGACTGATTCGAATTCAAAATATTTCATTGAATATACAAATAAATGCATTTTCTGTTTCTATATACATTAGAAAATTTATGAAAAGTATCGTTTGAAACTATGACGGCATATTAATATTTTAAGAATAATAGAATGTCTTGAGAGTGTATATATTTCTGAAATACAGATTCCCACTTTTTATTTTTAAGTAGTCACCACTTTTTTTCTTATTCACATATTCTCTCGTTCTCTTTTATATAGAGTTCTTAGATACTAAAGAAGCTTTTTAATTTATTTAGAAGCTTTTCAAAACCATATGAGGTTTCAAACATAAGATTAAAATAACTTATGCACTGATTTTTATGGGACAAAACCGTATATTTTGCACTTTAAAATCGTAATACTAGTATATTTCGAATACCCTATTACATCATGAATTGAAATCAAAAACAATGAGCAAAGCCGAAAGAAAATGAAAGCTTCAGTAGTCAACTGGGATACAAAAGAGTTAAAAGCCATCATTGTCATAAACAATTGTTATTTCTCTACAAAAACAAAACTATGAAAATAGGAATACGTCGGATACTAACGATGGGATGTAAAATTGTGTACATGTAAATGAAAAAAAGTAGTTCGAAAACTTATCAAATTAACACAATACATTTAATACTGTTAAAATTTTTAATGAATATGCAATATAAATTGACATTTGGCTGACTATGCCAAATGAAAACGTAATAAAACAGTTTTTTTTATTATTAGATTATGTGCACATTGTTGAAAATAGAAACTCTCAAATTAGTAAAATTTATCGCTTTTTTTTAAGTACATTCGATGCTTATCATGGCTCAGAATACATAGGTTTCAATTTGAATAAGACGTATTCAAAAATCAGAAGGGGTTTGCCTACATAGGCTGCGTTCTTAAATCACTTTAAAAAAAATATCGACAATTATAACCAAGTCTTACTGGATATTGGACCCAGATCCTGAACACCGCAGTACAGTGCCTTATCCATTAAACTACCAGAGCGACATTAAATTTTTTTATCGGAATAAATGTTAAAACAGGTGTTCCAAAAGAATAGGAAATAATAAAATTTAGTTGTAAAAACTCAATTTACATTTATTTAACCAATTACGACAAAAAATTTGGAAAATTAAATTCCGAACAACTATTTTAAGTTCGCCAAGTTTTATTAAGATCGTTTGAACAGAAGCTGAAAATAACAAAATTAAATCACATTACTCAGTCTTGAGAAAGTACGGTTACTTAAATTTGAGTACGTCATCGCTCACAGACGATGCAATTATACTTAAAAAAAACGAGTACGCATTTGAAAGTATAGTTTACAGTGCAACACAAGGTCATATAGCTAATTAGTTAGTAAATTAATCGTGACTTCAAAATGGGATTAATTACAATTTATTTATAAGCACTATTTAAAATGCGAAATAATTACTTTGATATTTGAAAAGGAATGAAATAATTTTCATTTTTCAATGTTTGAAGTGCACAATTTGAAATTTAAATAATAAATATAAATCCTTCAAAATACAATACAATTTTAAACAAAATTCGATTACAAAGAAAATGTAATCTTAAGATAATCAATTTAAAAAGTGTATTAGTATTCTTGTAAAGTGTTTCAACAAAAACCAGTTTACACTTTAAAGCAAAAGATTAAAAAATATAACAACAACAAAATAAAAAAATAATTTATAAGCACTATTTAACATGCAAAAAATTACTTTGATATTTGAAAAGGAAATTCATTATTTCCATTTTTTCATTATTCAATGTTTGAAGTGTACAATCTGAAATTTAAATAATAAATATAAATCCCTTGAAAAATACATTACGAATTTTAAACAAAATTCGGTTACACAGAAAATTTGATTTAAGATAATCAATTTAAAAAGTACGTTAGTATTCTTGTAAAGTGTTTCAACAACGGCAATTTTACAATTTTAAGCAAAAGTTTAAAAATATATAAAAATTCTATAATAAAGATATATAATTTTGTATGACTTAATAAGTCGTTAACAGAATTTCTAAAAAGCTGAATAAGTAAAATGAGTCTGAGTAGATGCAAAAATATATTAATTAAAAGTAGGTTTATATTTATATTTAAAGATTATATTTGCATTTCCTTTACTTTACTATTGCGAAACGGTCAATTTTCATTGCTTGTAGAACGCCTACTTTTATGAAAGTAATTTATAGAGAATTATGAAATACCGGAGAAAGATTAAAAATAGAATTTGACGTACTTCGCATTTCCTAAAAATTTCCGGTTTCTTACCTAAGATATCTTCTTTTAAATAAATTTTGAAAAACCTCTTCCAATTAAAATTAATAACTGTTTTGCAACTGAACAGATTCAAAAATAGAAAACTAATATATGTAGTGAAATTTGTTACTTCAGAAATACATATAAAAACGTTAAATTATATTCTAAATAAATTTCAATATATGTCTCTATCCAAACAAGTTCCAATAAAAGATTTAAATAATTTATTTTCTTTAAAAATTAAATGACCTTACCTTTTGTGCTATAATGATTGGTTTATTTCCGGAAAGTTACGTAGGTCATATTAATAGGTTTTTTTTCAACTTACTGATAATGGTTTACGTCACGCTCTGAAATAGAATATCCAAATGCGTATCCACATTTATTTTTAGTTGTCTTTAACGTCACCACCAAAAATATAAAGATGGCAACACGTGAATTGATATCACATGATACTTAAATACTTAGTTAATGTTTGTTCAAAGGTCAAGACTTTTATTAGATACCAATCCCGAACACGGAAAAGGTACTTAAAATCAGTACCTGAACATACTCGTTTATCTTTGAATACAATTGCATCGGAAATGAGCGATGACGAACTCAAATTTACGTAATCGTGACTTCTCAAAATGAGCAGTGTGATTTAATATAGCTAATCTCAACTTCTGTTCATGTCATTTTAACAAAGCGTCCTCGCAAACTTAAAATAGTTGTTCAGAAGATGGTTTTCCACCTTATTTGATGTCTATTACTTAAATGGAAACTTATTTATTACAACTCAGTTATCTTACTTCATTCTTATAGTACACCTTTGTAACATTTCTTTAGTTTATAACTTCTTTAAATCCTGCCCTGGTAGTACAACTTATAAGGAACGGGACTGTGGTGCCTGAGGATCTGGGTTCGATTCCCGGTAAGTTTTGGTTGTAATTGTTGATATTTATTGAAAGTGATTTATGTAGGCATCCTATATATTCTAGCATGTCGATGGTTTAAATGGAAACTGAGTTATTACAATTCAATTATCTTACTTCCCATTCTTTTGGGACTCTTTTCTAACAGTAACTTTTCTTCAGTTTATAACTTCTTCACATCTCCTTGGTAGTACAACGGATAAGGCACTGGACTGCGGGACTTTAAGATATGGGTTCGATTCCCGGTAAGTCTTGGTTGTAATTGTCGATATTTATTGAAAGGGATTTATGAAGAGTCTATGTAGGCAGGAAACTGTTCATTTTTACTCATTGTACTCATTTTTGAGTACATATCTTTTTCAAAAATGAAACGTATGCATTCGGATAAATGATAATCATCAAATGTACTCAAATATTAGTACATTTTACTTATTTTTGAGTATCTATTTAACAGCCTACAAATTTGCAATAACATATGTATAACTTAAGTGTCGAAGCATTAAAAATAGTATTATGATATTCGTTCTTAGTAATACTTAACGAGCACCTTAATGATCGATATTGAACTTGGCCTTCGCGTCAAACTGTCATTTATAAGTTATATATTAAAATTATTCATTTTACTCAATGGGATTTTTCGTTTCTCGTTAAAATAAATATATGTCTTTTTATTTGACCCATTTTACTTTTGTTCCTAAAAAAGGAAAAGCCAATCATATAGCTATAGTGCATTTTGCAGCAAATTATATTTTTCAGAAATAAACAACGGCCACAATTTCAAAATGTATTTTTATTTAATAATTGAATGATATCTAATTGATTTACGCTATTTATATATCTTCAACGAATAATAAAATTGAGTGGTTAATCCTGAGATATCATGAATAACAATGTTAATCTTAATAAGTGATTTTATGACGCATTATATTTAAGAACTTATATAGAGACCTTGTATCAAAATAAAAATAAGTAACAATAAAAAAAATACTTTATATACATATACCAGGTATATGTATTAAGCACAAATATATAAGCTATTGCGCATGACCACATGTTACATAAATAGTTTATAATAGAAATAAGAATTTTTAGAAATCACATCTGCGTAGTGATATTGCACATCAGTTTGCATCGCGCGTCAAATGAAACCTCTCCAATAATTTTCGTTTTAACAAGCAATTAAATGACACGAGCCTAGTTCGGATATAGGTTAACCTTCCCTTCCTGTTAAAACAATAAAAAAAACTAACATTCTACAAAAAAAAATTAAGAAAAATGTATCATTGGAAAGAAACTTGAATCAGTATAGGATATGTCTTTGAAATCCAGCGTAGTGATGTTATATCTGGAAACCGATAGTTGCACAATGTCGCCTCATTATTTTAAATAATAATTCTTCGAATAATTGTTATATGCGATGTGGGTTATACAACGATAACAATTTAAGGCTTAAAAAAGGCTGCGATGATCATGTTTTGAAATCAAACGATTTCAGAAACAAGCATATAGAATATAATAACTGGTTTAAACTTCGTTTCGAGTTGAAAATATTTAATTAACGAATCAGGTGATTCTGAGATTTTTCGGCGCTTTTGTCTAATTAAGAAAAATAAAATTGGAATTTAAATTTATATTTACAGACATTATTTATTCTGCGATAAGTATGTAAGGATAATAGTTATATTTTAAGAAATTTAAAACGAATATTTTTATTGTTGCTCTATGAGTATATACATTTAAATTTTAATATAAATAAAATGTAAATTGAAGAATTAGAGAATTAGTGAAAACGGTAACAAAAATATAGTAGTATATAAATAATTCATTGACACCGAATCTATTAAATTACCAGTTGGACCGTTGGACCGTTAGACCACAAATTCAAAAAATATTTTTTTCAACGTAAATAGAAGCTCACAGTATCAGTTTCATGCTAAAAAAATCAGTATCAACAATGGATATAAAACGAATTGTTATAGCATGGATTTGGATGTTGCATAACACGGTCCAGTTTGAGTTCAAAGAATGTCTGTTGTTTAAAAAAAAATACAATTAATTTTATATTGCAAAATTTTTCATAATTCACCCTATTCTTGTTGCATCTAGAGTTTAGCTTTTGCCATCTTCCAAATGTGTCGTATCGTCTTGAAACTTGGTATACTTTTGTAATCTGAATGACTATTTTATATTTAGTCATATTAATTACTTAATAAGTTAGACTAATTAAAAAAAAAGACGGCACAAGTTTCGAACACGTATAAGATAATTGTCAAGTGTTATTTAAATCTGAACCAAAAGAGTAATTTTCATGAGACCACATTAGAAAATTTTAAATATTAAAATCTGAAAAACATATAAAAGTATTGAATTCCGTTGAAATATTAAAAGAAAAAAATAATTTCATCTACGTATACACATCCAACATAAGCAGGAGAAATAATTCTCAACAAAAAAAAAACGTCAATTTTTCGAAGAATATCCATACTAACTTTTATATAAAAAATAAAAACGTGTAAGAAGACATTTCATTTTCAAGCATATAATTTTAAACAATTAAAAAAAATTACTGAAAACTTTTGAATATACTAATTGATCCAAACACAAACCGATATATGAACGAGCAACATACAATCAAAATTAAAACAAACGAACCCTACCATTTTCAATACAATTATTCATACCGAATTTGATATTTAAAACAAGTCATTTGATTTTCAAGCATATAATTTTAAACAATACAAAAAAATTACTGAAAACTTTTATAATACTTTGATCCAAACACAAACCAATATATGACCGAACAACATACAATCGCAATTAAAACAAACAAACCCTACCATTTTCAATACAATTATTCATACCAAATTTGATATTAAAAACAAGTCATTTCATTTTCAAACATATAATTTTATACAATACAAAAAAAATTAATAAAAACATTTGAATATACTAATTGATCCAAACGCGAACCGATATATGACCAAACAACATCCAATCGCAATTAAAACAAACGAACCCTTTCATTTTCAATACAATTATTCATACCGAATTTGATATTTAAATCAAGTCATTTCATTTTCAAGCATATCACTTTAAACAATGCAAAAAAATTACTGAAAACATTTGAATATACAATTGATCCAAACACGAAACGATATATGAACGAACAACACCACAATCGTAATTAAAACAAACGAATTATTTCATTTTCAATACAATTACTTATACCGAATTTGATATTTAAATCAAGTCATTTCATTTTCAAGCATATCACTTTAAACAATGCAAAAAAAGTACTGAAAACTTTTGAATATACTAATTGATCCAAACCCGAATCGATATATGACCGAACACCACACAATCGCAATTCATATAGAACCAACGAACCCAACCATTTTCAATACAATTACTTATACCGAATTTGATATTTAAAACAAGTCATTTCATTTTCAAGCATATAATTTTAAACAATACAAAAAAAATAACTGAAACTTTTGAATATACTAATTGATCCAAACACAAAACCGATATATGACCGAACACCACATAATAGCAATTAATAGAACCAACGAACCCTACCATTTTCAATATAATTATTCATACTAACTTTGATATTAAAAACAAGTCATTTCATTTTCAAACACATAATTTTATACAATACAACAAAAATCAATGAAAACTTTTTAAAATACTAATTAATCCAAACACGAACCGATACATGAACGTAGAATCACAATGCAATTAATAGAATCAACGAACCCTGCCATTTTCAATATAATTATTCATACCAACTTTGATATTAAAAACACGTCATTTCATTTTGAAGCATATAATTTTATACAATACAAAAAAAAATCAATACAAACTTTTGAATATACTAATTGATCCAAACCCGAATCGATATATGACCGAACAACACACAATAGCAATTAATAGAACCAACGAATCCTACCATTTTCAATATAATTATTCATACCAACTTTGATATTAAAAACAAGTCATTTCATTTTCAAGCATATAATTTTAAACAACACAAAAAAATCAATAAAAACTTTTGAATATACTAATTGATCCAAACCCGAATCGATATATGACCGAACAACACACAATAGCAATTAATAGAACCAACGAATCCTACCATTTTCAATATAATTATTCATACCAACTTTGATATTTAAAACAAGTCCTATCATTTTCAAGCATATAATTTTAAACAATACAAAAAAAAA
Organism: Troglohyphantes excavatus; assembly: GCA_963932185.1. Taxonomy (NCBI): domain Eukaryota; kingdom Metazoa; phylum Arthropoda; class Arachnida; order Araneae; family Linyphiidae; genus Troglohyphantes; species Troglohyphantes excavatus. Next base: position 30,766,845 of record OZ010668.1, on the reverse strand, counting down.
TCACTGAATACTTTTGAATATACTAATTGATCCAAACACGAACTGATATATGACCGAACACCACCCAATCGCAATTAATAGAACCAACGAACCCAACAATTTTCAATATGAATATACATAACACACAACAATAGGAGTAGATTTACAGCAAACCTACGTATGCACATCCAACATGAACAAGAAAAAAAATTCCCATAAAAAAAATCCCTCAATTTTTCGAAAATTATTCATACCAACTCCCCCCACCCCCAACTCGTGGTCATGAGTAGTAGTAGGCACGAAAACCACGAGCAGTTGCACCTGAGGAAAGGTAACCCCCATGCCCATTAGGGTACCAGTATAATGGGTTTCCGCCTTATGAGCAACAATCCATTGAAGCCGGATAATGGCTCTTGTTAGGAAGCAAGTCAAACGGGAATAGTACGGCCATTAATGAATTGCAAGGAGGACCTGGATTGATAGAGCGGGCATTTGGTAGTGAAGCGTGGGTTTGGTTACACCAGTTCGGGTTTCAATGGCCTTTGGGTTTGGTGCAAATATTTAAAGCTGGCTGATGTCGATTGTGTAGTTGATGTGAAGTTGCACCTTAAAGTTATAATCCAAAAGGTCTGACTATTAAATTAATCAAAATTTTCAGAAAAGTTTAGCGAACAAGATCAGTGGAGGCCCTAGAAAATTTTCTTGGTGCTGTGAGATCTCCCCCTAGTTGCACCATAAATGTGAATTTTACCAATAAATTAAGCTGTTAAAAATTTAAATTCAACGATGTACCATATCTTGGTGCAAAACAGAGATCTGCAGCAAATTACACCATATTATGGTGGAATTTAGGTTGAACCAAAAATCCTTTATCGGAAAAAAAGCCTAGATTTCACCGGTAATTGGTTCAACCTCTTTAATTGCAACCGAAATTTTCGCTGTCGCTAAATGAACAAGCCGGGGAATCCGCTTCAAGAAAGACAACGACGAACAAGGATCTCCATGGCCCAGTGGATAAAGGCGTTCAGCTTTGAATCAGAGGATTCCTAGTTCGAGTCCGATCGGTGAACTTTTCAAAGAAAAGTAAAAAAGTTGTGATCTTACTACTGTGAAAATACTAAAAGTAAAATACTAAGAAAACTCAAATGTTGAGTTTTATGCAACGTTATGAGTTTCGGTGCAACGTCGTTTCACCACTAAATGGTATCAGTGGTAGCACTGTAAAATGTTGAAAATAAGCACCAAATGTAGTTGCAGCGAAATGGGTAATTTGTTTATTAGTAGAAATTAAGATTATTGTTTTATTTAAAAAAAACCTTTTTTCGATAAGTAGTAATGTAATTTATATCTCGATAGCCATTGCATTCAGCTGTCTGGTTATTGCACCAATGAATTGTGGCTATTTTCTTTATAGGAATAACTGAAAAAGCGTACATCAGAAAAAAGTGGAGGTGTCTGGATCTTACATCATGTCTTCAATGTTGGTTAACTGGAATTTTTGTCTCCAATTTGGAAATAACGAATGAAGAGGTAATGTAATACTTTCAGGTTTAAGATTGACTGGAACTCGGGCTCGACATCTACCCTTCCCAGCTAAAATTTTATTCACTTGTAGTTTATGCACAACATTCTGTGAACCCCTCTACTTTTCGTTTTAAAAAAATATAGACTGTAAAAAAACAGATGACCCCATACGAATAATATTTTCTTGGCTTAATTTATTCTTTCAAAAAATAGTTTTTAACTCTAATCATACAAAAACTAATTCTACTGCTGTTCTTGTTATAAAATAAAGAAAGTTTAAAATTTATATTAATATAAATTCTATTTAAGATATACTTATTCTAAGCATTATTTAAAAAAAATAAAGGTATCAAAAACAAGAAGTTAAAATAGTGGATCCCGACATCGACAGTTCGAGCTTTAGTAACAATTAATTAAAATTCCAAAAAACGAATACATTCCGAAAACAAATATTTAAATATCCAAAAAAAAATAAAAAATTTAGCTTTAAATTATTTAAACATTTAAAAGAAATTAAACAAAAAGTTTTGAACACTCAACATCTGCCACGCAAAGACCGACTTATACTTGTAATTTAATTATTCGTTATTCATATTTCTGTTTCAGGTTTGATTTACGTGTCAAGGTCAAAATGTTTCACTAGCCCTTCTAAAAAAAAATCACCTCAAAAAGTTCAGACCGGAAAGTATTAAAGCGCATTTATAAACAGCAATTCCCACAGTATATCTTCGAGAGAAAAAGTTTTTTTAGAAAAATCTTTCCAAATCTATTCCATCCCACTTTTGAAACTGATACACACTACCGAATACATATTACCCAATTACTAAAATAATCATTTTTTAACACCTCCCATCAACCAGCGTCGGCGTCGACAGAAGCCGCAGATCTGACACGCCCTCTCGCATCCGGCGCTTTCAGTTCGGAAACCCACCCCTTATCTACTGACATCGGATGGTGATGGCGACAACATCTCCATCCCGAGATGGGAGGATGGAGATGAAAGTAGAAAAAACAGAGAGAGAGGGTGAAAAAAATGGAAATATTCCGAATCTTAAAATGTGGAGTATGCGAATTCTGACGGGGCCAATTGAGGCACAAGGAAGTCTTTCGAGGATGCTTAACAGCTTGGATAGGATCTTTCATGCTCCGTTATCTGATCTGGGAGGTAGATAATATATCACGTCATTTTTTTTGCGACCGGTTTTTAGGATGTCTGTTAAAGGGTTTCGAATTGGAATGGAGATTGTTTAGGTTTTGAGAGAGGATTCAGACTTCCAAAGCTTCCTAAACATCCATGAATAAATATCTACACTGCTAAAAATAGGTATTCAAATAAAATAACCTTTCTAAAAAAAAAAAAAGGAAAACCGACTTCAAGAAAATGCGCTAAACAATAAAAAAATAATTTCTAATTTTACGAACGTGTTGAAAAAATTGAAGTATTTAATATAAATTTTATACTTATTAGAACTTTTTGAAATCGGCGCAAAAATTTAGGTATGATTTTTGTAAATTGGCACCGATTTCAAAAAGTTCTAATAAGTATAAAACTGATATTAAATAATTCAATATGTTCAACTCGTTCGCAAAATATAAATTATTTTTTACTGTTTAGCGCATTTTCTTGAAGTCGGTTTTACTTTTTTTTAGAAAGATTATTTTATTTTTCCCTTCTTAGTTTTTAATTTAGAGGGGGCTTCGTCACTGCTATTATTCACCAAGAAACTCAAGGAACAACATTTTGTGCTTACATTTTGTCTCAACATTATATATCGTAAAACAATCCCTATCCATGGCAATAAATGCTAGGTAAACGAGATGTCATTGTTGTACAACTTTTGTTAGACAGTGAAACCATTTTGAAATAGATCAATTGTTTAAAAAAACTCCGGTTAATCGACATTTCAGGATACATAACAGCCGGATAACCGATTAGTTTTTGCATATTTTGCTTAAGTGGATTTTTCTCTATCCAACAAAAAAAGAATTTTCGAAATAGGACAATATTTTTTTCAAACGATTGAGAATTCCGGATAGTTAAATGCCGTATAACCGAATATTTTTTTCAAATTTCTCCCAAGTGAAACATCCCCTATCCAACAAAAAAATAATTGCCCAAATATCCGAAGTAGAACCGAAATCCCGTGCGAACATATATAAAAAAATACATAAAAGACGAATTGATAACCTCTCGACTTGGCGTACGTTGGCGGTTTTAATTTAAAGTTTCTGGCGGTTTTATTTTGGAGTTTTGGTGGGCGCGCTGGGCAGTCAGTAAAAAATAAGTAAAATATACTCATTTTTAATTACATTTGATGCTTACTATGGCTCCGAATATATAAGTTTAATTTTTGAAAAAGACATGTACTCAAAAATGAATAAGAGCAATAGCTTGCCTACATAAATCATTTAAAAAAAATACTGACAAATACAAATTAGACTTACCGTGAATGGAACCCATGTCTGCAGCACCGCTGTCCACAGTCTTATCCGTTCGGCTATCGAAGTGAAGCGAAGAAAATATAAACTGAAGTAATGTTAAAAAGGTGTGCCAAAAAATGGTAAGTAAAATAATTGAAATGTAATAACTCAGTTTCCATTTAAACGATCGACATCAAATAATGTGGAAAACCATCTTCAGAACAACTATTTAATGTTTTTCAGGTCGCTTAATTAAGACAACTTGAACAGAAGCTGAGATTAACAATATTAAATCACACTATTCCATCTTGATAAAGCACGATTACTTAAATTTGAGTACTTCATCGCTCATTTACAATGCAATTGTACTTGAAAAAAACCAAGTACGTCCATGTACTCATTTTTAAGCTCATTTTTAACAGTGTATATATTAAGTATTAATATGTTTGAATAATACTAATTCTTTATATGAACATTTAAATAGTATTTAATATTTGAGAATATTGTACACAAGTCAACCATTGAAATACAAAATACTATTGTCCGATCATAAAATCTTAAGCTTTTAATATAGTAGACAACCTCAGTTTTAGAATGACTTAATAAATTAAAACTCATTCACGAATAATATAAAACGAACGCCATTGAAGTTTATGAAGAAATAATAAACTTTAACTTTATTCAAACCAACCGACATGTTTTAAATCTCAACAAACTCTATCAAATTCAGAAATCAGAGATACAAATCTATAAAGTAATGCCAGCTAAGAAAATCATCCACCATAATACTTTCTGTGACAGTGTCTCTAACATACTTAATCCAAATAAGAACAGCTGCCATTTAACCAATGGACAAGATTTAAATCAATACATATATAAGAATAAAGTGTCTGTCTATAAATTCATACAATATCCCCCATTTTGAGTTTTTTGCATAAATTAGTATACATTGATTCAAAAAATGTCATTAAATGTTTTTTGTCTGTATTGTCTGTTTGTCTGCTGTAACTCAAAAAGGACTGAATGGACTTTGAAACTTACACCATTTTAACAATAATTTATCAACTTAACGTCTACACTTTGTTTAATTTAGATATCTGCAACCGTTCAAAAGTTATAGAACTTTTTTAATTTTTCCATACATTATTCTTATTGAAAATTTACATGTATATCTTCCCTTCATAACATATTGTTAAAAAACCTCCTTGGCGACCAAACATATTTTTCTACAATACTGGCTGTTTTCTACTATTGCGATTTTTCTTTGAAAAATACATTTATTAAGCAGCAGATTATAGGAATCGGTCGTTAACAAAAACCTCGCCAACCGAAGAAGGTAGATAAACCAGCGTCTGACGCCATGTGTATCGATTCATGCGAACATTGTTTTGTTTCAAAATTTTAAACATATCAGTGCCTAATTTTCTATCCAACGTAATTACATTTATGCCAATAGTACAATTTCTCACGTATAGGTGAAGACAAATATTTTAATTGTTAGAAATCCCTGACGATAGTTGTTTTCTATTCTTTATGTTGACTCTACAAACCTTCAAATGGCTGCATTGAAAAATTAGTAAATTTTCACTTGTCTTATTTGTGTACTAAGTAATCCTTATAGCTTATACTTGTTTATTGCCTGAAAAACAATACTCGACAATGCATATTTTAGGCACCTCACTATATTAATTGTTTAGTTAATAAAGTAAGAAAGCTCTAATACTAAAACAAAACTGGTTCCCGGATCGTCTTTAAAAAAAATTTATATTTAAGTTGGAGAAATTAATATTTTTTCAAAATTTCATAAACCATCCCTCTATTGAAAACTGGATATGGAAATTAATATTAACCTAAAAACTATATGCACTATAAAAAATATATTAAATGTGAGTACCTGAACCTACTCGTTTTTCTTTGAGTACAATTGCATCATAAATGAGCAATGATGTACTCAAATGTAAGTAATCGTACTTTCTCAAAAACGAGCAGTGAGATTTAATATTGCTAATCTCAGCTTCTGTTCAAGCCATCTTAACAAAACAACCTGACAAATTTAAATTGACCTCCATCAACAAAAACTCAAGCAACTCTTCACGAGGCATCAACCATTCTCGAGTTACCTTAACAAACTTCTTCAAGTCGCTCTGGTAGTCTAACGGATAAGACTGCGGACTGCAGTGACTGAGGTTCGATTTCCGACAAGTCTTGTTTGTAATTGTTGATATTTATTGAAAGTGATTTATGAAGACAGCTTATGTAGGCAACTGCTCTTTCTATTCAATTTTACTCACTGTACTCATTTTTCGAGTACGCCTTTTTCAAAAATGTACTAAAAAATGAGTACATTTAACTTATTTTTAAGTACCTATTTTTAACAGTTTGTTTAGTCCTCCATATTTCATACAGGCTAATGGAAGCAAAAACTACTACGTTCCATTACCTTCATCAACAAAAACTCAAGCAACTCAGGCCCCGTCCTCGAGTTACCTTTAATGACGATTACTTCTATATTTGTCGCTTTATGAAACAAGTCCTTCGTTTAAGGATATCCCTCCCCCCCCATAACGAGGACTTCCGCTCAAGGGTATCGCTTATCCAACAGCATCGGCTCTTGCACTAATCTTCGCTATGTTCATTCATGGCTCCTTTGCCCTAGAAGAATAGAGTTTTCCTGTGGAATTTTATGGTTTGGAGGTGTAAAAATCGGGACGCGTGAGTCTTGGATGTGTGTAGAGTTACGCAGGGGGGGGGGGGGGGGGCCTTGGAATTCCGAAAAGGCTCCTAAATGGGTTCGTTGTTGCAGGGCAAGGTAGTGCTTTCGTTGTTTTTGACTGACTTTTGTGAGTGTTGATTCGGATATAAGTGTTGCGTGTTAGAAAATATAAAAAATAGAACACTTTAGCGTTGTGATATCGCTTGCATCTCTGTTTCTGAGTGTTTCGTTCAGAGGGGTATGAGAACAGTGGCGTTTCATAAGTGAAACAGTGGCGTGTGCCAAATTAAGCATTTTCGCCACCATTCTGTACTTTGAACATGGATCCTTCATAGAAGAGAAAACACAATGTTATAATCTCGCTAACATCAAAGTGAGACCAACATGTATGGCGTGGTTAATTACATCATTCCATTCGTAAATTTTCCTAAGTCATCAGCCAATCGCGAGTATTTTTCAATTCAGAATTTTGAAAAGAAGTCACGTGTTTGAGGCCATTCGGTCTGAGATGTTGGTTTCACGATTATGACGTCATATTCGCTCTACTACAGTCCATTCATGCTCGAAGATTCTGTAGGACTGAATTCATATTTTATTACCTCAAAAAGATACTAAAGAAGTCAAAGTCAATAAATATTTTTGAAATATTTATATACAAACACACATTTTTTCACATACATGTAGGTTGGTTTGGTTAATTAACTTCGCGATAGAGCTGCACAGTGAGGCAATTGGCGACGGTTCGGGGATTATTTCAAAGGGAAGACCCGGGAACGATGCCTCGTATTTTTGAACCATGGTCAGATGATGAGGAAACACCTGAACTGGCACCCATTGCCTTCAATAAACCTCCGGACTTTAGACCCCGATCAGATTTATCGTCCCGTATACGCGCCGACAATTCTTGTGAATGTTCTGAACGATATTCTTAGTATTTTGTAGTGAAGCCGGCAACCATCCGATTAAAAGATTACTACTTTTTTACTTTTCTATGTCAAGTCCGTCGCACAGTATCGAACCAGGAACCATTTGATTCTCAGCTGACGTCTTTATCCACTCGGCCACGGAGGCCTTCTCATACTTATTGGACAGTCTGCTCATTAAACTACTTACTTTTTATACTCTTTAATAGATCAAACTGCAATCCCATGATAAGCATCGAATGTACTCAAAAATGAGTACATTTTACTTATTTTCAAGTACCTATTTTTAAAACTGCAAATTTTATAAGTCACCGCTTTGTGTTCTCCTAGCATCACTGCATTGTAGTGTAGTAATATTTAAAGAAAAGACAAAATGACTTCTAAATGTTTTTTTTTTTGTTCTGGCACCACCATCTCAGAACGCAGGGGCGGACTGGTACTCAAAAACGGCCCGGAAAATTTTGAATTTCGGCCACTAAAAAATTTTGAAACTAATGTTTGTTATTAAAATAATGAGCCCATAATTGGAAAATAAAATAATAAATAATATCAACGTTTAACTCTTTATATAAAGTTTATTAATGTCTTTTAAAATTTATTAAAATATTAACAAATTTATTAAAAGATTTTAAAATTTATTAAAAGGTTTTAGAATTTATTAAGCGATTTTAAAATTTCTTAAACAATTTTTAATTTATTAATATTTTAGTTGATAATTAATATTTATAATTATCATATTGGAATTTTAATACGTTTGGGAGATTTTTAAGAGGAAGCCACCAAGGGTCATGTTCAACCAAAATTCTTCCTTCTTTCACACAAGAAACACTGGTCAAAAGAAGGAAGTGGGGGCTGGGCCATTCGGCCTCTCCTTTACACTCTCACTTTTCGACGCCGCCTTTGAAACTGACTTCACGTTGGCCGCAGTTCCATAGGCCACAGCTTCCATGGCTTCCTGTTTTCAAATTTGAAACATTATTGAAAAACCTGTGTTGGCTTTTAATAAATTATTTTTTAAATAATTTGTTACTTTTCAAGAAATCACCGGCCACATTTTAAAAATATTAACCGGCCATCCGGGAGAATTCCAGATCAACTCTATGGCCAGTCCTCCACTGTCAGAACGTTTATGTGGGAGGTCCCGCTTCCGACCAAACAGAACAATACAAAAACGACCCAAAACCGGTGTTCCCACGATAACTGCTCTTATCTGCCATACCTTCTGCAAGATTGCGCAAAGGTAACCAACTCCGTTATCGCAAATGCAAACCCAACTTACCTGCTGTCCCTTGCGCAATCGCACTGCCGAGTTTAAAGATTCCGCAATGAAAGTAATAAACAAAAATAGTGCTAATCAGAGATAATGCCCTTCATCCAAGTTAACAGAGGGTTTGAAAGGTCGAAGATGTTAACGGCTGATTGCCATGCATTGCTGAGATGGTGGTCTGAGGGATATGCCCAAGGGGACAGGTGGACAAGTGACAGGTGTCCGGAATGCGCAGATCATTCGCGCTTCGCCAGGTATAAATAATGGAGGCGACGAGAATTTGACGTGTTGAGCGACAGGAATTGGATTTTCTTTAAATCTGAGAAGGTGGGTTAACATATATTGATGCTGGAACTTAATTCTTCATTGTCTTTGGTGTTTAGCCATGCCTAAGTAGGGCAATAATAATAAAATTTGTTTTGGTATCAATCGATGCAAAATACAGAAGGCTTTACTAACACACTGTAAAAATAAAGTACTTAAAATGAGTACCTGAACCTACTCGTTTTTCTTTGAGTACAATTGCATCGTAATGAGCGATGACATACTCAAATTTAAGTAATCGTGTTTTCTGAAAAATGAATAGTGTGATTTAATATTGATAATCTCAGCGTCAGTTCAAGCGATCTTAATTAAGTGGCCGACACACTTAAAATAGTTGTTCAGAAGATGATTTTTCACATTATCTTATGTCGATTGTTTAAATGGAAACTGAGTTATTACAACTCAATTATCCTACTATTGTGATACACCTTTTTAACATTTCTTTTGTTTATAACTTCTTCACATTGCTATGGTAGTACAACGGATAAGGCTACGAACTGCAGTGCCTGAGGTAGGTTCGATCCCCGGTAAGTCTTGTTTGTAATTGTTGATATTTATTGAAGGTGATTTATGAATACAGCTTATAAAGGCAAGAAATTGCTCTTTTTTTGTTCATTTTTACCCATTGTACTCATTTTTAAGTACATTTCTTTTCTAAAATTAAAACTTATGTATTCGGAGCTATGATAAGCATCAAATGTAATCAAAAAGGAGTACATTTTACTTATTTTTGAGTACGTATTTTTAACAGTGTGACAGTAATATCAGAAATTTTATACTTGCCAATCAAATTGAAACTCTTGGTTTTGAAATCCACTCATGACGAGTAGGAAATGAGTGGCAAAAGGCATAGAACAGTGTAAAAAAAAATTACTTAAAAATGAGTACCTGAACATACTCGTTTTTATTTAAGTAAATTGCATCGGAAACGGGCGTACAACATACTCAAATGCAAGTAACCATACTTTCTCAAAAAGTAGCACTGTCATTTATTATTGCTAATATCAGCTTCTGTTCAAGTGATCATAATAGATTATGACAAACTTAAAATAGTAATTCAGAAGATGGTTTTCATTTTTTATACTATATAAATTTAAGAATGGTGTGTAAATTTTTAAAGTAATAGAAGATAGATAACATGTGTTTTTTTACATGTTTGCATACCATTTATTTTGAATTTATAAAGCTTTATTTTTATTTATGACTTCATTAAACTAAACTGAGTGAACCTAAGCTTTCTGTTTCATACAAATAATTTTTCTATGTAGAATATTTGATATGCTATAAAAATCAGGGAATAGTTCAATATTTCTTTTAAACTATTTAAATAAATATATTTTTTTTGAAAGCTGAACATATTTTTAATTAAATATAGTTTTAAAATATCGACTTCTTTGTAATACAACTAAATTTAAAAATTATTGCCCTGCTTACAACCGATATTTCTGATTAAATAATTTAACAATTTTCTACTTTAGTTTTCAGTTGAAATTTGTCATTTGCCTGTATAAAATTTAAAAAAAACCTTCTTCTTGTTTATTCCTGTAGAATTTTTGTTGCAAATTGGAAGAAATCTAAATCTTTAAAATCAAAATTAATTTTTAAATAAAGGCTAAATTTTTACACAAATTTGTAAAATATGTTTCCCATTTATTAACTTTCTAATTTCAATTTGATAGTAATTTATGCATGAAACTTTAGTAATAATTCAAAGTAAGGATTTTTTTTATTTTATAAACGATTTAAATATTTTCAATAGGTTGTATTTCTATGTTATTTCAATAAATCAAACTTGTCATAAATGAGACTAAATTTTGTGATGAGATTAATTTTCGTTGTGTCTAAAAATTATCTCTGAATTTTGATTAAAGGAAATTTCCCATTTTTAAAGTTTAAGCTTGAAAATAAAATCCAAGCGTTTAATTATTTGTCCAATTTTAACTTTAAAACTATATAACATGCTATCAATCATTTCTCTCAAACAAATGTAGTTATTCTTCATCACAGTATTATTTTATGCTCTTGGTATATAAACTAAATAATATATTAATAATTTTAATCACGAATTTTAAAAATAAATGTATTAAATGAATAGAGTATACAGAATTATGTATTTTCTTTCTAATTTAATATCTATATTCCACATTTATTAAATCGAATATGATATTATTATTTAATGCACAAATAATTCTTTGATAGCCTTTAATAATTGTTTTGAAGTGTGAAATTTATTTAAAATTGCATCACATAATTTCAAAATAAATTTATATATTTAAAACAGATATATAAAAAAACGGTACAATAAATATTTCATTAAAGCAAACTTTTAATAAATAAGATTAAATTTTGTAATGAGATTAAGTTTCATTGTGCCTAAAAGATTTTTCTGAATTTTGAGTAAAGTACAATCACCATTTTTGAAGTTTAAACTTGAAAATGAAAAGCAGACATTTAATTATTTTTCCAATTTTAATTTTAATAATATATAATATGCTATCAATAATTTTCTCTCAAACAAATGTAGTTATTTTTCGTCGCATTATATTTTTATATGTTTGGTATAAAAACTGAAAAATATTTTAATAATTTTAATCACTGTTTTCAAAAATAAAAGTGTTAAATGAATAGAGTATAAAGAATTATATATATTTTTTCTAATTTAATATCAATATTTCATATTATTTAATCAAATATGATACTGTTATTTAACGAAAAAATAAATTTTTTAAAGCATTTAAGATATTTATAGAACTCACTAATCACTAAATTTAAATATAGAAAATATATTTAAATCATTCAATAACAAATACAGAAAAAAACACGTTACAATCAATATATTTCGTAAATGAACAGCAAGTGAAAATAATAGACGAGATAACTTCACTAAAGGTTGTTGGAAATAATTACTACAGCTTTTAATTAGCATTTGCCATCAAAAGCATTAATTAAGTTCTCATTTGACATCAAAATTCCACCAAAGATGAATGGAGTATAGAGAATTATATATTTTTTTCTAATTTAATATCAATATTCCATATTTAATAAATCAAATATGATACTGTTATTTAACGCACAAATATATTTTCGAAAGCATTTAAGAACTCACTCATAACTTAATTTAAAAAAGAGAAAATATATTTAAATCATTCAATAACAGATACAGAAAAAACACGTTACAATCAATATATTTCGTAAATGAACAGCAAGTGAAAATAATAGACTAGATAACTTCACTAAAGGTTGTTGGAAATAATTACTACAGCTTTTAATTAGCATTTGCCATCAAAAGCATTAATTAAGTTCTCATTTGACATCAAAATTCCACCAAAGATGAATGGAGAATAGAGAATTATATATTTTTTTCTAATTTAATATCAATATTCCATATTTAATAAATCAAATATGATACTGTTATTTAACGCACAAATATATTTTCGAAAGCATTTAAGAACTCACTCATAACTTAATTTAAAAAAGAGAAAATATATTTAAATCATTCCACAACAGATACAGAAAAAACACATTACAATCAATAAATTTCGTAAATGAACAGCAAGGAAAAATAATAGACGAGATAACTTCACTAAAGGTTGTTGGAAATAATTACTGTAGGTTTTAATTAGCATTTGCCATCAAAAGCATCAATTAAGTTCTCAGTTGACATCGAAATTCCACCAAAGATCGATTGATTGAAATGCGATCTCAAGCACAAACTGAATTTAATTAGAAAAGTCGAATCACATAGACTAAGTAAAAAATCTCTTAATGCACAAAAAATTGTTTTAAAACATTTAACAATTGTTTAGAAGTGTGAAATTAATTTAAAATCGATTTCTCAATTCTAAAATAAAAATATATATTTAAATCATTTAAAAACAGATTTAGAAAAAACACGTTACAATAAATATATTTCGTAAATAAACAGCAAGTAAAAATAATGACTAGATAACCTCACTAAAGGTTGTTGGAAATAATTACAATAGCTTTTAATTAGCATTCGCCATCAACAGCATCAATTAAGTTCTCATTTGACATCGAAATTCCACAAAAGATCGATTGACTGAAATGTGATCTCAAGCACAAACTGAATTTTATTAGAAAAGTCAAATCACATACACTAAGTAAAAAAAATCTCTTAATGCGTGTATTGGTGCGGAATTCCGCATTCCTAACAACAAACAGGACGGATTTGCACGTGTTTTCGTCAGAATTAACACACGATACGCGAGAGCCCTCAACCAATCAGGACGCTCTAATCGATCAAAAATCTTCCAGCATCTCTACCTTCCTTGATAGGGTGGACCACACCTGTTGCTATGGTTACAATGACAACGCTGCTGGACAAATCTGGCAATGATAAGAGAAAGAAACTTGCTTGTTCTTTGTGGCTTGTACATCTTGTTTCGAATTTTTCATTTTGTTTCTTATTTGTTTGTCATTTTTGTGCGAGTGTACATTTTTATTAATTAATCTGATAAAAAATGAGTGGCTTAGAATATCATTTAGGGAATTGTTTACGGTGAATATTCCATTTGTGTTTTTAAAAAAAGTTTTATACGCTTTGGTTTGAGTTTAAAATACCTGCTTAAGAAATTTAAAACAAATTTAGATTTGCTTTTATTTTTGAAAATCTGTTAAAGAATTTTTAAACAAATGTAGATTAATTAAGTGAAAAGAAGAAATGTAACATCTTCACAGCCATGTTAATTATATTTTTTTAAGATATTAATTCTAGTCAAAAAATTTGACAAATGTTTTTTCATGTTTACTCTCATGTTTTTTTTTTCATTTAAATAAAAAAAATCTTTTATTCGTTTTATACAAAATTTAAGAAACTATTATACACATATAATTTTTTTTTGTAATTTATATTTTCAAAACAAATTTAAATACTAGGAAATATTATAGTCATTGAAAAGACGTAATTGACAAATGCCATATGTAAGGTTTTTTTATAAACCAAATATTATTAATAAGTAATGTGATGAAGTTGTTCTTTAACCAACCCAAAACATTTAGCACTTTACGTAAAAGCATTAACACATTTTAAATTGTCTTTTCTGTGAAAATTCAATGCATTTATTTCAAAGTGTTCATTCTTTATATGACATTCAAACTTTCTGAAGCTTTCCTAGAAAGTTTCCATAAAGTTATTTATATTTTCTACACATGTAAATACGTTGGCCTTTAAATACTTTTCACGCAAGACGAAATTCGAGAAAATTAAATGTTATTTCGATCATCTTACCAATAGGAGAAAATTTCGCGCGATTCTATTTTTCTTTTTTATTGCTTGAAATACAAACCACTGACTTCCACGTTTTTATTTTAATTGAAATTGTATAAAGTTCTTATGCGTTAAGTTATAGTTATTTTTGGTTTGTGACATTTTAAATTTGTTCTAATTCGCATTTGCTTGTTCAATGTTTTTTTTTAAAGGGAAAACCGACTTGAAGAAAAATACGCTAAAAGGAATAATATAATTTTTAAATTTACGAACACGTTGAACGAATTTCATTATTTAATATCAATTTTGTACTTATTACAACTTTTTTTAAATCGATGCCAAAATTTAGGTATGTTTTTATATAATGGCACCAACTTCAAAAAGTTGTAATAAGTACAAAATTGATACTAAATAAAGATTTTTTTTTAAAGATTATTTTAGTTTTCCTTTTTAGTTTATAATTTAGCAGAGGACTTTGTCCCCTGGTATTATTCACCAAAAAATTCAAGTTGTTACTCACATTTTTCTACGTCTAGAATCCAGTTTAGTAAACTCCGGGTTAACAAAACTACATTATCTCAACAATGTATATTATAAAACAATTCATATGATAGCTAATAAATGCCTGGTGAATGTAATGTCATTGATGTACAATCTTTATTCGATAATGAAAATATTTTGAAATAGAAGAAATTGTTTTAAAAAAGTCCGTTTAAACTCCGTATAAAACCTTTAATTACTCTGCGTTTTTCCCTTTAATAATGTCAATGCTTTTAAAATTGGTGGTTTCTTTCCATGTTTTTTAACGGTTTCATAACGAATATTTAAAAAAAACTTTAATTGAAAATATCTTAGAAATATAAGAGCAAATTTCCTGCATATGGCCATTAATATTTTCAATTATGATGAAGGTTCTGTGTTGACGAGAGACAAAATAAAGGAGTATGCTTCGAATATGCCTAACACCACACATACATGTGGCATATGTATGCCACGAGTATGCAACTAATATGCCAAGAAATATGCCTTCATATGCCCTGTGAAAATATCCCACATTACTATGGCATATGAATGTGGTATGCGACATATATGCGCCTTATGACCTTGTATATACCACATGTATGGGGCTGGCATATCACCTCTTGTATGCGACATGTCGCATATCATCCATTGTAAAGGTTACATGACTTTAGATTGACTTTTGAAAAAAAAATTTAATTATTATTTTTATTTCACATTTGGTGGACAGTATGTATTTTCTTTTTTTAGAAACAGTAATTACTCTTTAAATATAAATATTTTCAAAAACGTTTTGTGGCATGAAATTTAATAAGAAAAAATACGGTCTACGCTGTTAAAAATTTCAGTTCAACGATGTACCATTACATGGTGGAAAACAGAGGTCTGCAGCAAATTACACCATATTATAGTGGAATAGGGTGAACCAAAAATACTTTATCGAAAAAAAGCGGAGCTTTTACCGAAAATTGGTTCAACCTCTTTAACGGAAACCGAAATTTTCGCTGTCGCTAGATCATCAAGCCGGGGAATCCCCTCCAAGAAAGACAAAGACAAACAAGGACCTCTGTGGCCAAGTGGATAAAGGCGTTCAACTATGAATCACATGATTCTTCGTTCGAGCCCGATCGTTGGACTTAACAAAAAAAGTAAAAGTTGTGATCTTGCGATCGGAGGGTTGCCAGCTTCGCAACAAAAATACTACTACTGAAATACTAAGAAATGGCTTCACAACTAAATGGTATCTGTAGTAGCACCTTCAATCATGAATGAACTGTAGTAGAGCGAATATGACGTCATAATCGTGAAACTAACATCTCAGACACTTTTTCTTCTTTTCTTCATCAAGCCGGTGACTTCTTTTCAAAATTATGAATTACTCATGTGTGCATGTTGCCATGCATGTTGGCCTCACTTTGATGTTAGCGAGATTATAACATTATGTTTTCTCTACTATGAAGAATCCATGCTAGAATAGTAGCACCGTAAAGCACCACAAAAAAAAATCCGTAGTAGCACCGTATCCGTAGTAGCAACGTGAAACTAAGTAACAAATGTTGGTTACAGCTATTTGGGTACCAAATTTTGGTGCAATAATTTTTAACAGTGTATATAAAACTTAATTATAGGATTTTTAAAAACCTCAATGTATGACTTTATAATTTCATATGAATATAATTAGGATTTATTTTGCTGAGCATGCCTCACGAAGCTGTAAATGTTTTGGCCCTCAATCTTCAAATGTCAAACCACCAAAAACAAACCAAACTCCACGCACAATAACCCATAACAGGTGAGTGAATATCTCCAGCGTTTTGTAATAATTTTTAACAGTGTATATAAAAATTACTTACAGGATTTTTAAAAAAATCTCAATGTGTGACTTCATAATTTCATTTGCATATAATTAGGACTTATTTTGCTGAGCATACTTTACGAAACTGTAAGTGTTTTGGCCCTCAATCTGCAAGGGTCAAACCACCAAAAACAAACCAAGCTCCACGCACAATAACCCATAACAGGTGAGTGAATATCTTCAGCGTTTTGTAATATTTTTAACAGTGTATATAAAAATTACTTACAGGATTTTTAAAAAATTTCAATGTATGTGTATGACTATATAATTTCATATGAATATAATTATATATATAGGACTTATTTTGCTGAGCATGCCTCACGAAACTAAGTGTTTTGGCCCTCAATCTGCAAGGGTTAAACCACCAAAAACAAACCAAGCTCCACGCACAATAACCCATAGCAGGTGAGTGAATATCTCCAGCGTTTTGTAATAATTTTTAACAGTGTATATAAAAATTACTTACAGGATTTTTAAAAAATCTCAAGGTATGACTTCATAATTTCATATGAATATAATTAGGACTTATTTTGCTGAGCATACTTTACGAAACTAAGCGGTTTGGCCGTCAATCTGCAAGGGTCAAACCACCAGAAACAAACCAAGTTACACGCACAATAACCCATAACAGGTGAGTGAATATATTCAGCGTTTTGTAATAATTTTTAACAGTGTATATAAAAATTACTTACAGGATTTTTAAAAAATCTCAAGGTATGACTTCATAATTTCATATGAATATAATTAGGACTTATTTTGCTGAGCATACTTTACGAAACTAAGCGGTTTGGCCGTCAATCTGCAAGGGTCAAACCACCAGAAACAAACCAAGTTACACGCACAATAACCCATAACAGGTGAGTGAATATCTTCAGCGTTTTGTAATAATTTTTAACAGTGTATATAAAAATTACTTACAGGATTTTTAAAAAATCTCAAGGTATGACATCATAATTTCATATGAATATAATTAGGACTTATTTTGCTGAGCATACTTTACGAAACTAAGCGGTTTGGCCGTCAATCTGCAAGGGTCAAACCACCAGAAACAAACCAAGTTACACGCACAATAACCCATAACAGGTGAGTGAATATATTCAGCGTTTTGTAATAATTTTTAACAGTGTATATAAAAATTACTTACAGGATTTTTAAAAAATCTCAAGGTATGACTTCATAATTTCATATGAATATAATTAGGACTTATTTTGCTGAGCATACTTTACGAAACTAAGCGGTTTGGCCGTCAATCTGCAAAGGTCAAACCACCAGAAACAAACCAAGTTACACGCACAATAACCCATAACAGGTGAGTGAATATATTCAGCGTTTTGTAATAATTTTTAACAGTGTATATAAAAATTACTTACAGGATTTTTAAAAAATCTCAAGGTATGACTTCATAATTTCATATGAATATAATTAGGACTTATTTTGCTGAGCATACTTTACGAAACTAAGCGGTTTGGCCGTCAATCTGCAAGGGTCAAACCACCAGAAACAAACCAAGTTACACGCACAATAACCCATAACAGGTGAGTGAATATCTTCAGCGTTTTGTAATAATTTTTAACAGTGTATATAAAAATTACTTACAGGATTTTTAAAAAATCTCAAGGTATGACATCATAATTTCATATGAATATAATTAGGACTTATTTTGCTGAGCATACTTTACGAAACTAAGCGGTTTGGCCGTCAATCTGCAAGGGTCAAACCACCAGAAACAAACCAAGTTACACGCACAATAACCCATAACAGGTGAGTGAATATATTCAGCGTTTTGTAATAATTTTTAACAGTGTATATAAAAATTACTTACAGGATTTTTAAAAAATCTCAAGGTATGACTTCATAATTTCATATGAATATAATTAGGACTTATTTTGCTGAGCATACTTTACGAAACTAAGCGGTTTGGCCGTCAATCTGCAAAGGTCAAACCACCAGAAACAAACCAAGTTACACGCACAATAACCCATAACAGGTGAGTGAATATATTCAGCGTTTTGTAATAATTTTTAACAGTGTATATAAAAATTACTTACAGGATTTTTAAAAAATCTCAAGGTATGACTTCATAATTTCATATGAATATAATTAGGACTTATTTTGCTGAGCATACTTTACGAAACTAAGCGGTTTGGCCGTCAATCTGCAAAGGTCAAACCACCAGAAACAAACCAAGTTACACACACAATAACCTATAACAGGTGAGTGAGTATCTCCAGCGTTTTGTATCAGACCACGCCATCGCAAAGGACCCCAGCAAAAAGGAACGCTGCTGTTATTGATCGGAGTGCAGCGATAACGACCTGGGGCTGTCGACGGAGCTGCCGAGAGATCTACGCGGTAATCTGACGCTTCCGTGTCGGCCTGGAGAAGTCGACGTTCGGGTGTCGTCAGAGACGCCGACGCTGAAGGGATCAGAAGGGAGATAAGGAAAGGTATGATGGGACATTAAACTGTTGACGTGATTCTCGGTGAATATTTCCTCGCTGTTGGGATTAAGGGCGAGGGGAGAGATTGAAACAATTGATGCATAGATAAATTAATTTTGGTTTTATAAAATTTAGGCTAAAAACGATTAATGTAAAATTCTATAATATATATACAAAAAATTCTTATTACAGAAACCTCACGATAAATAACCCTTCCTCATTATAACCACCATTAAAATCGTAATTGGTTAACTAGCTTACTTCTATGTAATCTTTTTTAGCTCATTACATCTATCTTTTATTACAACGACCTTCCCGAATAGGTTCGTTATATCCACTGATCTATAAAGGTTACTCCTGGATTGAGCAAGGCAGTTTGTTGACTTGAAGCCAACTGAAGGTTAAAAAGCTGTACACACTTCCATTTATACTACTATATTTCATATATTGTTCATATTAAAATATGCCGAATTGTTGTGTGTTTGGCAATTTTTAAAAAAATCGATTGAAACCCATTTTGAATGCATATCTTTTAAATCCATTTTAACCAATAGTAAGTAGATAAGTATCAAAAAGCTTAATTATACTTTTGAACGATATACAAATTCTTTTTATAGTAAAATATAAAATATCTAAACATATTTATCATTTCTAACAGAAGGAGAAAACCCACAAAATCACTTATAAAAATTAGTTTGGGCACAGTATGGCTGCTTACAGTAAGGAATCAACCGTGTCCATAGAAGGAACTGGCTATGAGATTTCCAGAAGTTCCAGTTAGAGTTTAAGTGGTTATATGTGGAGACTACTGTAGTCCACAAAATACTCAAATATTTAGTTGGTTTGGTTAATTAACGTCGCCTAGAGCTGCACAGTGGGCTATTGGCGACGGTTCGGGGTCTATCTCGAAGGAAAGACCCGGGAACACTTACACATTCACACACACACACATTCATACATGCAACTCGTTGTTTAAGAACCATGATCAGATGACGAGGAAACACATGAACTGGCACCCGACTTCTTCAATAGACGTTGGGACTTTGGACCCCGATCAGATTTATCGTGCAGATTTATCGTATACACTCCGTTTATTTTTGCGAATGTTCTGGACGACTTTTTCTAGTGTTTTATAGCAAAGCTGGCAACCATCCGATCACAAGATCACTACTTTTTTACTTTTCTTTGTCAAGTCCGTCTCCTAGGACCGAACCAGGAATCTTCGAATTCCCAGCAGGCGCCTTTAACCGCTCGGTCAGGGAGGACTCGAAAAAATTCAGGAATAATGCCTCGTATTTTTGAAGAAACATGGTCAGATGACGAGGTCCGTTTAAAATTTAATCTTTCAGTAAAATTACAGAAAGTTTATAAATAGTTACAACTTATTAATATTAGGAATACTTTTTGATTATTAGATTATTTAATAGATTTTTTTTATGTAAATGTTTATTCTGTTTGTCTTCTTAAAATTATCCGAATATGTTCTGATACAATGGCTTGAAAATCATCTTTTACATCTTCAACTAAAAATTCAAAAGATTCTTTATATAAAAATTGCCTTTCCTAAAATGTTTTTTTAATAAGTTTCTAAATATGAATTTCATAAAAACTTTTTATGGCTGTTATCACTTAATGCCAAAAAAATATTTATAAAATCAGTTTGCTATTAAACTGGCCCCTAAGTAAAAAAAAAACGAAGAACACATACTTTAAATCAATTTATTTTATTACAAATTTATTCTTCCTAAATAAATTTCTAAATAAATCTAAATAACAAGCAGTCAACGCCTTTAATTCAACCAAAAATAGCAACAGAAAAACAAATCAAATAAAAGCAATCTTCACATTACTACTCCGCTATTTTATTTCCAACAAATCTTTGCTCTCATTAAAAATCCCGTACTTGAAAGAAGAAAAAAAATATACACTTTTCCGGACAAAAAAAAAGAAAATTTTCAAAAATTAAATCTAATGCATTGCATTAATAATTAGTATACTTGATTAATAAGTTTTTCTTCAAGTCATTTCTTTTGGACAAAATGAAAAAAAATGAAAACAAACTCGTTTCCAACGAATATTTCCAATTAGATTAAAGTTCTTTCGTGGAAAACTCCCTTCTTCTATCTATTCTTAGTTCTAAGACACGAGCGAGAGCAATTCCTTCAATTTAGGGAGAATTCCGACGTTTTATCGACCCGAATCCGACCTCGTCTTCTGATTGGCTGGTAAAACGGGCAATCGACGTTTGCTTCCCAACAACACCGACGTGTGTATGGCGAAAGAACGATGTACAGTTAGGGTGCGCAGTCTAACAAATCAATAGGCGTATTTCTGTGATTTAATTTTGGGAAAAGGCTGCAATGAGGGATTGTTAAGTATTATTATCAGGGGCAGAAACATTTTTTTGTTTTTGTTTTGTTACATCGCTAAGTGGTTACTACTTTTTTCATATATTTTATTTATTTTTAAAATATGTCTTTGCAACAAATGTTTTTATTTTCCGGATTTGCGGCAGCAATATTATAAAATATTTTTCGTCGTGTTATCTTTTCTATGAATGATTTAGAAATTTTTTTAATGTTTTAAATTGTGAAACGTTTTTTTAAATGTATCAAGTTAGATAACTAACTGACTGCTAGTTCAAGTTTAGACTATGAAACTAATTTACCGATTCGAATACTTTTTTAAACGTTGAACTATTTTCACTTTTGCACTTGTATAGTCATATTTAGTATTTGCGTTTTTTTACTGCATTTCTTCTTTTGCATTTGTTTTTTCATTTTGACCTGAAATAATTTGAAACTAGAAATAAAAGGTTTAGAAGGAAATTCCTTTTCAAAATTTACTGCTTTTTGCATAAAAAAATTCAAATTAGATGTGTTATCTTCTTATTGTGATGAAGAAGTGAAATTTATCATTTTCCCTTCATCACAATCAGATATTGTACTACTTCTTTTGTAATAATCTCACGATCTCGACTATTAATAAAAGTATGTTATTTAGTAAATAAGAAATAAAAGTAAAATAATAAATTTTTATTCAAAAACACTTTTAACAATGAAGAATTAATTTTTCATGCTTCTTCCTGTGATAAAGAAGTAAACATTTACATTTTCTTTTTATCACAATGAGAAATTACACTTCTTCTGTTGCAATCGTCACTCCATCGATGAATTACTTTTCCTTTATCACACAATGAGAAATCACTCATTTTTCATTTATCACAATGAGAAATTGCGCTTCTTCTCTTGCAATCCCCTCCATCGATAAATTACTTTTTGATGACTTGCCTTCCTTTGTGATAAATAAGTGAAATTTCTCATTTTCCCTTTATCATAATGAGAAATTGCACTTCTTCTCTTGCAATCCCCTCCATCGATAAATTACTTTTTGATGACGTGCCTTCCTTTGCGATAAATAAGTTAAATTTCTCATTTTCCCTTTATTACAATGAGAAATCACTCATTTTTTCTTTAACACAATGAGAAATTGCACTTCTTCTCTTGCAATCCACTCCATCGATAAATTACTTTTTGATGTCCTATCTTCTTTTGTGATAAAGAAGTGAAATTTCTCATTTTCCCTTTTATTGCAATGGGAAATTGCACTTCTTCTCTTGCAATCGTCTCTCCATGAATTAATTACTTTTAGATGTATTGCTTTCCTTTTATGCCGAAGACGTGCAATTTCTCATTTTCCCCTTATAATGAGAAATTGCACATCTTCTTTTGTAATCGTCTCTCCATCGATGCATTACTTTTAGTTGTCCTGCCTTCCTTTTGTGATAAAGTATTGAAATTTCTCATTTTCCCTTTTTCCTAATGAGAAATTACTCCTCTTCTTTTGTAATCACCTCACCATCTCGACCTGAAATAAAATAATATTATTCGATATTAAATTTACATTGAAATTTTTTTATTCAACCTACTCTTTGCAATGATGAAACATAAATACTCGAATATTGCAAAGAAAGTGGTCATGTATGTCACATAAATGATTTGACCAAAGTAACTAAACATATCGTGATCATTAAAGTATTTACATCAAAAAGTTGGCCAAACGTATTTTTGGGACGTCATAGATTTTAAATGCAATAATTTTTTTAATTTAATTTTAAAAATAAAATAAAATTAATTTTTACCTATAAAATAAAAATATATTTATTTTAATAACATCCGATTTTATTGCGAAATTGCGAACATAAAACAGATTCCGGTTCTCCAAATACCATGTGTTTCGTATTTATATTTATAAATTACATGATTTATCAAACCGAACAAATGTATGTCTAATAAACTTAATCATTGTACACTAATGTTGTGTAACAAAAAATTCAGACTTAGAAAAAGCAGTCGAAATGTAGAAATGCATCTAAGTTTTAATATCGACTAAAATGTGAAAAATTGCTCTAAATATATTTAAAATTTCTTTCATTTTATCAAATGTAACAATTGTATTATTAATAATACTTTGTTAAATTATATCTATATTTAAATTTATTAAAACGTTTCTTACTAAATCATATTCTACGAAGAAAATAAAAAAATACTTTATAAGGAACATTATATCTTTATAAAGTACATGATAGATGATATTCAATAAATGTTTCAAATTATCTAAATTATAAATAAAAGTAAATCTAATGAACATTTTTAGGAATTTTTTCACTGTACCTAAAAATAGTGGAATTTTATAATATCGAAGAAATATATTGGAATTTTTCTTATAATCTATTTAAAATTTCATTAATGTTATAAATGAAGCAAGTGTTTTACTTAAGGATTTATCAAGCAACATCTGTATATTTTCGGTACAGATGTAGTATATGACATTTGGCGAGCGAGGTTTTTTTTTGGCGTGTTTTATGGGGGGGGGGGATACATTTATAGTATGGCAAACTCACCTGACATTGTTGGTATTTTCCGATTATTGTGGCGACTATCAATCTGGCAACCCTATGCTATGTGTAACGGCAATTTTTCGTCGCCAAAAAAAAATTCTTATACTACATCTGTTCCATATTTTCTTGATCGTTTCCTAGAAAATTATATTCTAATTAAATTTTTATTTACAATACTACTTTACAAGGAACATATCTTCGTCGATTACTTAATAGCTTATATTCAATAAACGTTCAAGCTAATTTCAATAGTAAATGAAAATAAAGTTCATTAATAGTTTTAAGAATATTTTCACATTCATAAAACGAGTTATCATAATCAAATGAAATATGGAATAAAATATTAGTTTACGAAGTTATCAAAAATTAGAGTAAACATGAGATGTAATCTTAATGGAAATAAAACCTTCATATAATGTTGCAATAAGAAACTCAATGTAAATTGGCTCATTTCAAAATAATTCAATATTTACTCTGCAAAATATCTTAATTTTTCTATGTGTAAAAGAATATCACTTACTTCAGCAATAAAAAGAAGTCCGCGTCAAGTTTCATACGCCGGGAAACGGAATAAAATTATGCTTTCGGAATTGCTTACTGTTCTTTTCAAAATGGCGTCAAAATGAGTGAGATTTTAACAAAGAATTTAAAGTATTAAATATTCATTGTTTCAAGATAACATTACTAAACGTTAAAACATTGTTGAAGTTATTATTCATGCCGTGACATTATTAGTATGAATGATGTTTTAACAATTTGTTTTATGTAACTTGCAATGTGTAAAAGTATTCTTGTAACAATATGTTTCTTTCTTATAGCTGTGATAGAATAACCTTTTAAATATAAACTTTTTAACCGACTGCACAGCACGCCAACAAAATATTTAAATTAAAATCACCAGGAACTTTTTATTAAAACCACCAAATCGAGCGCCAAGACGAGAGTTGATCAAATTTTTTTTTACATCAATATGTATATACATCAATATGTATTTTTTATGTATGTTAGCGCAAGATTTCGATTCTAATTCAGATATTTGGATATTTTTTTTGTTGGATAGCGAATGTTTCACTTGGGCACCTTTTGAAAAAATATTCGGTTATCCAGCATTTAACTATACGTAATTCTCAATTAACCGGACCGTTCTTTAATTGTTCGATTTCGAAAATTCTTTTTTTGTTGAATAGAGAAAATCCACTTAGGCAAAAACAGCAAAAAAAAAATCGGTTATCCGGCTGTTATATATCCGGAAGTATCGATTAACCGGATTTTTTTTTAACAATTTATCCGATTTCAAAATATTTTCATTGTTGAATAAGGATTGCACAACAATGACATTTCCTTCAACCAGTATTTTTTGGCATGGATAGGGATTGTTATATACTTTACATTCTGCAGGCAAAATGTGAGCACAAGTTGTTACTTGAATTTCTTGGTGAATAAGAGCAGTGGCCTTCGCCCCCTGCTAATTAAAAACTAAAAAGGGAAAAATAATATAATCTTTTTTAATAAAAGAAAAACCGACTTTAAGGAAAATACCGGATAACCGGATATTTGTTTTCAATGGGTACCCAAGTGAGATATCTCTTATTTAACAATTTTTTTTTCTCCAAATATCTGAATTAGAACCGAAATCTTGCGCGAACATACATAAAAAAATACATAACAGTCGAATTGATAATCTCACTCCTTTGGCAAGCTTTAGCAGCTGTACTTGGCGCGCTTTTCAGTTTGTTAAAAAGAAAGAAAAATCTACTTTATGAGAAAAGAAGCTCTATACATAAAAAAATATTTTTAATTTTACTAATAAGTCAACATCTTAAATAGTTAATATTAATTTCATAATTATTAAAAATTTTTTAATCAGCACCAAAGTTTTTATATGTTTTTTTTAATTAGCTTCAACTTTAAAAATTTGTAATAGGTATAAAATTAATATTAAATATCTAAATTATTTCAAGTTATTCGTGAAATTAAAGAAACAACAACATTTTTTATCGCTTTTTTCCTTAATTTTTTTTTTTTTTTTTTTTTTTTAAAGTTACCTAACTTTTAATTTTTAATTTAACATAATGCCCCTTTCTAAAACTGTTATAAATTCATTTTAAAATCTAAACAGAATTTTAAAATTCAGAGCTGCAGGTTCACAACTTGAAGATAAATAATACCTATATGCGATCCACTCACAAACCCAACTTTTCAAACTTAAACTTTTAACTCATTTTATAAGAAACTCTATAAATATTGAAGAATCGCAGTATATCAAATACATGAAAAGTCCTCCTTTTTTTTAAGTGAAAATATTCTTGCGTATTGAATATTCCACATAATTGAATGTCGAGTAACCGAAAATTTACTAATTTTATTCTAAATGGAATCATTCCCCATCTTACTTCAGAAGTATGTCAGCACTTTTAAAAAAAATAAAATCGAAGAAAGTATTAAAAAAAAGAAGTCTGGTTAATCGATAATCCGGATAATTGAAAGCAGGAAAATGGAATCATTTTTATCTGTATAAAAAAATGTTTAAATATCTAAACTATACACTGTTAAAAATAGGTATTCAAAAATAAGTATAATGTAATCATTTTTTATTACATTCGATGCTTATCATAGCTCCAAATGCATAAGTTTCATTTTTGAAATAGACATGTACTCAAAAATGAGTAAAAATGAATAAAAAGAGGAGTAGCTTGCCTACATAGGCAGTTATAAACAGAAGTAATGTTAAAAAGGTGTGCCAAAAAAATGGGAAGTATGATAATTGAATTGTAATAACTCAGTTTCCATTTCAGCAATCGACATCAAATATTGTGGAAAACCGTCTTCTGAATAATTATTTTAAGTTTGTCAGGTCTCTTTGTTAAGATGGCTTGAACAGAAGCTGAGATTAGCAATATTAAACCACACTGATCATTTGCTTAAATTTGAGTACGTCATCGCTCATTTATGATGCAATTGTTCAAAAAATACAAGTACGTCCATGTACTCATTTTTAAGTACATTTTTTACAGTGTATCAGAAGTAATTCTATAAAATACATTAAATATTTTTGAAACAAAAACTCTTGAAATGTCGTTTAGAGCTTCTTACCAGGTCCCGCGCCTGCTAAGGGCGACCCAGCAGCCCCATGTGCATCCTTTACATAATACATCACAGAAAAGGCAACTTCAACCCCAAGCACTTTCAGCAAACCTCAGTTGAATTTCAATTCAAAGCCATCCCCTGCTTTTAAACGTCTGGAGCCGCAATTAGCCCAATCCATTTAAATAAACCCCCTAAAAAACCCCAAAGCTTGAGAGTTTTTCTCCGACTGAAATTATTCATTCGGGGCATTTGACAGCTCCGGTCGTTTTAGGGTTAATTGCCCATGACCGTCTCCAGGATCGTCACAGCGTATGTATTCCCTTTATAGCTGCCTGCTTACGCACACGCCGCCATTGGATACGCGTACGCGCCACTCTAGTCCCTCAGCTGGATGGATGTCTTCATCGGATGTCGCATCTGACTGAAAGAATGGCGAGATACATGTTATCCGAATGGGTTGCATTGGGATGAGTATTGCTAGTACAAGGGGGCCGCTGGCTCAGAGACAATGTTTCGGTTTTGGAAAGAGAAACGCCTGTTCGAGCTGTTTCTGACAGGTTGTCGAGAGAGTGGTTTGTTGACTTTGATGAGACTCAGTAATTAGCAGGGGGGGGGGGATCTATTTTTTTGGGCACACATTTAAAAATAAGTATAATGTACTCATTTTTGATTACATTAGGTGCTTATCATAGCTCCGAATGCAAAAGTTTCGTTTTTGAAAAGGACATATACTCAAAAATGAATAAAAAGAGCAGTTGCGTGTCTACATAGGCTGCCTTTATGAATCAGATTCAACAATTACAACCAGGACATACCGGAAATTGAACCTAGTCCGTCTATGTGATGTCATCCGCACCGAAGTACAGGGCCTTATCCGTTGTACTACTAGAGAGAAGTGATATATATATATATATATATATATATATATATATATATATATATATATATATATATATATATATATATATATATATATATATATATATATATATATATATATATATATATATATATATATATATATATATATATATATATATATATATATATATATATATGTGGGGTTCATTGCTTCTACACGATACTCCCGCTTCGGCGAGAGTGATCACTTTGGCCTGACTGGCAAAGTATTGGCGTAGCAAGCCGAAGTTCCTCGGATCGAAACCGTACGGTGCCAAGTTATCTGCACCGCACTACATGTGTGTGCATTGCACCATATATATATATATATATATATATATATATATATATATATATATATATATATATATATATATATATATATATATGGGTAAAATTGAATAAAAAGAGCAGATGCTAGCCTACATAAACTGCCTTCATAAATCAGTTTCAATAAATATCAACAATTACAACCAAAACTTATAGGAAAGCGAACCCAGAACCTCAGGCACCGCAGTCCAGTGCCTAACCCTACCAGGGCGACGTGAAGAAGTTATAAATAGAAAACATGTTAAAAGGTGTGTCAAAAGAATGGGAAGTAAGGTAATTGAGTCGTACTAACTCAGTTTCCATTTAAGCAATCGACATTAAATATAATCTGGAAAAGCATCTTCTGAACATTTATTTTAAGTGTGTGTTCAGATGGCTTGAACAGAAGCTGAGATGAGCAATATTGAATCACACTGCTTATTTTTGAGATAGTACGGTTGCTTAAATTTAAGTACATCATCGCTCATATACGATTCAATTGTACTAAAAAACAAGTAGATTCAGGTACTCATTTTAAGTACCTTTTTATTTACAGTGAAACCACATAACTCCAAAACCATGGATTCAGCGGTCCCGAAGAAGCTGCGAAATTTTTTTTTCAACATAATTCAAACTCTTTCCACAAAAAATAAAATTCCAGTTTTTCTAGCAATGCACATAAACTTTAAATTTATACAAATAGTCCACGTTGATATATTTTTCAAATCTAAAACGTCGGGATATTTTTTGAAAACTATACCTATTAAAATAATAAATATTAAGCAATATATTTAATTTGCATGCAATGAAAATATAAAGTAAACTTTTTTAAGGGAACACAACTTCACAATTTTGAGCTTTTTTCTCTAACCTCTCATAGGTTTAATGCAATTTCCCTCTGAGCAAAGCGAACCCCGCCCTTCAAAAATTAAACCCTATATTTAATATACATGCAACGAATACGTAAAATTAACTTTATAATTTTGCCCTTTTTCTAACCTCTGAGAGCATGAATGGACTGTAGTAGAGCAAATATGACGTCATCATCTTTAATTCAAACATCTCAGACCTGATGGCACTAGACACGTGACTTCCTTTCAAAATTTAAGAATGAAAAAACGTTCGGGATTGACTTGTGATTTGGAAATAATAGTAAATGCGTTACTTCACGAAGTACAGGATATTTCTATGAATTAACTAGAAAAAAAATTATGAATGGATGACATAATAAACCACGTGTCTGAGGCCATACATGTTGGCATCACTTTGATGTTAGCGAGATTATAACCTTATGATTTCTCTACTATGAGGGATCCATGCTCGAAGCAGCTAATCCAATTTCTCACCTACAATCTAACCTAAGCTCCGATCATTTCTTGTTTTTAATAAAAATTCCACATTCGTTTTTCGGTTCGCTTGAATTTAGTCGCCAAATAGCTTTCGATACGAATCCAATATTATTTTTTATCATTGATAATTTGTAGAATTTCGCATTTGAAAATAAAACAATCAAAAGTAAAAAAAAAGTTATCATAATCAAAACTTTAAACTGCATTTTTACTAGTATAGTTTACTGCTTGATTTGTGATGTATGGCATTTTTAAGTTACGTAGTAGAAATAATTAAAAGACGTTAAGCAAAAACAACATTTTGGGATTATAAACAGACAAATGATTTTGATTTCAAGTACATAGAAAAATACACATGTATTGTATATCACACGATATTTGATCTCTTAAAGAATTAGAAATATTTTGAAATAAATTGAAAGAAACGAGTACCAAATTTGTTACATTATTTCATCAGCCCTTTTTATAGTTTTATATCGAAAATACTTAAGAAAATAATTAAACAACTTATCAACTTATATTTAATTCCATTAAGAATATATTTCATTTACATAGTTAACCGTACAATTTTCGAAAATAATAGATATCTTACACAAAGTTTATCATTTTAAACAGACTTATTTTTCGCTATAGGTTTTCTATCTCAACTTTAATTAAATTGAGAAGCACCTGATCTTATTCAGTGAAATATTTTCCTGGGAAAAGCCATTATCTTGCTGACGTTTGACGCAAAAGTATCATATTACTAAAGCATTCATTACATAATTTTCTAAATGTTTGGCATTATTCTTTGTTCGATACATTAATTATTAATTTAAACTACATTATATTTTCTGAAGTTCCATTTCATTAGAATGGAAAGTTTAACTGGTAACACTGTTAAAAACAGTTGTTTAAGTTAGACGAACGCTTTGTTAAATATGCTAATAAATAAATTTTTTTCATCAAAAGTAAAAAAAAAATATATTGTGAATTTTTTATAAAAAAAATATTAAATAACGAAACTTTTTGGGATTTTCGACGATTTGTTTCTTTGTATTTCACGAACAATTTAATCGGAGTATATTTAACAACACTTTCGTTAAATTTGAATATTTATTCTAAAGAGTTAAAATTGGTGGTGAATGTATATTTGCTGTAAAAATTGACTATGGAATAAACGTTAAAATTATTTGGCGCTATTTTACGAAATAATTAGACAAATTTTCCTGAAATATTTGACTGAGCGTCAATGAGATCCTGTTTTAATTCTACTTTTAGGCACATCGTCTGTTTGTCTGCAAATTTGTTTATTACGCAGTCACGATCAAACGCATTGTTCGATTTCCTTCAAATTTGGCAGGAATGTTCGTTCCACACCAACCAAAACCGACATTAGCGCTCCAAAAAGAAAGAGGTTATCAATTCGACTGTTACGTATTTTTTTTATGTATGTTTGCGTAAGATTTCTATTCAAATTCAGATATTTGGATTTTTTTTTATGTTAAATCGGGGATGCCTCATTTGGGTACCTTTTGAAAAAAATATCCGGTTTTCCGGCAATTAACTATCCGGAATTCTCGATTAACCGGACCATCTAAAAAAGATATTGTGATTGCGATTTTTTTTTGTTTTTTTTTTTTGTTAAATAGAGAAAAATTCCTTTTCACAAAAATTGGTTATCCGGCTGGAAATATCGATTAACAGGATTTTTTTTTAAAACGGGGGTTGGCGTCATCAGAGCAGGGGGCTGAACTTTCTAGTAAGCAATATTCTTATCAAAATTTACCGAATATGGCCAACACAAAAATATCTCGATATTTTATCAAATTTGTAAAATTTTAATACTTTTATGAAAAATAAAAAAAAATCGAAAAAATTTTTCGCGATCATTTATCCAATTTGTGAACAATTAGGATATTTTGACAAATGGCTTATTTGTGACAAACTGTTTTAGATCCCAACTGCATATTGGTGCTAATAGAGTTCCGGAATCAAGGTTAAACGCATATAAGCTCAAAAAAATTGTTCGTTAAGCTTATATCTAAGGAAACCAACGAAGAAAATTGAGCTACCACACTGTTAAAAATAGGTACTCAATAATAAGTCAAATGTAATCATTTTTGGTTATATTCTATGGTTATTATAGCTCCGAATACATAAGTTTCATTTTTGAAAAAGATATCTATTCAAAAAAGAGTACAATAGGTAAAAAAGAAATAAGAGCAGATACTAGCCTAAATAGAAAAATATCGACACTTATCGGGAATCGAACCCACATGTACAGGCATTTCTGTCCGTTAAGTTACCAGGGCGACTTGAAGAAGTTATAATCAGAAGTAATGTTAAAAAGGTTTTCCAAAAGAATGGGAAGTAAGATAATTGAATTGTAATAACACAGTTTCCCTTTAAGCAATCGACATCAAATAATGAGGAAAAACATCTTCTGAGCTCCCATTTTAAGTTTGTCAGGTCGCTTTGTTAGGATGGCTTGAACAGAAGCTGAGATTAGCAATATTAAACCACACTGATCATTTTTACGAAAGTACTGTTGCTTAAATGTGAGTACGTCATCTCTCATATACGATTCAGTTATACTAAAAAAAAACAAATAGATTCAAGTACTCATTTTTAAGTACCTTTTTATTTACCATGAAACCAAGTAACTCCAAAACCACGGATTCAGTAGTCGTCAAGCAGCTGCGAAATTTGTTTTTCGACATAATTCAAACTCTTTCCACAAATTTCCAATTTTTCTAGCAATACACATACACTTTAAATTTATGCAAATAGTCCATGTTGATATAGTCCATGTGTAAGTACGTCTTTGCTCATTTACGATGCAATTGTACTCAAATTAAAACGAGTAGGTTCAGATACACATTTTTAAGTACCTTTTTTTGCAGCGTATTAACTCGTCAGTTAATATTAACTCGTCAGTCAGTGGATATTAGCAATATTACCAATATTAACTCGTCAGTCAGTGGATATTAGCAATATTAAACCACACTGCTCATTTTAAGAAAGCACGGTTGCTTAAATTTGAGTACGTCATCTCTCATTTACGATGCAACTGTACTCAAATTAAAACGAGTAGGTTCAGATACTCATTTTTAAGTAACTTTTTTTTTGCAGTGTATTAAATCATCAGTTTTCGTTCATGAGAACATTCTTCCTTCTGCTTCCCCCCTTCCTACCTAAACGAGACTGAAGGTTCTCCAGAGCATTCTGTGGTATGCCACTTGAAGCACAGGAAAGGCAGATGACGTTTCGCAAATGCGACTGCAGCCCATGAGACATTTGCACACTCGACTGGGCACCTAATGGCTCTCAGCGTCTCCATGGGAGCATTTGGCCAGCAAATGTCAGAACCTCAATGAGGAAGGATAAAAAGTAGGGTGCTCACCGGATATTCCGGGTAACCTTAGACATGAATAATGTCGCACATTAAGGCAGTGCCCGTGTGCCGAGACTGACGGGCTATTAAAAATCGCTCGCCAAAGAATGCGAGGAATCGTAATGTTGTCGTTGCTGGTACTCAATGCTTGGTTTGTGTTTCTGACAAGAAAGACGAATGGCTTCTGATGTCGTGAGGATCCGGCCGTGATGGATGGAGACGTCGGGCTCCTGATTTTTTCAGTTGGCTTGTCAAACTGGATCGCTATGTGTGAATATGGGGGGTGATTGCGGATGGAATCTCTTGAGGACGCTTGGCAACGTCGTTTGGAAAGACAGTGATGTCACTGCAAAAAAAAAAGATGTGCTTAAAAATGAGTACATGGATGTACTCGTTTTTCTTTGAGTGCAATTGCATATTAAATGAGCGAAGACGTACCCAAATTTAAGTGATCGTACTTTCACAAACATGAGCAGTGTGGCCTTAAAGAGCCAATATGGCAATCATACTGCGCACGAAACGAAGGTCTAAGGTTGCTTGAAGAATCTTTAAAATCTGCAGATGAAAATTGATTTTTTTTAATTAAGTTAATAATTTTTTTATTTTTTCGTGGTCATCTGCGAATCTTCTGATGACTGTACCCTTCGCCACTGCTTACAAGTTCCTATTTAAACAATAATACTTTTGTTATTTTATATACTTTTGTTATCACATAACTTACATAGAATGATAATACCCAACATAAACACCCCAACTTCTATCAAAAAGAGCACTCACTTTTAAAAATGCTTGATCATATTTCAAGAAACTTTTATAATTTTTGACGGAAAAGACGCCTACTACATGCTCCGCTCAAATATTTTATCAAACTGATGACATCTCTTTTGTTGTTTTTTCGCAAAATTTATTTCGTCAAAATGAGGACGATTTTTAATAAATATATAAAGGACAATTAGAACCACTGACCTTTTGGTCCACCCGGAAAAGAAGGCTCGATTGAATTTTGACAATATGCATATAAGAACCAATTATGAGTTGATAATAGAAAGGGCCGATGAGGCATTTGAGAAATGACTCTCGTTCAAAATTTGAGGATTCTTCAATGTAAAAAAATGTGCTTAAAAATAAGTACATGGACGTACTCGTTTTTCTTTGAGTAGAATTGCATCGTAAATTTAAGCAATTGAACTTTCGCAAAAATGAGCAGTATAGTTTACTATTGCTAATCTCAGCTTCTGTTCAAGCCATCTTAGCAAAGCGACCTGTCAAACTTAAAATAAATGTTCAGAAAATGGTTTTTCAAGTCTTAGTTACAGACACTCCATTCTTATATATAAGTATTGATATAATTAAAAATGTAAAAGTATATAACGTTAAGTTAAGGTTATAAATAAAAGAACCTATTGGAAAATCTTCATTCAAATGGGGATTTACATTTAATTCACAAAGGGATGCCTCAATAGATCAAGAAGTACGCAGAGAACATCAAAACAAAAACAATTTAAATTATAATCGGATGGTAAATTATAAGCATATGGAAAATATATTTTACTTTTATTTGCAAATTATTAACAAAAAAACACTATTGATTAATAAAAACTCATTAGTTGGTAAATTTGTTATTTAACTTTCTCATTTTTTAGCTTTATAAGGATTTTGGGGGCCCCCGTTAGAAGAGGGCCCTGGGCCTTGAATGTCCTGCTGTAAATCAGTCTCTGTCATCATGGACAATGTCGATTCCCAATAATGTTTAATATAATCCGACCTTTACACTCAAGAACAACCAGCAAACACTCAATGTTTCACAATGAGTAATTAATGCCCAGAGAGCTGATTTCGGCGAGATAAAACCAGAAAATAATCGCTTCTTCCTCCTTTAATACTCACTAGACAACTTGTGTGTGGTCTTTGTCTATCTTCACTTCACATCACACGCCGGAAATGCGTCCATTCCAACGCATACGGGAGTATTCGATTACTAAGCCCTCCTAACCTGGAACTTTTAAATGAATAATAAAAACCCCAACCAAATGCAGTCTAGAAAACGAGTGAGGCATAAAATGAAGAATTGGACCATTTTTTTTACTCGGTTATCCTTTTAAAGAATGTCTTAAACCAGAAACTCAAGACCATGGAACACACACGATCAAGTGACCTTTTCCAAGGGATTCTGTGCTCTACAGGTATCTTGTAATACTTGCTTGTTCAAAACGGCATCATACAAGTTATTGAGTCCATCGATCCTTTCTTTGGATTTCTTTATTCGTATAATTTCATTATACATGACCGGAAATGTGGATTTTCTTTCTTGTGTTTCTTTAGGGATACGCAGTGCCCATGGGTGTATCCTTTTACGAGGAGTAACGTCGTCTTTGTGACCGCTGAGCCTTGAATGCTTGAAAGAAAAGAGAAGAGTATCTAGAAAGGATGCTTTAATAGGGATGCCATTAAAAAAAGAAAATGTAAGTTTGTAATTTGAAAAAAAATTTGTGCGGTATATTTTTTAGACAAAATTTGCTTTTACCCCGTCAAAAATAGGTACTCAAAAATAAGTAAAATGAACTCATTTTTGAATGTATTCGATGCTCATCATAGCCCCGAATACATAAGTTTCATTTTTGAAAAAGACATGTACTCAAAAATGAGTTCAATGAGTAAAAATGAATATAAAAGAGCAGTTGCTTGCCTACATAGGCTGCCTTCATAAATCACTTTCAATAGATATCTACAATTACAACTAAGACTTACCGGGAATCGACAGGTCCTCAGGGACCGCAGCTCTATGCCTTATTCGTTGTACTACTTGGGCGACGTGAAAAAGTGATAAATAGAAGAAATGTTAAAAAGATGTGCCAAAGGAATTGGAAGTAAAATAATTGAATTGTAATAAATCAGTTTCCAATTAAGCAATCGACGTCAAATAATGTAGAAAACCGTCTTCTGAACACCTATTTTAAGTTTATAAGGTCGCTTTGTTAAAATGGCTTGAACAGAAGCTGATATTAGCAATATTAAATCACAATGAACATTTTTGAAAAAGTACGGTTACTTAAATTTGAGTACGTCATCGTTCATTTACGATGCAATTATACTCAAAGAAAAATAAGTAGGTTCAGGTACTTATATTTAAGTACAATTTTTTTTACTGTATACTTAGTGCTATTATTATTATTATTTACTACGTATTACTATTGTTTATATTATTTGCTATTATTGGGGGTACATAGATTGCTATTATCTTCAATCAAAAGTCAGTGAGTGATATTAACTCGATTTTTCTAAAACAACTACAACCTGCTATTTCAATTAAACGCAGTTGTACATAAAACTATAACATTAATTTGACTAAAATTCATTATTGATATTTTTTACACTTTTTTTGGAAGTTGCCCCTGCACTTTTTTAAAATAGCACTTTTTAAAAAGGTAAAATATCTATTTTTTTCTGCATTGCCAATGAATTTGTTCATTGGCAATAGAGTAAAGCTTTATTTGGAAAAAATTTTGTACCCCAACCCACTCCATGCCATAATGTACCTATATCCCTGTACATATTGAATTTGATTCAGGCAATTACTGAGGAAACTGTGGTCAGTTTAAAAATGTAGGTTTAGTTTTGGACCCAAATTACGCAAAAGTTTTTAAACAAGACAATAGAAAGTTGAGTGATCCTTCCAGGTTCTCCTTATTTAATCCTTATAAAAAAAATAAGTCAATTGTATTACAAAATTTAACAATAAAAACAAATTTGTGAATTTTTTTAAACTGTCACTGATTATTTCTACTATTAAATTATGCAGAAGTCGAATCAGCAAAAATAAAAAAAAAATCGCACAACAAAATATCAAAAAACCCTATTTATTTTTTATTTTTTTAAAGTCACCAGAACACGTCGTCGAACAAACTTTTACTGAATACACCCATTATTAATTTATGCAGAATTCGACTCAGCAAAAATAAAAAAATAAATCGCAAAACAAAATTTCAAAAACCCCTATTTTTTTTTTTAATGTTTTTTTTTTAAAGACACCAGAACACATTGTCGAACTTCAAAACACACACATTGCACCATATTTTTCCTGCCTGGATATTTTAAAGAAAAAAAAGTTTACAAACTTGATTGCTAATTACGTAGAGAAATTTTTTCGAAACAAAAAGAATTCTTCTAGTAAAATTTTTTACCCTTTTGATCTTGCCCCCCCCCCCTCACTTATAACACCCAATCGCCTCCACTGAGTGACCTTATATGTCCACTATTAAATCTTGTTAGGACGGTCTGTTCCTTCCTTTCCCCTTAAACTCAATGCAACCCCCGGATTGGGTACCTTTGTATCAATCGTGAAGAGAAGCAATACGTCAAGTCTTGTTAATTTTGATTTTTCTCTTAAAGAAAAGTTCATGAAAACAGATTGCTCCTGAGGGACATAGCACCAGCCTTGGCCAAGCCATCTGCAGCATCATTGAAATACAGGTCTACATGTGAGGAAATCCGCTGAATATGGATTTCATTTTGTACCAACAATTTTTTAAGTTTATCTATAATATCTATGCTGGTACGATGGCCAACTCCCCTCCATTTGCATTGATGTTGAATCATGGCACTTCTGCTGCCCGAGAAAATCCAGACATTTTCGTTATGGTTTTGGTCAATAAGGTATTTAAGTGCCTCGTCGATAGCAATTAATTCGAACTTGAATACTGAGCAGAAATTTGGATTTCTCTTACTTATTTTCACCATGTTGTCACGCTGTCACAAAAAGCTCAAAGTAATGAACATTCTGATTGGTGGTAATACCTTCTGGTATTTGCCACGTTATTTGATGTCGATTTCTTAAATGGAAACTGAGTCCTTACAATTCAATTATCTTACTTTCCATTCTTTTGGCACACCTTTTAACATTTATTCTGTTTATAACTTCTTCACATCGCCCTGATAGCACAACGGTTAAGGCACTGGACTGTGGTGCCTGAAGAAATGGGTTCGATTGCCGATAAGAATTGGTTGTAATTGTTGATATTTATTGAAAGTGATTTATGAAGGCAGCCTTGAGGTAGAATCTGCTTTTTTTTATTCACTGTGCTTATTTTTGAGTACATGTCTTTTTAAAAATTGAAACTTATGTATTCAGAGCCATAATAAGCATCGAATGTAATATAAAATAAGTAAATTTTACTTATTTTTTAGTACCTATTTTTAACATCATAGACATAGCAATCAGCGGATAAGTTACTCACATAAGTATTGTTGTAATGCTTCTCATTACAACACTGTGAACTCATCTGATCAGTGCCTCGTCTTCAAATTTCCAACTCACGCTGCTTGCCTACCAAAGTCAACAAGCCTAAACCGCGCTGTGACGTGTCCTTTCCCCAGTGTGCACTCCGAAGAAACGATGGAGAAAAGTTAGCGCAGTGGCAACGCGCTGTTTCTCGGTGCAAGGGAGTTTCTCTTTCCGAGAGTGGCAACCTCAGAGATAGCGTCCCCACACTCCTTGACTCGACGCGGAACGTGAGAGGGCATTTTTGTGTCGCTCTGATTCTCAGGATGAAAATGGTTAAGCCATTTCCAGATCGCATGTGCCTTGACGATCCATATGAATCGACTAATTGATAAATGCCAACATCATCCAACTAAACCTACTTTCATCGACAAGAAGTGATCAGAGACTGAGATGAAATATCGAGTCGAGAACTTCTATTTTCCACGAGATAACCTCCAGAAAGCCTAAGTAGGCTTACCAGACAATGAAGTCATGCTGATCACATCACCGTCCTACATGATCTAGTCTCCACTCTCCGACTATCGTGCCGAAATATCTGAAGCCCTGTCATGCTGATGCCCCGTCATACTGAAGCACTGTCATCCGGCGATTCTACCGAAATATCCGAAGCCCTGTCTTGCTGATGCCCCGTCCTACTGATACACTGTCATGCTGATCCTGCTGAAATACTGACACCCTGTCACACTGATTCCCCGCCGTAGAGAACCCCCTTCATCTGCTGGACTCCCGGATTCATCATGTATTCCGTCTACAAAGAATCACTGGCACAAATCCACGACAGTCCTCGTGATAGGCATTACAGTCTTCAATCTCCATCCCTCTTCAAAGAATCCCACTGGAATTCTCCTCCCCACGTCCCCATGAGATCTTTGACAACACATGTGAGACACCAGACGGAAGAAAGTTATCTAATCAAGTATACAAATAAAAGAAAGTAGAACTTACCATCTGAATCTTCTATTTTGGTATCGTTAATATTACATTATCTTATTCAACTCATTTATGGTTCTTATAAATCTACTTAGTATATTTAATATATATACTCTTGATGAGAAGACTCGACTGAATCTATGTTCAATGGAAATTTTGATAAGTTGTCTTTAATTTTAATAGTGTCACACTCTAAATCTTGTCTTGTTCAAAAATCATATAGGCAAAACATGAATGTTAAAATTAATGTTTAGTATGTCTAAGGTCATGGTGGGTGGCACTCGCTTTTTGTACAGCACTATTACATTCGGCCTCTTTCTTAAATGGTGCATTTAAAATCACGTCCCCCTTCTAGTGTTCCTGATAAGCCACTAAAGACTTATAATAATTACCCCCCCCATCACAACCAATTATAATATTGTAACATGGTGTCCGTGACCCTGCAAAACCACCTAGATATGCTTAATCAGTTCATAAATAGTGATTTTTTTTCTTGAAAATGATATGTTCTATTCTTAAGAGTGTCATTATAGTATTATACTACCTCACTTTGATCACAATATTTATAGTAACTTTGTTTATTTATGTTTATATTAAATGGTGATCACCCGTAGAAATCAATATAGGGTAAATGAAGTTAGATCCATAAACATGGATAACAATAGTAATACAAAAGTTATGCATCTTGAGATAGAAAAATTCTCTGGTGATCCTGAAAAAGTGGATTGGTTCTTGAGACAGGTTATTGATCTTGCCAAAATTAATAACTGGTGTGATGATGCAGCTTTACTGTATCTTAAAAGTAAATTGTCAGGTGCAGCACAGGAGTTTTTTGCCACATCTCCTTCGTGTTTAGAATTGACTTTCACAACTGCCTGTGACAAGATCAGAGAGTTCTTTGCCACTGTAAACCTACCCTCAGCTAGTTTACTTAATCTCCAAGGTATCAAATTACTGCCTGGAGAGACTATCCGAAATCTTGCTCATAGAATTGAGACACTCACAAACAAAACTTATGATACTGTGAAAGATATTCAGGCTCTTAAACAAATACAAATTTTCCATTTTATAAATGCTCTTCCTTCTAATTTGAAAGAGAAGATCATGTTTGAAGACAAATCAGATCTGGATAAACTTGTAGAACAAACCTCAAAATTTGCTTCAATAAGTAGAGAAATTAGCATCAGTGAATCTAATTCTCTGACTGTATCACAGAATCAAATAGTGTGTCCCTACTGTAATAGTAATCATTTGCTTAGAAATTGTGAAGAATTTCACTTATCTGTAAACATGGGTAATTTAAAAATTGGAGATGTTAAATCAGGGAATGCCACTCCCACTGCTAATAACAGTGTATCACATAACAATGTGAGATTTGATCCTATTGTCTGCCAATTCTGTAACAAACGTGGTCATATTTTGCGGGATTGTTTTCAGTTTAATAGAAATGTGTATACCCCTCAGTACAATCAAAACAATCAAAATCAAGGTCGATATGTAAATCGTCAACAATATGCTTACAGACCTGTATATTCTGTAAGAGGTCAAAACCAATATAGAAGTGTTTATGGCAATAACCATAGGTATGACAACCCTCGTCCAACATATAGACAATATTATGACAACCCTAGAAATTCTTTTGGGACAAATGTGTACCAAAACAATCGTGTACCTCATAACAGTGAAAGTAGAAATAGAGTTCCATTAAACTCCAACAGAGGACGATAGATGGTGGGTATCCATCCTCTGCTAAATCCATGAATCCGCCACCTCACATTCATTCCATGAATTCTCTTTCTGGTAACTTGTCTGTTGATAATCTTTTGAATCAAAAAATGCATAATGTGTCTCCACAGATTTCTATTCATGATTTTCTCAACAAACCGACACCTGTAGTGTCAAATGCAAAAGGTAAACAAGGTAATGTTTACGTGTTCAATGCTATTGCCAGCACTGCCTTACCAATTATTGACATTGCTTTTAATGACATGCAACAATCTATGTTATTAGATTCCGGCAGCTCTGTTTCTCTATTGTCGAAAAAGTCATACTACAGCATAAAACAATTTCTAAAGGTTAGAATCCTATCCAGTAATGTCTCCATCAAGACAGTTAATTCCACTTTAAACTTTTTATGTTGCATTGAAGTTTCTTTCAAAATAGATGGTCATTTCTTTCGTCATTCTTTCTATGTAACTAATATTTGTCATGATAATTTCAACGGTATATTAGGTTATGATTTCTTAAGTAGACACAATGTCTTACTCAATCCAAAATCTGGTTGTGCTAAATTCGAGAACTTTGAAATTAAATTGAATAATCGTCCATCTAATCATTCTAATGCCATTTCTTCCAGGGATGTATTTAATGCATCATTGTCTAAAAAGTTAATTCTTCAACCGCAGGAATCTGCACAGGTAAAACTACACTTAGATATAGTAAACAAAAACAGTGATTTGTTATTTGAACCATCATATGGTGATCATAATCTGGAAATCCATCCTTCACTTCACACGGTTAAAGGTGATAATATCACCATTGTTGTTAGAAACTTAGGAGTTAATCAAATACATCTCAATAAAAATCTCATTTTAGGTAAATACTCATACAATGTTGATGTTGAAGAAGTGAGTAAACAAGTGTGTAATAACTCACAACTGTCTGACTCCACTGAGTCGCAATTTTGTAATCTCATTTCCCCCTCAAGTAAAATTCTTCAATTAAGAAAGAAAGAGTTAACTTTAGATGATTTCGACTTAGATCATCTCGATTCTGAACGTAAACAAATCTTGTCTCCAATTCTAATGGACAATTATGCTGCATTCTCTAAATCATTGCAAACACTTGGCTGTACTGATAAGGTGACTCCACAGTTATCTTTTCGTTCACTTAATCCAATTAAAACTCTGCCTTTTCCTATTCCACATGCTCTCCAAGCTAATGCAAAACAGGAGTTACAAGAACTTCAGGAAGCAGGTTTAATTCATCGCAACATTGCTGATTGGGCTTGTCCCATGTTACTGGTCAAAAAGAAGCCAGATCCAAACAATCCAACTGCCCCTCCAAAGTATCGCATGGCATTGGATCTTCGTCTCCTTAACAACATCATCGAAGCTTCAACTTATCCACTCCCTAAAATAAGTAATTTAATAAATGAAATTTCTGGTTATAAATACTATTCTGTTTTAGATCTGAAGAATGCTTACTGGCAAGTTCTATTGCCCGAGGAACTACAAGATGTCCTCACCTTCACTACTCCTTTTGGTACGTTTGCAAACAAACGTATGGTTTTTGGTTTAAAAACAGCTGCAAGCACGTTCCAAGCACTTGTTGATACTCTAATAGATGAACTTCGAATGGACAATATTACAGGTATTCATGCATATCAGGATGATATTCTGATAGGTGCATTAAATTTTGATGAAATGATACTTAAGGTTAAAGGTGTTCTTAAAATTTTAATAAAGTATAATATAACTCTCTCTCCATCAAAGTGTGTGTTCTTCAAAACTTCGATTGATTACTTGGGATTTAACATATCTCATACTTACATTAAACCCATTTTATCCAATGTGCAAAAAGTCGCTAGTTTTCAGCCACCAAAAACTGCTAGACAAATTAAGAAATTTCTGGGACTTTGCAGTTTCTATCGTCATCTAATACCACAGTTCTCACAACTTACTGATGCAATGTATCAACTTACTTCTAAAAATGTTTCATTCAAATGGACTCCTAAACATCAATCTGACTTTGATCAATTACAGCAGGTATTCTTCACTGTTCCTTTTGTTAGACTTCCTCAATGGGATAAACCCTTCGTACTTAATACTGACGCCAGCGGTTCTGCCATATCTGCAGTTCTCATGCAAGAATCTGAAGGTCAACTACATCCAGTTTCTTACTATAGCAGAGCACTCTCACACTCTGAAAGAAACTACCCTGCCATTAAACTTGAGCTTTATGCTATTTTCAAAGCTGTCACTTCATTTAAATCTTATCTCTACAACCGTAAATTTACTATCTTGACAGATAGCAAACCTCTTCTTCACTATAAAAAGACTTCATCTCCAGCTGACATAACTACTCGTTGGTTACTTGAACTATCTGAATACTCGTATGAATTCCAACACATCCCAGGTAAGATAAATATTTTAGCGGACTATCTCTCACGTATGCCTGAACCTGAGCACAGAGACAATGTTTCTCTTGGTAATAAAAAGGAAGATGAAATTGTTCTTCCATTCATAGACTCTATCTCTCCATCATCTGATCCACTCGTTAATCATTTAGCTCAATATGATGCACAATTTGAAATTGATGACTCCACGTTTCTTTGG
Source organism: Troglohyphantes excavatus (assembly GCA_963932185.1). Lineage (NCBI taxonomy): Eukaryota > Metazoa > Arthropoda > Arachnida > Araneae > Linyphiidae > Troglohyphantes > Troglohyphantes excavatus. The sequence continues at coordinate 30,723,183 of OZ010668.1, read as the reverse complement.
GAACAGATTAATGATGAGTACACAGGTAAACTCATAGACATGATCACTGAACCAACTCCAGAAACTGCCAAACATGTTGAAAAATTCTTTATTCATCAAGACACAGGTGTGTTAATGTATCGAACCAATAGTATTCAGTATCCTGAGGTAACTGTTGTTCCATTAAAATTAAGAGCAAAAGTGTTAAAAATTTGCCACGCACTCCACTACGGAGTCAATAAAACATATGAAGTTGTTATTCAAAGGTATTTTTGGAAGGGAATGTATGTAGATACTAGTAATTTTGTGTTATCATGTGAACAATGTATTAAGAATAAATCCTTCACACCAATTCATGCCCCTTTTCAGTCTATTCGTATACCAAAAACCCCAGGTGACCTTGTTTCCACAGATATTGTAGGTCCAATAAAAGACCATGGTTACATCTTAACTTTCTTAGATCATTTTTCCAAGTATATGGTATTGTATCCTTTAAATAGTTTAAAAGCAGAAGCTGTTACAAAACACTTTGTCAATTATATTTCCAATCATGGTAGACCAAGTGTCATTCTATCTGATTTAGGTACTCAATTCACTTCAGAAGTATTTTCTCTAGTTAATAAAACTCTAGGTATTAAGCTTGTTCACAGCACTACATCTCATCCCCAATCGAATGGACAATCGGAACGAATTAATGCTTCAATAAAGTCTTCTATACTTATCCTTACTGAAAGTGGTGTAAATTTTCGAACAGCTATCCTTCTCCATCAACAGTTGTATAATGGTTCAAAACATTCTTCATCAGGTTTTTCACCCAACATGCTTCACTATGGAAGAGAACATTCAATGTTCTTCGATACCTACAACCCATCTATTAAACCAGTGTTTCTTGATAAATCTCATTTCCTTTCAGATTTGTTAAAACAATTGAAAATCACTTATGAAAAAGCCTATTCCAACTTGGAGCGGAGCCAGCTGAAGCAAAATGTAAGACAAGAAGCTCATGCTTCTCTTCGTAAACTAAGGGTTGGAGATATTGTTTATCTCAATTCAAATAATAAATTTAAGCAACGATTTTCAGGTCCATACTCTATCATCGAGTGTAATTCTGATGTTAATTACACCATTCGTCTGTTAAATAACTCTTCAGCACTGTCTTTTAAAGTACATATAGACAGACTTCGTAAAGCTCCTCCTCGTAATACTTATCTTGTACAACCTGATCAAACTCCTACCCAAGCACAAAACCCTCAGCGTCATTACAATCTCAGAAATCGTAATTGAGATTCCAAAAATAAGATATATATATAATATATCTCATCACCAATGGTTATCTTTATAAATTAATTTTTTTTTCTAGGTATTCCTTATCCTTGTATAGGATAGGAAAGGTTAAAACAATATATTTTAGCATCAGATGTACTAATCTTGTTCTTCTCACTTGTGTAGATCTTTTTGCTGGTCAAAAATACTGTCGGTGTGGGAATTCCATTCCCGGGAACACACTGTCTCTGCATTGGTGTTGAAGTGTTATGATGGAAATCTGCAAAATTCTTTCTCGTTCTTCTTTGGCTATCTTGTACATCTAAAGGTTTGATTTTTCAATTTTTTGTGATTTTTTTCTTTCTCTTAATTCAATGCTGAGTATACATAAAATATGTATAATATCCTTCGTATATCTATTATTTTCGTTTTAAATTTTTTTTCTTCGGTTCTTAAGGTCTTGGTTGTACTTGTGAGATAATGATATATAGTTCCATGTTGTATCACATTGTAGTTGAGAATTCGTCCTGTTGACTTGGGTATAAAAATAGTTAATATTTTAACCTAACTTTTCTGCAGAAAGTTATCAACATTAGGACATGTTTCCTTCTCTCTTCACAGTGTATATACACATTCAATAGTATTTACAACAGCATGTTCATCCTTTTAAGCTATGAATAGATAGCGTTTACTATTCCTTATCATCTGTCTTTGGTACATCTTCATTCATAATTTTTTCCAGTATGGAAATATCTTGTTGTTGAGAAATATATATATTATTTTTCCTCTTTGATCCAGTTCTTATTGTATCTTTCTCTGTGGTATATTGTTGCTGAGAAAAATGTAGATATTCTCTTTTATCCAATCTTTGTTGTATGGTACTTGAATGGTGAGTGTGAGCAAAATATTCTGGATGGCAATTAGGAATAATTTACCTTACATCTACGCCCTGAGTTTATTCGCTTCTTCAAATCATGAGAGGTGATAAGTGACAGTGTTGTTAATAGTAATTATAGCACGGGTTAAACTTTGTTGGGTATTGTTTATAAGCATTGATAATATGATTCACATAAAGTGATATCAGGGTATACAAATATGTCATACACAAATTGTGAAGTTTTATGTAAAGTATTGTATTGAGAGTATCTATTTTTGTGAAATCTGTTATATTGTGAACCAGACTGTTCTACATATAGACAATCAAACATCACTATGAGAACTTTCTTCATTGATGTCAAGTTGACACAAAATATAGTGATATTTTTACAAACGTACAAATACAGTTATACAATCACTGAGTATAACATTATAAATTAAATAATCTTCGATTTGTGATATTTGTAAAAATGAATAACTCTGAATCTCCCATCTTGTATAATCCAGCATAATGATATACAAATTTGTTGAACATATGTATTAATGACTTTTCTTCTTCTATAGGCCTAGTTCCTATTAAGTATAGATGTATTGCAAGTTCACTTACTGTAATACAACCAACAACATGCTCTCGATATTGTTTGTGCAATTACAACACCACAGTGTTGATTACGAATTGTGAAGTCAGTATATTCTCTAAGTATTAATTTTATATTACATTGTATTATTATTTTAGATGTGCAATGCATATACATGCTAACTTTAGGTACATAGTATTATTTTGAGTGATATTTTGTGTTACATAGTGCAATAATTATCTATGTCAGGTAAACGACACACAGTGTGAAGTTTGTGTGCAATAATCTTCTTGAGTTCCTATATACAATCTTGCATATTGTCACAAAGTTTAGTTGAAAATTTTTGTGATAAAAGAGTTTTGAGTTATTAGCATGAATAAATATGCTATGTTGATTTAGTTTTCTTGACACACTATTGGTATAAAAGTGTGAAAGTTTGATAGGAAAATTTTTGATAGGTAATATCAGTTAAATTTAAGATAGTTGCTTTCGTCCAAAATTTTTCCTTTGGCAACTTTTCAGTTTTGAGCATGCTTTATTTTGGCTCATCGAGTTTAGTAGATATATTACCTGAATTTTTTGTTTGTTAAAATTTAATTTTTTTTTGGAAATTAGTAAAGGAATATTTACCTGAATTATGGTAAACTTGTAAAAAAAAGTATACTTCATGTAGAAAAATACATGAGATTTCGAATTTGCGTTTATATATATAGTGTCTAAGACATGCATGTGTCTAGAATTCGTATTTTCAGTGTGATTTTTTTATTAAGGAATTTTTATGTTATTGAATAAGATATAAACAGCTGTCCATTTTCTGTTTTACTATTTGAGTACAGAACAAGTTGAGAATTTGAATAATCATATACTTCTATGGTAATAATTTTTTTGTTGTGAGTCTTTAGTGAATATATATGTCTTTTCGTTATATATTTTTTATTCATTACTTTTGCAAAAGTTCCTATATACATATATGTGTGATTTTCTTTAATTTTGAATACCATTAACAAGTATTGTTCATATTCTGGCACTTAAATTTTCAGACCTTACATTTACTGTTAATCTCTACCTTTGGTCTTTTGCCAGACATTTGTAATTCTTTGATGTTGGTTGATATTATATGTAACAATGATCTGTATTTTTATTTCTTTTAGTCTGGTTGTCCTTGCGTGTTGTCTGTCATTGGTCTCACTTCCGTTTCAAAGTTTACTAAGTGTCAAGAAGTGTTTTTTTCGTTGAACGCTGAGGTAGAAACCTTTTGTTTTCCTCAAAAAGGGGGAGAGTTGTTGTAATGCTTCTCATTACAACACTGTGAACTCATCTGATCAGTGCCTCGTCTTCAAATTTCCAACTCACGCTGCTTGCCTACCAAAGTCAACAAGCCTAAACCGCGCTGTGACGTGTCCTTTCCCCAGTGTGCACTCCGAAGAAACGATGGAGAAAAGTTAGCGCAGTGGCAACGCGCTGTTTCTCGGTGCAAGGGAGTTTCTCTTTCCGAGAGTGGCAACCTCAGAGATAGCGTCCCCACACTCCTTGACTCGACGCGGAACGTGAGAGGGCATTTTTGTGTCGCTCTGATTCTCAGGATGAAAATGGTTAAGCCATTTCCAGATCGCATGTGCCTTGACGATCCATATGAATCGACTAATTGATAAATGCCAACATCATCCAACTAAACCTACTTTCATCGACAAGAAGTGATCAGAGACTGAGATGAAATATCGAGTCGAGAACTTCTATTTTCCACGAGATAACCTCCAGAAAGCCTAAGTAGGCTTACCAGACAATGAAGTCATGCTGATCACATCACCGTCCTACATGATCTAGTCTCCACTCTCCGACTATCGTGCCGAAATATCTGAAGCCCTGTCATGCTGATGCCCCGTCATACTGAAGCACTGTCATCCGGCGATTCTACCGAAATATCCGAAGCCCTGTCTTGCTGATGCCCCGTCCTACTGATACACTGTCATGCTGATCCTGCTGAAATACTGACACCCTGTCACACTGATTCCCCGCCGTAGAGAACCCCCTTCATCTGCTGGACTCCCGGATTCATCATGTATTCCGTCTACAAAGAATCACTGGCACAAATCCACGACAGTCCTCGTGATAGGCATTACAGTCTTCAATCTCCATCCCTCTTCAAAGAATCCCACTGGAATTCTCCTCCCCACGTCCCCATGAGATCTTTGACAACACATGTGAGACACCAGACGGAAGAAAGTTATCTAATCAAGTATACAAATAAAAGAAAGTAGAACTTACCATCTGAATCTTCTATTTTGGTATCGTTAATATTACATTATCTTATTCAACTCATTTATGGTTCTTATAAATCTACTTAGTATATTTAATATATATACTCTTGATGAGAAGACTCGACTGAATCTATGTTCAATGGAAATTTTGATAAGTTGTCTTTAATTTTAATAGTGTCACACTCTAAATCTTGTCTTGTTCAAAAATCATATAGGCAAAACATGAATGTTAAAATTAATGTTTAGTATGTCTAAGGTCATGGTGGGTGGCACTCGCTTTTTGTACAGCACTATTACATTCGGCCTCTTTCTTAAATGGTGCATTTAAAATCACGTCCCCTTTCTAGCCCACTGGCTAAGTTAAAACCTTATCAACCCATACAAAATAACATACATTTATTGTAACAAGTATTATACAGGTAGATTAATAAAATAATTAAATGACTATACCATAAGAAGATATCATATTGAGCTGGCGACATTGACGTATTCTGTGCTCATTAAATTTGAATATATCTCCCACGGAACCCAATCTAACTATATAAAAATAGAATAAGAAACCAAAACATGCTCTAATTTCATGCGACAAGACGTCAGAGGAGTTGCAATGCCCAAATGACGCAAGCGGTCGGCTTGGACAAAGGCTGCGGAAGATTTGAAAGAGGTAAAGAAAGTAAAAAGGTAAATTTAGATAGTTGGAGTGATAACTTGGAATTTTTTGTAATGTTTGAATATGAATTTAATTTTGTTTTTAATTTTATAATTAACTACCTGAAATACCCGTTCTGCGCACGAGACGAAAATTCAAATACAATATTAATAAAACAATGGAAAATATATTCTTAATTATGAGACCCTTTCTCCCTTTTCATCTCTAAACTTTAATGAAAATATTATTAGATTGATGGGAGAGTGTTATTTTACTCCCGTGCGCAGAACGGGTACTACAGTTAGAAGATTACAAATTGATTACTTTTCAGTGGCGGCTCGCCCACTACAGAAAGTGCAGCCGGGCTGCACCTAGATTTATTAGTGTATTTTAAAACTAAAATAAGATATTTTACTACTTTTCTTAAATGAAGATTAGAATTGAAAATAAAAATTCGACGGTAGTAAACAAAATCTCCTATAAATAGCAAGCCTGTTACCGTAATGCACAATTCATGAGGGGAAAAAACCATAACTTCCGAAAAAACTCCATTCAATAAAATTGCAGCCAAAAAGCGAAATTCGAAATCGGTTGCATCGTTGCCATGGCAACCTCTACGTAGTATGGAGATTCCCCCCCCCCCATGCTAATGCACTGCATTTGTGAGAAGGTACAGCCGAAATGAATATTCTTGTTTTAGCTGTACTTGAGGTTCGATATGCTGATTGACTCGTTGGTGAAACGAGAACTAACGAGACTATCTCCAAACGGAAATGGTTTTCGTGATACATTTACTGTGTGCTGTTGTTTCAGGACATGGTCCTGCTGTTGTTTCGTTATGTAAGTTAATATTAAAATTGACCGATTCGCATGTTTAAAAGAAAGCAGGATTGCTTTAATTTTCAAAAAATAAGTAAGTGTTTTCCGTTTTTTTCGCATGTTATCATTTCGTAAAAATTGAAAGGAAACTTTGATTTGAGTAGTGAATAATAAAGTATGGTTGTGTAAAATCATGTATGGTTTTTGGAAATGCATGTTCCGTTCATGTATGGTTTTTGGAAATGTATGTTCCGTTCATGTATGGTTTTTGGAAATGTATGTTCCGTTCATGTATGGTTTTTGGAAATGTATGTTCCGTTCATGTATGGTTTTTGAATATGTATGTTCCGTTCATGTATGGTTTTTGGAAATGTACGTTCCGTTCATGTATGGTTTTTGGAAATGTATGTTCCGTTCATATATGGTTTTTGGAAATGTTTTTTCCGTTCATGTATGGTTTTAGGCGAGGGGGAAGGGGGGGGGGATTTCCATTATTTCGGCTGCACTAACATTTTCGACCACGGGCCACCACTGTTACATTTCCTTCTTGAGGTATAAAAGACAATTCTAACAAATTTCATATTCCTGGGTGTATACGAAGAAGAGTTATTGAAGGTGGTGTTAGTTTAATCCGGAATGCAAAACTGGTATTTCAATTACAGGTACACAAATAGCTAACTTTTTTTTCTGAAAGTATAATGGTGTAAAGAACAACAAATTTCATCTTTCTGGTATACTGAAAGTTGGAGAATGAGTTAATTTTATTTTAACTCCGTGCTCAAAACGGGTATTTCAGCTTAAAAGTTTATTTTATAACATACTTTTCCTATTTAAATTATAAGGGATAACTCTGCCAAATTTAATCTTCCTAGGTATATGGGAAGTGCTGTGTCAATAAATGAGTAAGTGGCGAGAGCTTTAGCACTTATATACAGGACCTAATTACCGAATGGGCCCGGGAAGCCCAAGCTTACACCACATTTTTGAGGGGCTTCAAATCATACATTTTATATAAATATTTAACTGCCCTAACATAGTTTGCTACTAAATTTACCTTAAAAAAGTGGCATTATTAACTTTAGCAAAAAAAAGTTGCCACTTGTGTTACATTTATTCGAATGTAGGGGGAAAACTAAAAAACATACAGAATTTTAGGAATATTCATTAATTATTAATATTTTTTTTAATATAGTTTATAATGTGTTACGTTTTAATGGCATTCAGGGGCAAGGATTTGAGTGCATGTAAAAGCTCGATGTGATGTTCCAGGGTCTATTTGACAGCCATGGGGCCCCCATTTCAAGGCGGGCTTCCCTTGCTTCAATGTCTTAACCGGGCCCTGCTTATATATAGCGAATAGCTATATATAAGTGTGAAAGTAATGTAAAAAGTTAAATATAGATTAGCGAATAGCTTACTTTTCCTAAAATAATGAATTTACAATAACAAAAAATGGAAATATGCAAAAAGAAATGTTATTATTTTTTTATTTATTTAATGTTGCTTTTTTTTTTTTTTTTAGTATTCAATGGTAGTCTCCTATTTTTACCTACCTTTTTTGTACAAGGGTTGCTGCCAGTGTCCAGTCCAGTTAAATTCTTAAATTTCAGTGTCCTGCAAATAATATCGTTTTATTTTTACATTCAGTTCATCTGCCCTGGCCCGTCGCACCGGGGGGTTTGGAGGGGAGACCGCCGCCCCCCCCCCCCCTCCAAACCTAAAAGTTGGGAATTTCAACTTCTAAAAATGCCCGGCTTAGGAAAATTTATGCCTGAAGAAAATTAATATTATTAGCAAATGAAAGCTAGGGAAGATTAGAAATTGTCCAAATTGTAAGATGACATTTAAATTTAACCTCAGAATGCACACTGCATCGGAATATGGGTGCAACAAATATATGCTTGTGAGAGAACTGTTTAATATTATATATTATATAAAAATATTTTTTTTTAAATGAAAAATGTCGATAAGTTGGAAATGGGAATTTTCAGCACTGTTTAGTTGGGAATTATTTCGCATAGTTAAGTTGGTAATTTCTTGTTTCAATCCTTCCAAAAATATTTTTTGTGTGGCGGCACTGCATCTGCCTTTTTGTTAGAACAATTTTCAAGAACAAATTCATTATTCGTGGACAGTGTTCGGAATACAGCTAGAATAACAAATTTGATTTTTTTAAATTTATTCAATATAATATATATGTACGTAAATATGTAATCCCGTGATAAGTTTCAGTTACACCACCAGATCAGGATATTTATTAAGCAATATTTTTTCTTCATTTTTACAATAACAAAAAATTGTTTTGACAAAAGTTCTGTCAGTTTTCACAATTTACTCAAAAAAGTTACAAATGCTGACAGCCAAGTCCTAACGAAATGGTGTGGTGTCGCCATCTGTATGAAATAAAAAGTACTAGAGCTATATTGAGAGTGTGTAAAATAACCAGACATAATATTTAATAAATAAGATAACTTTATTTATATATAAGGGAAAGCAGGAAACTGCAGTATATATATACATTTTTAAATTTACAAAGGTGAACAATAAATGACACAATAATATCCGTTCTCAAATATAATAACTTTTGTATTAGCTTCTGCTTTATCTTAACTTTCTAAACAATGCTCCTGAAAAATAAAATATTCCGTGTATAAACACTATCAATTAATTTTTCATCAACATTTATGGAACGGTTTTCGTGAGATTGACAACCACAAAAAATTAATCATCGTGATTAATAAAGGTGAAGGAAGATTTGCGTATATCAAGGAAAATAATTAAATGTTGAATGTTCTGAGATTAAATAGAATTTTTATTCTTCCAAAGGAAGTTGCGGTCGTGGGAAAAATATTATCTTATTTTTAAGTTAATATCTGAAGCCCATACTATACGGACATTATCAACGCGCGGTACGTTTAGCATAGGTCTCTGTGATTGACATTGTGGTCAATACAAACCACGCGGTTTGTATTGACAAGAGAGGTAGCTGCTGAACGCCACGCGCGTTATTAACGTCTGTGCAGTATGCCCTTAGTTATATTCCCTATGTCTACAATCTCGTTTTAATATGTTGATAGGTTATTGTGTGATCGATTGTTATTAAATATTCAAACAACAAAGAGATAAACCACTTTTTAACAACAAACTTCTTCTTAACAACTTAACAGATAAACAGTGAAACAAATATAAATCATAAAAAAAAGCTCTTGTTTTGCATATTAAACAATTAAAACATTGCATTTGATGCGCTTATCCCCCCAAAAATCTGAAGTGAATTTTATTCCCAAATTTCCTCAACAATCTTCAATGAGCTTATTTCGGCAACCCACAATAACATCCCTCAATTCCTACCGCAAACATTCAACGTAGCTTTTGCATTAAGAAACGAATTTTCCATTAAACGTAAACAGCATCCCCACTACGTCGCCCCCAATTTGCAATACCCTACTCATTCATACCTCATTATTCAGTCCTTCCGCAAAGCGCATTTATAATTAAATACGTAGAACAACCAGGACAGGAAAGGGACAGTCTTCGTACCTGAACCATGACGAACAGCCCCCCCTCCCCCGCAGTTCATTCTCTAATCTCCATTCTTCTCTGTTGTCTCTCTCCCCCCCCCTATATTCTGCTCCCCTCCCACCATTTACCTGGGACGATCCCTAATTGGTTGCGACTGGAAGCGGTTTCGAGTGTCCCCCACTTCCGCTGTGTGGCGTTGGCGACGCCGAAATTCGAGATCGCCCAGTTGGTGATGAATTTCAGCAGAGGGCAGTAAACATTCAGGTGGGGGGGGGGGGGGGGGTGGAGCTGTATGTTCCAGTTTTAGTTCTGAAAGACATCAGTATTCATTAATACGGTGGTATGGGAGAAATGAACCAATGGGGAAAAGGGATTGTAGAGAAACAACAAGTGAAAAGAATGATTTTTAGAAACAATGGAAGATATTCGGGATTAGAACGGAAATCTCGGTCGTGGTTTGTGATGGAATCGCAAAATATATTCATATGAGATATACCTGAATATTTGCTACATTTACTATTCCTTTTATTGCTAAAGCAAACGCTGCGATATGTAGAAGAGAACAGAACAACGAACAATATTTTAATCTCAATATTTTTTAGCGATGTGCACTAAGTTGAGTTTGATCGCAGAGGTTTCAATGTTAAAAAAAGGTATTCAAAAATAAGTAAAATGTACTCATGTTTTATTACGTTCGATGCTTAGCATGGCTCCAAATACATAAGTTTCATTTTTGAAAAAGAGGTGTAAATAAAAATGAGTACAATGGGTAAAAATGAATAGAAAGAGCAAATGATAGCCTACATGGCTGCCTTCATAAATCACTTTCAATAAATATCAACAATTACAACCAAGACTTCCCGGGAAGCGAAACCAGAACTGCAGGCACCGCTGTCCAGAGTCTTATTCGTTAAGCTACCAGGACGATGTGAAGAAGTTACAAACTGAAGTAACGTTAAAAAAGTGTGCAAAGGCAATGGGAATTAAGATAATTGAATTTTAAAAATATAGAGATTGTAGGCATCAATGCCTAATAGGAAATCTTGGCCCATTATAATAGTAGTATAAAAGGTATATCTCATATGAGGACCCATATACTTTAACGGAATCCTTAGCAATGTGGCCCAGAACAATTAGTTTCTCAGAAATACATAATTTTCATTCACAAGTTTCATTTCGTCACATTTTTATTATTCATTTTCTGACCCTATTAATTTATTTGCATGGTAATATACAAGAAATATAGTCTCAAAAAAACACTTGTGAGAATATAAAGATTTCTCAGACATTTTTACTTTCTTTTAGTTCAATTATTTATCCGACAAAATTTCTTTATATGAAAAAAATGTTAAAATTACTAATTTTTTGCGGAACTTCATATTTTTTATCGTTAAATTGTGCTTAAAATACGAATTGGAAAAAAAAATCAAGCTCTGAAATATTTTTAATTAAACTTTTTTTATTTGCCTAAATTGTTTACTTTCATATTTTTTTACACTATAAAAAAAAGGTACTTAAAAATGAGTACTTGAACCCACTCGATTTTTTTTTAAGTACAATTGCATCGTAAATGAGCGATGGCGTACAGTAATCGTGCTTCTCAAAAATGTGCAGAGTGATTTAATATTGCTGATCTCAGCTTCTGCTCTAACCATCTTAACAAAGCAACCTGACAAACTTAAAATAGTTGTTCGGAAGATGGCTTTCCGCATAATTTGATGTCGATTACTTAAATGGAAGCTGAGTTATTATGACTCAATTATCTTACTTCCCTTTCTTTTGGCACATCTCTTTAACATTTCTTCTGTTTTTAACTTATTCAAGTCGCCCTGGTAGTTTAACGGATAAGGCATTGGACTGCAGTGTCTCATGATATGGGTCCGATTCCCGGTAAGTCTTGTTTGTAATTGTTGATATTTATTGAAAGGGATTTATGAAGGCAGCCTATGTATGCAAGTTACTCTCTATTTATTAATTTTTACTGATTGATAAACATCGAATGTACTAAAAAATTAGTACATTTTACTTATTTTTGAGTACCTATTTTTAACAGTGGTAGTTTGATACATATAACATGTATTTTACAAGATAATAAAGTTTCGTAAATGATGTATATGTTTTTTTAACACGGTATATTGTTATCTTTATAAAAAGTTACATAGATGTGACTATATTACCCACATAAAAGAACAATAGTCAGGGATGCTCTTTCATGCCGCAGATCCCGGTGCAAACTGAACGTCAGGGATGATTACAATAGTCTATGAATTTCCAGTATTTCAAGAAATGCACAAATTTTAAATTCATAAAACTAACCATGTTAAAATATTTTTCCAATTTGAGGGATTTGAAGTATTTTATGACAAGCTTCACGCATTAAAATTTTTTTTTTAAATAAAAGAAATATATAAAATACATGCATTATAAATACTCAATAAAATATCTTGCAGTGAAAACAGCTTTGCAATTGTGATGTTTCCCTCACCGCTTAGAGGGTAGAGAAATACAAAATTCAAAAGAAAAACCAAAATATTCATTTAATCTTTTAAACACTTATTATTTTATTCATTCTTCTGAAAAGCGCAGAGACACTTCTAATTCTAAAACGAGGGATCCTGTGCGGTGGCACACGCTGCACACCCCTGTTGGCGGCCCTGACAATAGTAGAGGGTAATAATCATTCCTATTTGTTAAACTTCAATTTCTATTCTGACTAACATCAGTACTTCTATTTAACACCAGAATAATATTTCAGACCAGGTCTAGCATTGTGGAAACATGAAGAATATGTCTAAAACAACCATTTTCTTACGTGATTATAATAAATTTTGTTTCCTACTATTACAAACGTACGTCTTTCGAAAATTCAAAAAAAACGCTCACTTTATTTAATTAATTTTATTAATTAACTTAATCTTATGAATATAATTTTATATCTAAGTTTGTATGCAATGGCGTCGATTATATGTAAAGAATGAGGGGGTTCAATCTAAAAGTGTGTGTACACATACACGTGACCAATTTATTAGCAATTTCGAAGAAAAATTTTTTTGCTCGCAATATTTGCAAGTATGAATCTTTCATTTAAACATATTTAAATATACAAATACAAATGATGTCGACCAACTACAGACTCTAGGCCCAGCAAGGTTGGTTCTGTCAATTTATCATCCTCACGATTCCTCAATGCCGATCCAATTGCTTTTAAAAACTACCCACTCCTGAAGAATCAACAACATACCCAGGCAAACTATTCCATTTGTCTATAACCCTATTTAAAAAAATGTTTTCTAACGTCTCGATTAAGCTGCGATTTGCATAATTTGAATCCATGACCTCTAGTCACATTGGCAATATTAAATTCCAATCACTCCATATCACCCAATTTGATAAATTTTAATAACTGAATAAGGTCCCCTCTAATCCTTCTCTCCTCGACTGTATACATATTTAGAGCTCTAAGCCTCTCTCCATAATTCATTCCCGAAACACTCGAAATAATTTTCGTAGTTCTATGTTGAATTCGTTCTATTAAATCAATATCCATTTTAAGATAAGGTAAGGTTCTAACGTCCCGATTAAGCTTCGATTTGCATAATTTGAATCCATGACCTCTAGTCACATTGGCAATATTAAATTCCAATCACTCCTTATCACCCAATTTTATAAATTTTAATAACTGAATAAGGTCCCATCTAATCCTTCTCTCCTCCAGTGTATACATATTTAGAGCTCTAAGCCTCTCTCCATAATTCATTCCCGAAACACTCGAAATAATTTTCGTAGTTCTATGTTGAATTCGTTCTATTAAATCAATATCCATTTTAAGATAAGGTAAGGTTCTAACGTCCCGATTAAGCTGCGATTTGCATAATTTGAATCCATGACCTCTAGTCACATTGGCAATATTAAATTCCAATCACTCCATATCACCCAATTTGATAAATTTTAATAACTGAATAAGGTCCCCTCTAATCCTTCTCTCCTCGACTGTATACATATTTAGATCTCTAAGCCTCTCTCCATAATTCATTCCCGAAACACTCGAAATAATTTTCGTAGTTCTATGTTGAATTTGTTCTATTAAATCACTATCCATTTTAAGATAAGGTAAGGTTCTAACGTCCCGATTAAGCTGCGATTTGCATAATTTGAATCCATGACCTCTAGTCACATTGGCAATATTAAATTCCAATCACTCCTTATCACTCAATTTGATAAATTTTAATAACTGAATAAGGTCCCCTCTAATCCTTTTCTTCTCGAGTGTATACATATTTAGGGTTCTAAGCCTCTCTCAATAATTCATTCCCGAAATAATCTAAATCTTTTTCGTAGCTCTATATTGAACTCGTTCTATTAAATCAATATCCATTTTAAGATAAAGTGACCAGAATTGATGACATATTCAAGATGAAGCAACTATCTACAATTTAAATAAATTTTACATATCGTCTCTTAGTGGAAAAACTCACTAAAACACAAAAGCTGTTTTGAGATATGACGCTTTTTGCTTTGTTTGGTTTGTTTGTTAATTAACGTCGCACTAGAGCTGTACAGTGGGTTTTTGGCGACGGTTCGGTGTCAATCTCGAAGAAAAGACCCGGGAATACATACACATTCACACACACATTCATACATGCACCTCGTTATTTTAGAACCATGGTCAGATGACGAGGAAACACCTGAACTGGCACCCAACGCCTTCAATAGACGTCGGGACTTTGGACCCCGATCAGATTTATCGTGCGCCAGTCCCGTATACACGCCAGTATAATTTGTTGGATATTCTGGACGACTTTCTAGTATTTTTGTAGCGAAGCTGGCAACCCTCCGATCGCAAGATCACTACTTTTTTTTACTTTTCTATGTCAAGTCCATTTCACGGATTCGGACCACCAATCCTCTGATTAGTAGCTGAACGCCTTACCAACTGAGCAACTGGGGCTCACTTTTTGCTTTGACGAAGCCGTATAATATATGTTATATATGTTAATATCGATATGTAACACTGTTTTCGATTTCAAATACACCCGTTATTTTCCCCAAATAACAATTTACTTTGGCTGAATTTAAATTTTAATTGAATTAGACGAATCCTTTGTGCACATTCATTTCTGACGATGCATTCAAATTCCCGAGGGGCACGAGCACAACAGACATTAGCAGAAATCGCCCCCCTCTAACCCTAATGATGGAACAAACGAGAGCGAAAGAGGGGTGTAAGATGAAACGAGCCGTCAGTTCGAGAGTTCGAAACGTGACAAATGAGGGAGAATAACGGTTTATTAGACCGGCCATTACCACTAATAACCGCTTCAATCGACTAGGCTAGCGCACGAGAAACTTACGACTGTTTTCAAAAGAACAAAATATTCTAAGTTTTCTATTTTAAATGTTTTGTTCTTTAGCAATGGAGTTAATGAATACAGGTATATTAGGCTTTTTATGATAAGGTTGTCCGTCAATTGTCGTTCCAGAAACAAGTTTTGTGTTGTAGTGTGTAGGAAAATGAATCTAGATGTTGATTTCGGAAATTTTATTGTTAAAAATTGACTGCAGTTGTAAATTGGATTTATAGAAACATTCTTTTTTTTTACATAATCATTTATGACTGAAATGAATAAAGGTGGTATGATTTTGCTTAGTATACTTTATGTAATCGACACTTGACAAAATTTTCATAAAAATAATTAAAATTACAAATTTAGAAATGTTTTTGATGTTCGAATGTTATTATATTAAAATGTTTTTATAATCATTTTTATTATTTTCTAGAGAGCTGTGAATCAAATCTATATAAAGTGACACACACACACACACTAAATTTCACTTTTACTTATTTGGAGGTTTAAAACACAGACAAATACAGAGAATTGGTCTGCGTTGTATTGGTCAGAACTGAAAGTTACATTTTATACAATTTGAAAATATAAGTCCGAGGGCTTCAATACGTGTCCAGCGAGCTTATAATGTATTTCTAAGAAAAAATTATTCTGTTTTGTGTTCTTGGAAAATAAAAATGCTTCAGAATACTATGCACAATGCAACTACGTGAAAATTAGCATTCTACATGTTACAAGACTAGTTAGGGGGCAGTTCATTTCTGTTTCATGACATTGGGGAGGGGAAGAGCAGGTCTCAGTGGTTGATTGACTTAGCAAAGCTTTGTAGAAAAAAATTATGAAATTTTAAAATTATGGTATGTCATCATATATAGAAATCACTATTTTGGATGGGATAAATACAAATAATGGAAAGTTTTAATGAATTTTTTTAATGCAAAAAATTATCATGACGTTATATGGGAGAATGAGGGTATGGCTAATGTTACAGTGAGTAGATGATTTGGGGGAAGGGGGTGCACAAAAAGAAAAATATATATATTAGGATAGTTTTTGCTATATATTTTTGATAAGTTTTTGTTGACATTTAAAAGCTAAACAAAACTCTTTAAGAACATTAAAAAGAATCTTATTTTTTGTGCATTAAAATTGCAACAAACATAACAAAATCAAAATATATTTGTATTTTTAAATTTGCTCACTTCCACTTCTGGCAAGTTCAAAGTTATTTTGTGTACGAAGTAATTTTCCTTCATTTATATAAGACATTTGTTTTGTTTATTAAAAAGAGAATTGTTGTAAGTTTGAAAGAAAAAGAACATTATATTATATTATTAAAATTAAGATGATTAGCTACCTAAACTGCATTTTCATTATATCAAAGGTAATATGCATTTTCGCGACCAAACTTTTTCATGTCTGTATCAGGATCAATAGTAATAATAATATTTGTGATTTCTTATATGGATTATACAGCATTTAAAGAGTATCCCACATAATTGGCATAAAAAGTATATAGTTTTATTGCAATTCCTATATTAACTGCAAGTGCTTATTTAAAAAAAAAGTCTAAATATTCAAATTATTTATTTGAAATGTTTTAAACAGCTGTTTAAATATTGTTCTAGAAGCTACTGAAACACTTTCAGATATTTATAATAACAGTCATATGAAAGCAACATTTACTTCTTCCAACATACATAAAAACAGGTGAAGTTGCAAATAAACAAGCCGTTTTATTTTAACACCTGTTATTCTATTCAAACAGAAAGACAACATCTGTTTAAAGCACTAAATTCTATAGTAGGACAATGCTTTAAATGATAAACATGAAATTATAGAATAATGTGATTCCATATAAATCTAATAACAAGAATCGGCATTGAAGTTAAAATTCTAATATAAAAAAATAATTTCTTTACTTAAAAAAATCGATTCAAAACTTAAAAATAAATTCATCTTTTTTCAGTTCCTGGATCTTCAGATATTTCATCAATACATAATTCTTAAATTCTCAAAAATTACTGATAAAATATTTTACAAATCTAATACATTGAATAATAAATTAAAAGCTATCTTCATAAGACTAATTAATTTGATAAATTTTGGAAAGGTATACTATGAAAAAATACAAATAAAATCTCTTGCAGTAAAAACAACACAACAATCTCAATATTTATTTTAGTACTCAGTGGGTTCATAAGGGCATCATTAAATTATTCTTCTATTAGAAATAAATACACAGACGACTAATAATACTAAAACCTTTTATTAAAAACAGTAACAAATCTATTGCAATAAATTTTGGTAGTTCTTTATATAAAAAAAGCACTCTTTAATACTGAATGTTTTGAAAAATAACAGTATTTTGAAATGGAAAAATACAAAAAGATAAATAAATGCATCTCGCAAAGAAGAGACCATCATAAAAGAGAAGCAGCTATTCATCATCTTTGTCTTTTGCACCGTGTTTTAAAATACGAGTAAACTCAAGGTAGTTAAACAGCCCGTTTTTGTCAATGGGAGCCTCTCGGTACATTTCATCGATCTACAAAGAAAGAAAAAAAAATTAGATTATTAAAAGATTAACTGATATTGTGATACATTACAGATATGTTGATTAAAACATTGTAATCAATCATTTTAAAATTTATAAATTGCTTAAAATTTAAAAGCAGAAGCATTTTACAGTGTATATTATTATCATTTCATATGAAAACTACGATTTTATGTGGTTTAAAAATTAATTTCCAAAATTTGAAAAAAATATCTGAAAATCAAAATGAGTGTAACATTAGTAAAAATAAGTTTTGGTAATGTAGAATTATCAGCCAAACATCGAATAACTAATAATTTTTTGTGTGTAAATAAGAATTAAAGTTAATTATGACACTAGAAAAACAAACTTAATTTTAACTACGTGTTTTGTGCAATCACAATGATTCTGCAGTAATTTTGAGCATGGGGTTGCCTGTGCCGCATATGAAATGCTAAGTTTTTTTCCTGTTTTTTTTTTTTTTTTAAGAGAAGATAGTTTGGGGCGATTTTACAAGATTAGGCATTTTATTACAAAAATTTTGGATTTAAGCAGCCTTTTCATCAGTTTTGTAAGGAGTCTGATTAGGACTACTTACTGATTTGGTTAAGTGAAAAAAAATAATCAACAATCAGAACTTTTTTGTTCGGTCACAGGTTTGTTTTTGTTTGGCCACACCCACCTCAATTTTTTTTTTTAAAACACCCTTTCAAAAACAAGAAGTGCCTTTTCGAAAACGGGGTGCCCTTTTACTGCCAACAGCGCCCTGCCCCTTTTTATTCTAGAGTAAACACCGATTATTCTAAATAGAAATGACTGATTGTGAACAAAACTTATCTCTCAAGTGAACTTACATCTTCATCCGAAAACCTTTCACCCATCGTCGAGAGCAGTTCCCGGAGCTTCTCCTCGTGCAAGACGCCATTGTTGTCCTCGTCAAAGCAGGCAAAGGCGTTCCGGATCACATCTTCCGGATCGGTGCCCTGGAGACGTTCCCCAAACAGAGTTAGGAACATGGTGAAGTTGATTGGTCCAGGAGCTTCGTTCATCATTCCTTCCAAGAAGTCATCGGCAGGATTTTTTCCTGGTTGAGTACAAAAAATTAAATACTCCTTTAAGAGAATAAAAGAGCTATAAAAATACACCACTGCATCTGTATGTGATTACTTTTCTGAATACTATATTCAATACATAATTTACTTGTTTCGAACTCATCAAGTTAATCAACAAACAAAATCACTCAGAGTGTTTGTACTCAAAACAAATTTGTTATAAAAATAAATGCTTATAATTTAATATAAAATAATATAATTACAAATGTTTTAAAATTACTTTATTCACATACAATGACTTAAGCTTTAACAATTAGTTGATATTTCACCTCGGGAATATCAAGTTTAAACCAAACACTTGTTATATTGTATAACTTAACAATACATACTCTAATTCTTGTTTAATGTTTTTAGTTCTGTTACAAATATATGGTTTACTAAGCAAAAAATCATATTAAAATTATATCATCAATTAATTACACAACATAATTTATTACTAGTTGTCATATACGAATTATTTATAATTTTATATTACATATTAGTATACGAGAGGGAATTCTCTAATAAATTGGGTGTTTGCAAGATATTTGCTGCTCATACTGATAAAAATTTAATATGCCATGAGCAGAATTATCTATTCTTTTAGGAAGAGTAATGGGGGTTGCAGCCTGCTCTTTAACTCTCTGTTTCACACACCATTAATATCTTTATTTGGTAACAAATGAATAAGTTTTAAAATTAATAAAACTCTAACATTTCTTTAAATTTGTAAAAAATTAACCCATTCTCAGATTGAGAAGTGAATCGTCCGAAAAAGTCACCCCAAGAACTACCATCTTATGATTAGAAATCCCAACCACTATTTTACTAGTAGGACAATCCTGTGTGTTCGTAATATTTGTTTCAAATATACATTGTAGAAATTGCTCAGAAGGCTCCACTGCAGAAACGTTTATTAGTATAGAAATCGGAAGGTTCCGCTGTGGAGACATTTCTGTCATCTCATATATAGATAGATAAATTAATTGTTTTATAATGCAAAATTGGTATGTATGTAAGTTTACGACCCCCGTAATAAAACGTCAATCCTCCGTTAGTAAAAAGAATCAACATAAAAATTCCTTGGGACTTAAAAAAGTTAGCCACAAACCCTCGATCTGTTGGTATATATTATATTAATAAATCTCGAGCATTAAAGGTTAAAAACTAAGTCTCGACAAAGAGAAATAAAATAAACTTTTTAACTAATATTTATTTGTGAAATTTTAAGTTATGTAAAACATCAGAAAGGATATCTATTACAACCTTTCAACACAACGCAAGGACTTACCCAAAGATGCAAGAGTGTCATGAAGATCTTCCTTGTCAATGAAACCATCTCTGTTCTGATCAATCATATTAAAAGCCTCTTTGAACTCTTGTATCTGAGCTTGGTCGAAGATGGCGAACACATTTGAAGTGGCCCTCTGAGCCCTACGCTTGGTGGTGCTTCTTCCCTTGGCTTTACGACTCGACATGGTTCAATAACTGAAAACCCAAATTGATTAAGAATGAAATAGAACATACCATTATGCTTAGCACATAAATAATGTAATATACCCAAACTTATAACTTTTTATTCCAAATTTGGTTTCCTTAAAATTAACTTGATTTTTAATTTCCCTGTGTATTAAACTCCCACAGACATATATTCCATTGTTACATTACATATTTCCAAACACCAATATCATATCCTAATATGGTCATAAGATAAGTGTCTGATCGATTTACCAATAGGTACATTAGACCCGGGTGTACAGTTTTAGGGTGGCCCCCAACTTTTATTTAGTTGTACATAAATTGTATAATTTGTCAGATATGTTATTATTACTTCAATTTTTTTATAAAGTTTAGGTAATTTTTCGAAAAACATAATTGTGAGGAATAATACACTTAATAGGCCATGTTTTTAATTCTTACAGACTATTTCTATGAGAAGCACCCCATCAATGGTGCTGTGCCTATAGTATTGAACTTTTGAACTTTCTGAATCGGGTCCTGCATAAGATCCATGTGAAATAAAAGAACTGAATCTTTTAGACTAGTGGTTATACTGTTGATCTTTGTTAGAATCTAAAGTGGCCTGTGGACTTACAAAAGCGGATCCAGGTGGGGGGGGGGGGGGTAAAGGGGAAATTACCCCCCCTAACATCTAAGATTATATTTTCAAAAGTCACCTTAAGCAATGAAAAATTTCAAACTAAGGGGGGTCAAATTTGATGTTCATGATAACAATATACTGTTTTACTCCCCTAACAATAATCTCTGGATCCGCCCTTGTGGACTTATGTATAATTTATAAGAAGTTTTGGTTTTACTTTTTTTTAAAAAAGAAGCCATCTATGATCCGATATTTTTTTTATATAACCAAACATTTTGCTTTCGAAACTTTCTTTCATAGTTTTGGTTTGGTTCTATTGGTTTACTCAAAACTGGATGCTGTAGATATAATTTTTTTGTTTCTTATGGCATTATTTTAAATTACTGATACATCTTGTAGATTAAAAATCTGTATTTTTAAAAATAAAAAACAATTATTTATTTGTAGCTTTAAAGTAGTATTACTTTCAACTTTCTTCAGATTTTAGATTATACTACTTTGCTTATTGAGCAATTCTGCATCATTGAGAACTCGGAGTGACAAACACTTATCTCAAAACTAACAACAATGTAATATCTAAATTTAAGAAAATAAGTTCTTTATATTCTTTCTAAAAGACAGGTATGTCTTTTATAAAGAAATATCTGGAACATTAAACTTATATGAAATCTCATTATGGATCCACAGATCTATTATTGTATACATACCTTTTTGGAAAATAAAATTTTATTGAAGAAACAAAAACTAAACTTCTATTTTTAAAGTTTGATATATAATTAAATATTAACTTTCCGATATGGAATCAAATACTTTTTCTACAAACGCAAAAGAGATCACAAGTCGGAAACTTCTTTTGAACTATGTGCCAACCAAATCTCTGTTCTTAGTACATTACGAAAGGTGAATGGGTAGAATAAACAGTTACTTCATAGAAACTGTAACTGGCAGAGGGCCATTGGAGTTATGCCACCATTTCAACAGTTGCTGAGAATTAAGGTGAATGAATCTTTCCAAGATCAAGAGCAATTATAGTAGAAGTTTCCTCACGACCTTTTTATTTTCTATATTAACAAATTTAATTTATTTTTGAAATATATTAATGCTTTTTACATCTAAAGAAAATGACACTCAATCTAAAAACTTCAATCACTTTTCTCTTCGGGAACTCTATTAAAAAATAGCAGATTTTTCAAACGGCTGTAATGTATCGACGTTGTATCAAAAACATAACATAGACACGGAGAAGTTTTCAATTATCCGCTCTTTAAATACAAAATATATAATTAATTACATATTAAAAACAATTAGGTGACTTGTCCCATACATCAAAAACATAAAATTGAAAATCAACATAGATGAGTGAAAAATATGTTGTTATACAAAAGTAATTGCTTAAAGTTACTTACAAATTATACAGCAAGAAAAGTCTTCAAACAATCTTCACTTGTGGAAGAAAATGAGAGATTACTTTCTTTTAGTCAACACAAAACAGATCCTTGTTAAAAATGAAGTAGAACAAAACCAAAAATGGGCATAGAGGGATACTGTTATTATTTCATTGCACATTAGGATAGGTCATCGGACAAAAATTCCATCTAAGTAGAAGCAGACGCTATTCATGAGAAAACTATACCGGAACTTACGAAACTTTCAGACGTTGCCTAAACAGAGTAATAAATTAATCATTGAAATGTGAACTTTTAAACAACATTTAAAATAAAATTCAGTATTTCAAATGTTTAATGACGCTGCAAGTATTTATAACATAATTTCATACATTTACCTTTTAAAATATATTTATAATATTTATTTAAAGTTGAAACGGTTAATATTTTTAAATACTAGTCTTGCTCTGGTGTTGAGATTAAACTGCTTCTAGATAATTGTATTTTCTGTGATTAGAGATTATGAACCACGTGGTTAAGTAAAGACACTATGATTCGCCAAAATTGCGAACACTTCAAACTAACCCTCGACACCAAGTTGATAAAAGTATTCATTGTCAAACTTTTTATAATAAAAATGGCAATAACAATTGCTTTATAAAAGACAACAAAAATAGAATTTTGGTTCGGCGGCATGCATCCGTAAAGTTTATTAAAACCAAAGTTAAATTTTTTAACATTTGTGGTGTTATAAAGTTAATTTCCTTAAATGCTTTACTTTATTTCCTACATTTCATTTGACATTTTATTATAAAAAATGAGAAACAATCTCGTTTAGCCGTTTTTCAACTGTTAGCTGAAATCCGAAGTTTCATATTTAAGTAAGTATTATTATGTTTTTCGTAATGAGTTAAAGTTTTAATCTCATTCATTTAGTCGTTATGTTAAATTACTGATATTTTTTCACTTGCATACAAAGTTGGATCATATTTACCATCAAAAAGAAAAATGGTATTTTTGAACAGATTTGGACGAAATAGGTATTTTAATAATTTATATAGAACTTTTCCATATAGCTTCGCATATTTGGGAATAAAATGGCTGCGCCTTGTCACCAATAAAATCAAACTTCCAACATTAATTTTACACTCCGCGATGAGTCAGTCACCGGCATTAATTCCGTATCCGATAGTGGTCTGCTAATCTCGCCAAATCTCGCTCGCCACGTTGGCGCGCTCTTACCGGTTGGTTTGGGTGGTTGCCAGAGTGTGTACTCCGCTAATGGACTTACTCGTAAACACAAAAAGATCGATTCACGTACCCGATTCTTTAGGATGTCTTCCTTCCAGTCGATTCTTGACTTAATTGAAAACTTTTAAAAGATCGACTTGCGTGTTCGTAGCGACATCTACTTTTATAATTTGTAACGAAACGTAATTTTGTTGATAATCCAAAAATAAATTACAAATGAATGAATTATTAGCACTTTTAAATCCTATAGTACGTATTTAGTTAAAATAAGTTTTACAAGATTTTTTACTTGCATAAAAAAGCTATATAAGACACTTTTTACATTAAATATATTTGTTTAATTTATTTCAAATTATGGTAAACACATGGTAATTAAAAATTTTAGGAAATAGTAATTTGTTGGTAAAGAATATTACATTTTAAATCTAAATCTGACTGACATATTTAATAATACTAAGAAAAATTAAAGCACTTAACATAAACTTAAATATTACATGAAATAATAAAGAATCAATACAGAAAAATACAAATTTACATGAATTTTACTAGAATTTTAAAAAACAATAAAAAAATGTACATGCATTTTCCAAATTAAAAATACACATATTTTAAGAAAAATTAATCGTTGAAGATCTTTTGGTGAATTGATTTTTTTTTTTTGTATTCAAATTGATTTAGTAAAAGGATTAACTCAGATATGTTTTTAATTACAAATCTGAACAGTATGAATTGTTTTTAAAGGGAACCCGAGAAATATTTTTAAAGGGGATTTATATAAAGAGATTAAATAAAATTTACTTTTAAAGTATGTACCAAAAATATATATAATTATTAATTTTTTATATTTTTTTAAATCAATATTTTGAAAAAAATATTACCATATCATTAAAAATGGTTGTAAAATGAAATTCATAGTCGAAATAATAAATTTTTAAATTTATTTTTAGTAAAGATGACAAGATTAAAATTTACCTTTCTAAAGTAACTTTCTTTGTAGATCATTTGTTGACGTGCTATTAGAAATTTAAAATTCTTACCAGACTTAAAAACGTCTATTGACTTCTGTAATATAAAATATTAAATCCACAAACGAAAAAAAATTAAATGCAAATTAAATCCGGAACGCGGCTAATTAGTAAAAGTAGGCGCGCTATTCCTCCGTAGAGCTCTATTACGCGCCAATATGATCAGATGTTTTATTATTCTCTCCTGTTGCCAGATTTTTAAATAGAAATTACATACTTGAAAAGTAAAATTAAAAATTCGCACAAATTATTTTAAATGTTCTTTTGACCATTAAAAATAAATATCTTCCAAATAATTTACAATTACCTAAATTTAGAGTTGATTTGGTAATAATGATTTGTTTTTAATACTGGCTACCGGGCAAGCCTTACTCTCTACCCCGCTCCCCTTCACCCCCCCCCCCCTTTAAAAAAATCCCAATACTTTTTCCCCCTCTGTAGTGACCCCTCTCTCCTCCCTGTACTTTCCTTAGAATCCCAGGTGTTCAACACACACACCCCTTGGGCAAATTACTTAAAGACGTACTTCAGCTCTTTTGTGACATCCCCAACCCATCAGAAAATAACATTGGGGAGCGGCGCTTTGGTTGGGTGATTAGGCATTTTGCGAAATCAAGTCGCCACTAACACCTGGCCAAACTTTTTTTTAAAGTGCGGATTTAAAATGTTTTGCTTGGACTTGCCATTGCGGAAATTTTTTAATAAAAATTTTAACAAATTGTAAGCCGAAATATTACGTTTTCAGCGTAAAATGATAATGTTACAGATAAATTGATTTTTTTTTATGTGAAATGTTTTTAAAATTAACTTCACGAGGCATCAGTATAGAAACACTATGTTAAATTTTTAGAGTGATCCTACATCATTATCACTCCGATAACTCCCGATGTCATTATAACTCCGTGCCATATAGTATGCATTTGGTCTCGTTCAAAAGGAAACTAAGTATAATTTTTCTTTTATATAAAGAACATAAAATATAGACCATTTACGTAAATAAGTTATATCAGTGGTTCCCAAACGGTGGTCTGCTAATCTGCGGACTCCCAGGGTTTTGCGGGGTCGCAATGAAAAAATGGTTAAAATTATTAAAAGCAACTCCCAGAGAAAGCTTTTAGGTATTTGATCCCTTTTTGCACACCTTGTAGATATGAAGAAGCCTTTTTCACCTACTATTGTTACATGAAAAACATATATCGTAACACACTAAACATTAAAGTTAATTTAAGAGTGAAAATATCAATTTGGCACCCAAACTTGGACGAGATTATGAACTAAAAAAAGAAAGATGTTCCTCACCTAAACAGTTTAGTAATCGATTAAGTATCTAACCTCAATGGTTATAGTTACATTAAGTTATTACAATGTTTTCATATGTTTAAATGAGTATTAAATGTACAAGGGACTAATTCCTGATTGTAGTGTTATCTTTTCTATGTATTTGTTGGGTAAATTTGAATCCATATTCTCAGTAAAAGCTGTGTAAAATTAAACAAAATTATAAAATTAATTTCTGAATTATTTTTTTTCTCCATCATTTTCAAGTTCAAGCAAAATTGAAACGTATACATGCTCAGAAAACGGGGAAATTCCATGACCATATATGAATAAAAAAGGAGTCCGCGATCCCCTATTTAAGTTTTAGATATGGGTCCGTGCGGCCTAATGCTAATTGGGAACCGCTGAGTTATATAAGAAATATTCTACGCAAATGAAGTGTAGCCGTATCAAACATTTGTAGTTTATTGTCAACTGCTGTTAAAAAAAAATCTGAAACACTTTTTGCTTTTAAAAAATCTGAAGAACTTATAATAAGTTCGATATATCATAATTTCCATTAAAACTTATTCATAAACTTGTGTGGAGGATTAAACGGGGCCCGGCGAATTGATTCGCACCGGGGACCCGTATGCTAAAGGTGGCTTTGGACACAAATTTCAATTCCAATTTTTTTTTACCCAATTGATTTTTTTTTTAAAATTTCAATTATGAAGGCTTTGTTCCACCAACCGGAACATTACTACTATACGAATTCAAAGTTTTTTAAATCATTATCTCCTCAATTCCTAAAACTAATTGATGTTAAGCAATAGATATCGTCCATTATAATTTTTATATATATATATATATATATATATATATATATATATATATATATATATATATATATATATATATATAACCGAAACATAAGATTTTATTGTATCTTAATATTAAACACGTAATTAAAGCGTTCGATCAAGGGTTAAAAAAAAAAGTTAGCGAGTAGTACATAGCTAACTTTCAGAGATGGTGAAAATCGAAAACTTTTAGCTGCGCTTTTTCTTCTATATATTTTTTTCTTACTATTTGATTTTCGGCTTAAATAATTTAAAAATAAAATAATTATAGTTTTTAAAATTCATTCGTTCTTTTTTTTTATTGCGATACATGACTTTTATATTGAAATTAAACTTTTAGATATTATATAATATTGAAGAAATTGGGTAGCAGCGAGTTATGCACATGTCGTACTGCAATAGGTACTGCTAATAGAAATCATCTTTTCGGTTTTTCTTCGGTTTTCTATAAGGTTTTTCTTCCTGCTGGCAGGTCTGCCGGTACTATAATCATAGGCAAGTTGTTTAGAGTGCACTTTCCAATGTATTTCTGTTAGTATTTTTCATAATTATATTCATATTTTTTAAGATATCTTTAGGCAAATTACATGAAAATCAGTTTAACCAGGGAGTATTTTATAAATTTAAAAAGTGGGGGGCATTGCAGGAAAATTGTAGACCAATAAACGTGGTATCATTCTTGTAATCACCAGTGTATCATGACAGGAAAATCTGTATTCTGACAAAAATGTTTTTAATATTCAAATTCGGGATAGGAAATACATTAATTTTCAATAAGATAAGCCTAGTTTGGACCGAAAATTCGGAAGTAGAAAAAAAAAATCCGAAGATTAGAGATACTATAAATTTTTCTGAAAAAATTCATTTTTTTTCGTAAATATTTTGAAATTAAGACCTTTACAGATATCTTATCTACTTGTCTTGTTATGCTTTGACTACACAATGAGCTGTTAGCGATAGTTCGGGATCTATTTAAAATAAATTTAAAAAAAAAAGACCCGGTAACACTGCCTTGTAATTTTAACCTAGAGTCAGATGATGAGGGAAACACCTGATGACGCAATTTACATAAGCGTGAAGACGTTTGGATTGGACAGTGACATATTTAACGTACACGAGCTCCTTATACAAGGCGGTTGTTTTTGCGGATGACGAAACCTGAAACTGGCAACTTTCCGATCGTGAATTCGCTACACTGTCAAAATAAAAAGTAGATATTTGAACTCACAACCCATCGATTATGGGTTGAATTGTTTACCGTTGATGGTCTCTTGGTTTTCTTTTGATGGTCTCCCGGTTTTCTTCAAACGTTGAATTACATCCTGATAAATTGCTTAAAAATCGATTGTCCTTAAATAGTTTTTTAATATATTTTTTTAATGTGTATATTAACTTATACTAATTTCATTATAAGTGTCTTTGATATGTATAAGTTTGGCTCAGGTGTTGTCCTCGTCATCTGACCATGGTTTAAAAGTACGGGACAAAGTTCCCTTCATTCGATAACCGCCGCCAATAGCCCACTGTGCAGCTCTAATGCAACGTTATTTAACCAAACCATTAAATTTAGTTTTTGTTTATGTATATTATTTATTTAAATAAATAAATAATCAGTTTTCACTACGCATTAAATTTTTATGCAAAGATTTTTAAGGGCCTCCGTGGCTGAGCGGTTAAAGGCGTCAGCTGGGAATCCGAAGATTCCTGGTTCGATCCTAGGCGATGGACTAGACAAAGAAAAGTAAAAAAGTAGTGATCTTGTGATCGGAGGGTCCCCGGCTTCGCTACAAAATACTGGAAAAGTCGTCCAGAACATCCGCAAAAATTAACGGCGTGTATACGGGACAGGTGCACGATAAATCTAACTGGGGTCCGAAGTCCCGACGTCTATTGAAGGCGTTGGGTGCCAGTTCAGGTATTTTCTCGTCATCTGACCATGGTTCTAAAATAACGAGGTGCATGTATGAATGTGTTCCCGGGTCTTTCCTTCGAGATAGACCCGAACCGTCGCCAATAGCCCAATGTGCAGCTCTAGTGCGACGTGAATTAACCAAACCAAACTAAGATTTTTATTTATTGATATATATTTTAATTAGTTTTTTTAAAAAAATTATTAATTGCTGCAATTTTTGGAAATTTTTTTACTTTACCAGATGTTAAAATTAATCTTTCCGGACCAAGTAAGTTAGTATAATTATTGATATTTGATTAGTCAGTATACGGGTCAACATAAGTATATCAACTGTTTGTATATTTATACTTTCTTATAAATCTGATGAATATGTCCAGAAAAACTGAACAAGTCAGCAATTCACTAAAAATGCCAGGTTGTTGAGAACGTATCATCAAGGATTTGTTGGTTAATTATAATGTCACTTGGTTTTGATTAATTGAATTGTCTGATTTAAGAAGGGAACAAATCTAAAAATCAAGCTTTTTCAGAAATCGAAATAAGTTATGAACTTTTCATTCAATAATCACTAAATTTTTACTGGAACTTCAGAACCCTATTTAGGTATAGGCCAGTACTTGAAAAAAGTTGTAGGATTCGTTTTCTTCTTTTTAACATTACACTAAACTCAAGTTCTTATATCTGCTTATAAAAGGGACCGGTTTTTGTTTTATTCTTACCACATGTAGAGCGAAAAAGTTATTTTGTCATTCTTTAGTCTTTGTTCCCTTTTTAAACCTGGCGATTCGGTTAACGTCGCATTAGAGCTGCCCATTGGGCCATCCGCGACGGTTTGGAGCCCATCTCGAAGGAAACACCCGGGAACAATGCCTCGTATTTCTTAACCATGGTCAGATGACGAGGACAACATCTGAGCTGGCATCAGAAGCAACCTCAATAGGCGTCAGGACATTGAATCCCGATCAGATTTAACGTTCACCAGTCCCGTATACACGTCGATAGAAGTGGAATGAATCTGGGAATCCTCGGATTACAAGATCGCTAAATTTTAATAACAGTGATGAAGTCCTCATGACGATTTAAACTCGCAATTCTCTAATTGCTAGCCGGTTGCTGTACCTCCAGGCCAAATTATATTTCGTTTTTATTATATGCGCACAATATACTTTGTTTAAGAATCATTATTTGCTTGCATGTATTTAATTTCATATTTTGGTTTCCTCATTTTTCAAAATATTGCAGTCTTCTGTCTGATTATCGTTGAAAATCTGTTTTGAATATTAGAAGTTTTATCGATAATAAGTTTTAAAACTATAAAATAAATCTAAACTAGATAGAAATTTGGCCTCCAAACAACTTAAGCAGAAATTCAATGCATGGAAGCAACTCTAACGCAATAATCAATGATAATTCGAAAGAAAAATTTGAAATATCAATGAACATTTATTTTCAAAATGGGTACAGACCACGCTCCTCGTAGGAAGGCGTGATGTTCTTGCGCAGTAAGGCCCCGGAGGTGGACGAGCGTTAGCGAGTAGTGGGCAGAGCTCCCTAGTTATTAATTAAAATTGTAAACTTGTATTTCTATGTATGTTTTGTCAAGTTTAAATTTTGGTGGGCTCCTAAAATAATTCTCAGTTTAAAATTATAGTGCTGATACGATATTGCGCAATGTAATACCATTATCCTTATCAATGACAAAACATTTATGTTAAATGTATTGTCAATAATAAGGATAATGAAATATTCCCATTGAAATCAAGAAGTTTCAATAGAAATATTTTAATTCAAATTTTAGTTTAAACAACTAGTATTTTTAATTTAAAAAACTAAGTATCAATTTGAAATTAAAATATAGTTGAAATGGGGTTTAACTAATTATCTTACCTCTAACTCATAATCTAAACTTTGCGTTTAATATGCCACTAATTAAATGCGACGTTAACGTGATAAGTGTTGAACGAAGTTGATTGAGGATATTTGGATCACGAAAGATTTAATATACATCAGTCCCCTCTACACAGCGGGTATTAATCGGACGACAAAGGGGCCTCCGTGGCCCAGTGAATAAAGGCGTCAGCTGGGGATCAGAGGATTCCTAGGTTTAACAAGGAAAGGTAAAAAAAAGTGATCTTGTGATCGGAGGGTTGCCAGCTTCGCAACAAAATACTAGAAAAGTCGTCCAGAACATCCACAAAAATTATCGGCGTGTATACGGGACTGATGCACGATAAATCTGATCGGGGTCCGTCCAAAGTCCCGACGTCTATTGAAGGCGTTGGGTGCCAGTTCAGGTGTTGTCAACGTCATCTGACCATGGTTCAAAAATACGAGGCATCGTTCCCGGGCCATTCCTTCGAGATAGGCCCCGAACCGTCGCCAATAGCCCACTGTGCAGCTCTAGTGCAACGTTAATTAACCAAAACCAAACTAGTGCGACGTTAATTAAGCAAACCAAATTATAACCTTCCAATTATGAGCACGGTACTCTTCCCACCACTGACCAATACATTTTTTAAATCGCCAGTAAACAATATAAAAATTAATTATAGATACAGAATCCCCGTGGTTAGAGATTAATTATCCATCTGTTAAATTTATAGCTTTTTTCATTTAGTTGTTGCATTAACTCTTTAAATGGGGTATTTTTAAGCATTAACCAATTGTGCTGTTTTCATTTTACATAGGAATTAAAGTATTTATTAGTCCGAGTTTTATTAGTTGTTGGTTTGAATTTTTGATTGTAGCTCGTGATCAGAGGGTTGCCAGTTTCATTTCTCGTCCACAAAAAACATCAGCCGTGTAGAGAAAGACTCGTGAACGTTAAATCTGTCGTAGTCAAAACGTCTTCATTCCCTCCTACACAGTTGCGTGTGAGTACCAGCCTAGATGATCTCATCATCACCTGACTGTGGTTCAAAATTACGAGGCACTGTTCCCGTTCCTTTCCTTCGGAGTAGACCCCGAACCGCCATATTGTTTAAACTAAAACAAATACTATACAAATCTTAATAAAGCTTTTAAAAAGTCTGTTTTAAAGTGAAATAAATTATTTTGTTTAATGAATGTTCACTTTTTTATGCTAATTCTGTATTTTTGCAGTGATTTTCTTTATATGGAACAAAAAAAAAGTATTTGTTTTAAAGGCATAAAAGACGTTAAAAAATCCTTATTACTAATGTAAGAAGATAATGCTTATTGATACTTTTCAGATCAAATTAAATGTGTAAAATTTATGCATTATTTGTGATTATTTTGGTACCAAAGCTTTAAATTTCGAGTTAAGCAACCTAACCAGACACCCCAAACGAACGCCATTGTTCACCAGGATTGTCCACTTCCCTTGAAAAGGAGGAGGCATCTATTTAGCCCATAGATTTAGCCCCGCTCGTCACTCTCATTTAGCCCCCCCCATCCAAGAGATAAGAATCTGGTTTTCCTGGTACGTTCCTTCCTACCCAGGAATGGAATGCTGTTTTTGCTGGCGGGCTGTCAACTTCCGGCGTCCTCGTGCGTGAAAGGAGGGTGGCAAGCGAAAAGTAAATCACCCCCCCCCCCTCCCCCCCAACCATCACCCCATTTCAAAAGATTAAACATGTGTATAAAAAATGTGGCATTTCATCACTTACTTATTACATATAATCGCACCCTGACCCTCCGCTTTACACACTCTATTTAAAATCGAATAGTGCATTGCTTGAAGTTATTTAATAAAATATTCATCGTAATTACGAGAATTTTTTTTATGCTCATTAAAAAGTGAATTAATAAAAAGTTAAACCGGCATTAATTGATAAAATATAATATAATTATATAAATTTGATTTTTAGTTCAAAGAGAATATGAGAAATTTGAGTAGCGCTTTTTATACCATTCATACTTATATGACAACTGGGTAAACATGACAAACCGCGACACTGTCCCTTGTTTTGCTTATTTGTAATCAAAACAAACCTGACGATGATTATAACTATGATAGATTAAACGTGCAATAAACCATCAAATATACCGTAAAACCTAATCAGTAAAACACTTTTTATTTCTCTGTCCTGTATGTTGTTCTTCTGAATATATTCCTACATTGTTATTTTCTTCACAAAACGGAATGAAATTCTATTAAAGTATTGAATTAAAAAAATATTTTCTTAAATTGACCATATTAAGATTAAAATATGATTAATTTAATAGATTGCATATAATAATAGTTAAGGATAAACAACTATTTATTACAAAATGTAAAGATTGTGGTATTGATAAAAAGATGCCTGGAACTTGCAAACACATTTTAGAATATTACCTCCTAATATTATATTATTTATACCAATAATTGTCCCTCCCGAGAACCGATCCTGGATCTGCCCCTATTAGACAGTGTAATAAGTAATTCCCACATATGCAATAATTCACTTACACAGCAAGCTTTATGCCGAAATTTTTATATTTACAATCTCAAGTTATTTACATTGGATTCAAAGACAAATTTAAAACCTGACGATGTGAAATAGACACCAATAATCATTTGCGGATCCAGGGGAGCGGAGTTTTTGTCCTGTTCTACAAAATCAGCAAGTCAAGCATTAACAACCTTTGGACAACAACTAATAAATCAATCTAACATTCAGTGATCTCTCGCTTCTCAAATAATCCCAATATTATACTGATTACAACGTCTTTACAAACACGCCAGCCCTTCCCTTCACCCACTTTATTTAGTAGCTATGGCCATTAAGATGGTCCCCTTTGTTTGACTAATAACTTTCTAATATACAATTCCTTATTTCATCGGTAATGTTAGCCATACACAAAGAAAATTCTCGGTAAAATTCAGATTTATTTCGAAGGGGGATACAGGCGGGAAAAATTTAATAAAACTATAATTATTGAAAATTAAAGATAAAAAAAGTTAAGTATTTTATGAAAAAAATGTTTTATCAGGCCCTATTTACTCGCAGCATTCCTGAAGAGGCTGCGATTCTTAAAAAAACATATCCAAGACTAACAACATTAAGTTTAAAATATACCTTTAAAAACAATGTTGAAAGAAATTATATGGTTGTTAGCATAAAATAATGCGATAACACTAAGAATTATTTCTTATGATGGATTATATTTTTGCAATTAATGTACAGTTGAATAACGTTTAATAGATCAGGGCGTAATGTACCTTAAAAAATAAGGCGCTCTGTTGTACTACAAGTTATTTATATAAGCTAACTCAGCAGCTTTAGTTACCAAAACTATTAATCATAGTATTCATATAGTAAGGTTCACTTTAATAGCATGTCATTGTTAATCAGACACAAATCATTTTAAGTTACAAATGATAGAAATTATTTACAGTGGTGAAACTATTAATTGGGCGGTTTGGCTGTCAAGTGATATAGGTCACAAAACTCCAAAATTAACCAACACATTTTCCATTGCTATCAGCTAGATTATCATTTGGCCAATTGATGTGACGCATCGTAAGAGAGATGATTAGACACATACTCATCAACAATGTTTTTTTACTCTAATGGCATGCAGGTGGAGTAACTGTAAGACAATAAAAGATGCCCATTGATATTGGAAAATGAATTTGCTTTGTTTACATTTAGATTCTTAAGGCAGACTCATGTGTAGTAAACTAAAATACTTACAACCAAAACTACAAATAGATCAACCATGCACTATTTTCTGAACGTTTTTAAAAACAAAGTTGGGACTATTTTTTTTTTAATGTAAAAAGCATTCTTTATTATTGCATATCAGACAGTCATATCATAAGTGGGGGACAACCTTTAGATGATGTAATAAGATGATTTATTTCTTATTCTCTAAAATGAAAACAGTACAGTCAGAAACATGCAAAATATAAACAATTGTCATTTTAAATAAAAAAGTAATTCAAGAATAAAACAAATTATTTTTCAGTATTAGTTTATTTTATGGTTGTTAGCAGTTTATTTTATTTTAAGAATTAGATCTTCTTAATATTAAAACTATTATAATAGATCTATTAAGCATAAAAAATACTATACTACAAAAATACTTCCAACAAAGTTCTGCAGAATATTAAAATGTATCTATTTATAAAGATGAGAACAACATTGCCGAAATTCGACAAAACTGATCAGCTGGAAATAGTAAAATAATAATAGATCCAAATTAATATCGAGAAAAAAACCCTTTCAAAGTAAAAAAATGGCTTTAAATATTCAGAATTTTTTTGAAAGAGCTGTTGTGATAAAATGTCGATTTTTGTTAAATTCGTCAACTATGCTTAGATGATGATTATTAAATACCTAAAATTGCATATAATACCTAAAAAAAATTACATTTTAAGTTTTCTAAAATAAAATTTCTAAGGAGGCTTTAAGGTAACTCGATCAAAGCGCAGGTGTAATCTTTCTGAATCCCAGACATTGAAATGTGTTTCTAATGTATAAAAACTTTGTTGTCATTTTATCTGGAAATGGATATAATTTTTTTTAAAGGAATTAAAAACAAACAGCAATTGTTCTTAGATTTTGTGTTTTGTAACTATTTATAGAATTAACTTTGATTAAAAAAAATCTAATAATTTTTAAGCATTCAAGGATAAAATAAAAGTGAAAGTTAACTTTATAAAATAAATTATGTATTATTTAATAAAATTTAATTCGTCCCCGTATTTCATAAAAAAAAATAGCCCTAAGTAAATGCCGCACTACTAACCTACTGACGATACAAAAGACAATAAAAGTTTTTGGGTCCCTAAAGGGACCCATCTGTTCTAAACTAAAATATATACAACCCCTATTGCAAAGATTTCAACCATGCAATACAGCTTCAATATTTAAAAAAAAAAAAGACAAATTTGTCTTAATGTAAAAGCAGCCCGCATTATCGGTTAGTTTGATTAATTAACGTAGCACTAGAGCCGCACAGTGGGCTATTGGCGACGGTTCGGGGCCTATCTCGAAGGAAAGACCCGGATGCCCCGTATTTTTGAACCATGGTCAGATGACGAGGACAACACCTGAGCTGGCACCCAACGCCTTCAATAGACGTCGGGACTTTGGACCCCGATCATATTTTTCGTGCACCAGTCCCGTGTACACGCCGATAATTTTTTTGTGGATGTTCTGGACGACTTTTCTAGTTGGCAACTCTCCGATCACAAGATCACTACTTTTTTATATTTCCTTGTCAAGTCCGTCGCACAGGATCGAACCAGGAATCCCCTGATTCCCATGCTGACCCTTTATCCACTGGGCAACGGAGGCCTCCCTCCCTCCTCATTATCGTTATCCGTAATTCATATAATCATGTTGCAAATACAGGATATTAATTATTTAATTCAATGTGTGAATAATTAGCATTAAGTTTACAAAATTCTTAACTTTAATTTTTAATAAATAATAGTTTTATTAAATGTTTTTCGTCGGGCGGACTCCTTCTGGTTACATCGTTACTCCGTCTTGTCGGGCATCGTTACATTGCGGGGAGAAAGGGGAGTTTATTTAATTAACGTCGCACTACAGCTGAACAGTGGGCTATTGGCGACGGTTCGGGGTCTATCTCGAAGGAAAGACCCGGGAACGATGCCTCGTATTTTCTAACCATGGTCAGATGACGAGGACAACACCTGAGCTGGCACCCGACGCGACCTCAATAGGTATCAGAACATTGGATCCCGATCAGATGTATCGTGCACCAGTCCCGTATACACGTCGGTATAATTTGTTGGATGTTCTGGACGACCTTCTAGTATTTTTGTAGCGAAGCTAGTAACCTAAGATCACTATTTTTTTACTTTTCATCGTCAAGTCCTTTGCACGGGCTCGAACTAGCAATCACCTGATTACCAGCTGAATGCCGGGGCTACCACCGGGCCCCCGGGAGGGGAGGGTTGGGGGAGCGGGTATATGTCTAAAGACGTGCTTATTGTCATCAGTTGATAAAGATCACTGCACAATTGAAAGGTTGAACTTAAAAAAACTACCGCCTTATATTTAATATTTCAGCAGACAAAAAAAATTTAAGAAAAAAAAATGCTTTAAGTGTGTATCTTGAATTTCGAATTCTTAAATAATGAGGACAGATCAAATCCCGACTCTTTCTCCTACACCTTAATTAATAAAAACATATTTTAGGAAATACTGTTCAAAAGTGATTTAAAAAAAAAATTAAGGTCATTTGCACCATAGCTATCAGACTAACTGTGAATAATTTAAAGATTTGCATTATTAATGGTAAATATTAATTAGTTTTAAATTTAATAATTAGATTATAGTAGTATCGTAAATTCAATTATTAACAAAATATTTACCAATGATTGCCCCCTAAAAACAATTCTAGATCCGCCCTGTTACACAGCGAAAACAGTGATAAACGAAGTATTGTTTATTAAATTTAATTTTCCGCGGGTCATATCAATGACCCATTCAAAAATACACGCGATAATTTGTAATTAAACCGCCAAATATAAAAATTGCGATAAAGAATTATTTATTAAATTAAATTTTTTAATAAAAATTATCCCGGGTTTTATCAAGAACCATAAACTCGATAATTTGTTATTAAATCACTAAGGATCCAAATAGGAATAAAAGTCTTATTTATTAAATTTAATTTTTTTAATAATAAAATTACAACGAGTTTTATTAAGAGGTCATTCTTCAAACTACATGCGATAATTTGTAGTTGGTCCCCATCTCCGCCATTCCCACTCTCGCTGTTTGTAAAATTTCTTAAGTCCGAAAAAGAATTCACAAAATTTACTTGAAATTAACTCAGAAAAGAATCAACTATAGCGAATCGATTTTTCCCGACAGTCACGAGTTCGATCTTTCTCCTACTGCGTCCCCAATCCGTATCTCCGGACCGAAAAACCGGTTGCAGCAATCCCCTATTTGGCTATGAATCGCCCCGTCGCCAAGCAAATAGTTACCAATATCACTTGCGGAATTCTTACCCAGTCACCGATGACACTATTCTATGGTTTGCTTATATTATTTTTTTTTGTGAAGTGAAGGCCGATTCTTTTATTCAATCTTTTTGCTGTCTATAAATCTTATAAATAGGATATATCCTATTAGAATATTAATTATTTTTGTAAAGTCGTCATAATTTTCAGAGATTTTGAGGATGCTTCATCGAAACAAAAGCTGACGACATCGTAAATAATTTCTCTAGCTTAAGAATGCAGGGTCTTTCCTATGTTAAAATTACATTCCATTTTACAGAGATCTTCACAAGAAATTGCAAAAATTATCTGTTGCAAAATTACACAATCAAAATACTGAATGCGAAGAATGATTTTTTCAATCTGCCAAATGGAATTATTTCTTTTGCATTCCACCCCCCAAATCGAATAAATTTGCCAGTTGCCATAGTAGACAACAGAATTCTGACGAGAACTCATCTCATGGTGGTAGGACAGTAAGCTATTATTTCTAACTATAGTACCCAAATAAGTAACCAAAAATTTATTTGCAATGTGGCCACCCGAGATGGAGAGATTGAAATTATATGAACTCCATCTTTGGCAATATTTAAGGGTGGATTTTTTTAAACGGGCCAAAAGCTGTCTCCAGTACTTTTAACTTAATAAAATCGTATTTTAAGGTTGGAAAAAATTATTATTACTTGCAATGCCATGGCATCTTTCAAATTTTCAGTTAAAAAACCCAAAAAGAATAATAATTCCTTTTTATTTTAAATGCAGAAGTAGTGAAATGTCAATGAGATGACGTGTCGCCAGAAGGAAAACTCATTTTTGAGCAACTCTTTCAGATAGTTTGATACCATCTAAGTCTTAGAAATCGATATTTTAAGATCATTACACCTTTAAAAACGTTTTTTAATATGTTTTGTGATATTTTCCTCTTAAAATATTTTTTATTTGACCGCTTTATGTGTGTCGCCGAACTTTCTGTCAATGGCGTGACGCCGAACATCCGAAATGACCACTAGAATGCTCTATCGTCGACGTAGCGGATATTTATAGAAGACTTTTATGCTTCTTATCTATAATTAAAATATTTATTTACAAGTTCAAATCCGTTTGGCCGTAAATTAAATTTGAAAGGATCACATTGAGACACCTCAAGCAAGCCCTGTCAATGAGATGACAACTTTTTCTCAAAAATAAATTAAAAAGGTAAGTTATTGCTATTTTTTATTCTTATTATCCTCGTGTGTACTAAGCCTAACCCAACAGAAATTACATGTGCGTTGCTTAGGAGACCGGGAACAAGCGATTGTTTACGTTTTGTCAATAGAATGACGTGTCAATTTACCGACGTCTTTCGATTGACTCGCATCATACGATTGACTAAGTGTCATTGCAATAACTTTTTTTTGCTTAAATAGATTTTAAAGCTGAATATAAACAGTGTATTTGGTGAACATTTAATTTGTTTTGTTAAATAAAGTAAGTTCAAATGAAAAATCTCGCACAATTTTTCGGGATCTCCGCAAAAAATCGAATATTATTATCTTTTTGAATGACTTTAATCCGCTAAATTTTACTACTTTATTTTGATAATTGGTGAAGAATCAGATCGATATTTATGCATTATTGAGGAATACTAGTTTTGTGTGTATCTTTTAGTGAATTTTTAAAGATAAATTTTAATATATATATATATATATTAATAATATTTCATATTTATTATTAATCATGATTAATTTTATTTTAATAATGAAAGTTTAATGGACAATTAGAATAAAATTTAGTAAATGTTTCTTTTTTCTTTTAACAGAGCACTACATTAATTAAAGAACTTTATTTGGCTTCACATCTGAAAGTGGATATTTATAAAAAAAAAAAGGGGGTAAGACAAAAATACTTGAGGGGAAAAGATACAGAGGGAAGAGGTCATGAATTCATATCTTCGATAAATGCACTTTTAAGTTAGTGAAGATACTTCACTTCAGTGTACCCAAAGAAGAAAGTTTCTTGTTCATAAAAAAAAACGTAAAATGTTTATAAAATGAAAGAAAGAAGGTGAATACTAGAAATCAAAAATATGTAGCTAACATGTCTGAATCTCAAAGAGAAAAGGAAAAAAAATAGACATATCAAAAGAAGAAAGAAATGAATTTGGTCACAGGAATACAGGATTTAACATCTCCACATCATTTAGTACAGTGGCCAACAATTAAGACCACAGAGCGCATGCAGTTTGAGCACATTTGCACCCTATATTAATGATGGTCTTGGAAGAATTATGCTGGTAGACACAATCCATTTCTTTTCGGATGGACCAACATCCCAATATAGGAACAGGTCAAACATTTACTTCTTACTGAACCAAACATACATATTTTTTTAAAATGTCAAATCACTTTAATGGAGTTTCAGTGAAAGTGGTCATGGAAAAAGAGCTAGGGTTGGCATTGG
Source organism: Troglohyphantes excavatus (assembly GCA_963932185.1). Classification (NCBI taxonomy): domain Eukaryota; kingdom Metazoa; phylum Arthropoda; class Arachnida; order Araneae; family Linyphiidae; genus Troglohyphantes; species Troglohyphantes excavatus. The sequence goes on along the minus strand of OZ010668.1, from coordinate 30,683,102 downwards.
TAGATTCCTAAAAAGAAAAGCAGATTCTTTTGTTGGGCATAGCAGTGATATAACTACAGCAGAATATTTTGTTCGAGTTTTCAATAACAACAGTGACAGTAGGGTCCTTCTGATAAAAGAGAGATAAATAGAAGAAATGAAAAAGAGCATGCCTAGCACATTGCCTGCAATCCATCCCTAATATTATAAACATTCATCAAATAACCCACACCAAAGAGGAAACCTTCTACATTATACTTGAGAAATTTGAGCTGTTTTATTTGTTCTCTGAGCTCTCCATATGTCCATATTTATATTAAGTAAAGATTGCTTAAAGTTTGTTGTTGTATCCACCGAACGAGCTTTGCACATCCTTTTTTTATACAATCTCATTTATATTTAGTTTATTAATTTCTAGCATAATTTTGATTAAATTAAATGCAATATCCTTAACCAATAACTTTAGCTAATGTAGCATCAAGTAAAACTACCAAAATTGAACTGGTAACTGCAACATAATCATCTGAAGAGGTAACAGTAGGGGATTGGATTATTGTTGTTTATGACGGTACAAGGTATCCAGGTATGAATGTTTAACTGCATCGTTAAAGCGATAAGATTATATTTAGCTTATACTTAGAAATTAAAATTCAGACAGTACTGTTGAACTTTTTTCTATGAAGGTATTAGTGAGAAGAATGGGAAGATAAAAGTTTCTTTCATGACTCGATATCGGCATTCCTTTTAATGGTTCAATAAAGCAGATATTCAAATTTTAAATAAAACATAAATATATGCAAGATTTCCCCTCCAATTCAAATTAACTCTTGGATGTTTTAAAATTGAAAACATTGCAGAAATAAATGTTAAATTAAGTCAAATGTCCACATAATTAATATATCATTTTCTTTATCTAGCTGTAAATTATTTATGTATATAAAATTATTATGTTTGACAATGGAATGGTATTAATGTTAACGAAATTACATTACTGTCAATGGGGTGACGTTAGTGTCAACGGCGTGACTATGTAATAATTATTGAAATCCTAAATATAAATATTAAATTATTTAAATTTATTGCAGAAAAGGTAAGAACTATTGACTTATCATCCATAAAAATACCTTTTGGATATTTCTTAGAAACTTACAATAACTTATAATAATTATTTAATGATATATTACAATTAATTTTTAATTTTCTGACTTTTTTCATTATTTTTTCAAAATAAAGCTGACATATATTACTTTTTTCATACATTTCTTTTATATACTGTAAAATCTCTATACTACATGAAAAAAAAGTTATAATATATGTAAATTTGGTTTGTAAAGAGCAGCTTAAAGTGTGTCAGCCAATTGACATTTTCTTGCAGTTGCCACAAAAGAAAGTCCAAATTAAGTATGTTACACTAGAAATACAGCTTCAAATCTAATAAAACAATATTCTATATTTATATACATAACTGTTTTCATCATTATCCAACTTATATTATTAGATATTTTTTTCAAAAGTTTAAATCTCATTTTGGCCCGTTATAAAAAATCCACCCTTAAACTATTTTTGTCTCCAAAACATGCAATTCCCATAAAAATCTTTTCACTACATCTGTTTGTACATCTACATGTTTTTATCATTTTAGATAACCAATGGCCCAACCAGTTTATTCTAACCAGCAAGTTGAGCTAGAAGCATTTTTCGCTGATACCAACAACATATGTGTTTGTTCAAGAGTTCAACTTAGGTAAGTGTAGTATTTGAGAAATAAAAATCTGAAGAGGCAAGGTTTTTTTTTTACTCATCCAAAAGCTGGTTTATTCCTAGTGTCCGGTGCCCTCGCCAATTGGGATTTGGCGTAAAGTTTATATTTTGGCAACCCTACTTGATGACGCGAGATGCATCTAGTTTAGTATTGGTTTCACGTATTTCTGCCATTTTTGAATTTTTGTTGGCTCGCGTGGTTGTGAATTTGATTTTTCTGAGCTAACGATGTATACGCTGATGAAGTTTATTTAAATAGTAGGTATTTGTGGGAGTTGGAAATGAAAGGTAAACGTGCCGTGATGGATTGGTGCATTGATGCCGGATTGTTGTCTAACCAGCGAACGTGGAAGGGCCCCGCTGCAATTCACTGTGGAATGGGTTTATGAGTCGAACCATGGATACATTATGCAGCAAATGATCGACTGCCTGGAGGGTGGAATGGATGTGATCCTGAGTAGTCGGAGGCCGGGGACTACAAAATCGACGTCAGGAGTCTGTGATTTTAGGGCGCGTTATGCCTGTGCGCTTAAGAGTGCTGTCGAAATGCCCCAAACGACTGCCCGAAGGATTGCCTGTAAGCACCATGATCGACTGCCCGGAGTGGGTCATAGATGTGATCATGAGTAGTCAGACGCCGAAGACCACAAAATCGGCAAAAAAGGAGTCTGACTTTACTGCACGGTACGTGTGTGCGCTTAAGAGTGTTGTCGAAGTGCCCCAAACGACTGCCTGTAAGCACCATGATCGATTGCCCGGGGGACATTGTTACCTTCGAGATAAACGCCGAACTGCTGCCAACAGCCCAATATAAATTCTAGTGGGATGTTAGTTAACCAAAACAAATCTTCGGAATCAATTCTAAACCGTCGCCATTAGCCCATTGTGGAGCTCAAGTGCGACCAACGCAATGTGCGCCATTTTGATTTGGCAAAAAAAAAACGTCATTTTTGGACTTGGTGACAACGGGGCACCGTACACTGGAAATTCACCCAAAAGCTCTATAGTATGTACTGATTTGGAAGATATACTATAAATAATAACATTTTTAAATTTCAAAAGTTGCTCTTTTGCAATTAAATAGCTTGTTGATAATTTTTAATTATTCATTTCTGGTTAAAATATTATTAATTATGTTAATGGTTACATCTAATAACAATATTCGATAATTAACTGTTTGATTGGAAATCTTTCTGTCATTTTTTTTATTTATTGGACTGCCTCTCGTCCACCCTTTTACTAGATACATATGCTTGAAAACGCAATAGATTGCAATACCAAACATGCCCTAAGATTATCAAAGTTTGTACTATACCATCCGTTGTAAAAGAAAATCTGATCCATTTACTTATTACTTATTTTTTTTTATGAAGTTATAAAATTTTGGTTAAGAGTTACGTGTGATAGCGGATTTGGCTGTGTTTTTAAGTAGTCGCCAAATGAACTCATGCGTTGCGCATGCATCTTTTTTTTCTGATCTTTATGGTTACTTCCGGTTAAACAACTCGAGTGTTGCATCGTATTTTCAAACCACGGTCAGATGACGAGATTGATTGAACGGATGACGTCCACTGCATAATAGGCTATCAGTGACATTTCAAAATTAATTTCGAAAGATTTCTATTACGTTGGATGAAATAACGTCACACTTGAATTCCACAATGCTATCAGTGACAGTTTAGAATTTATCGCGAAAGTTTCCTTTCGTTAATTAACTTGTAATTCGTTGTAATGTAGAAGTTTGGATACAGATGTTCTGCTAATGCTTATGCATAGCTTTTGTCTTCCAATTGTAGTTGAAATTTTTGTTACAAATTTTTATGCCTTAAGGTATTAATTATATTATTAAATCACTGAATTCTCATTCAAATTTTCTATAGAATTAATCTATTTTATTTGTTGAATTTGTTTCATCCTATATCAATTAACTTGCAAAATATTGGAATCTGTATATGAGGCAATGCATTTGGGAATTGGGAAAATATGTTTTCCTTTGAATCTCTTGAATATAACAATGGGATTTTTGTTTGCTCCTCGACTGTTCACAATGTACCTAAACAATTACTCCATATAATTTTTTGAAAAATTATTGCTAAGTTCCACGGTACGAAATTAAAAGATAAGTTAGACGTCATATGCTCTTCACAATGTTTTTTTTTATTTCCCGAAATGTTCTGCTTCGGCGTAATTTTAAAATACTATTGCTAGTTGACTAATTGCTTAAGCAGAGTTGCCAACTGTTACGATATTTTTGCAATACTTAAAGCTTCTTTTGCATAAAATTATAAACTTGTTTCTGTTTTTACTTTAAAAGTATCACCATCTTACTGACAGAATTACTCAACAGTGCGAGAGCAATGATTGAATATTAATTTTTATTATTATAAACGTTTGAGATAGCACCAAGGGCAGCTGAAGTCACACTCCTGTCACTGGCCAAAACGGAAAGCAGTATGGGCGAATGCAAAGTCGTATAATAGATTTCGTTTTTCCCCTTAGAGTTCTGCTAAATTGTTCCTAAAAACTGAATTTTAAATAGTTAAATGTAATTTATTTAGCAATAGATGCATAATTGAACTCGCAGTTATCAAAAATTCCATTTTTATTACTAATAACTCAGTAAAACTTGTTAAATATGTAAAATCTAAATTATTGCATCGGCTTTAAGCATAGCAGAAAACATTGTTTGCGGATTACAAAGGAGATGAGGGGTTGAAGGGAAGTGGAGTGAGCTCATCAAACCAGTTTTGGGTGGAATTTTCAGTAGTACTAGTAATTTGCACATGCATGATCATTTATTGTTGATAAATATGCCCGTCTTATAAAACATAACTTTTGTTTATTCCTCAACTATTCATAATGTAAACAATACATATTCAGGTATATGAATTTTTGAAAAATTATGACTAAATGCTGGATTTTACAAGCAATACATATTTTTTATTTCTCAAATCTTTTCATTGTTTATTTACCATACTTTAAATCAACAAACTTCAAATGAAAATAATTAGTTTTAAGTTTTGAAGAGAAGATGTACCTATGTTTTAAGTTACAGCATTTTGTCTAATTACTTAGCCTTTTCAATTTCTTATATAAAGGGATTACACCAAAAATTCATGGAATTATCAAGAAGAAGCTTTAAACAATGACCAATTTATTGGCAACTATGATAACACAGCAGAAAACTACGAGAATTCCACTGAAAACTCGGTCTCTACTGAAAATCATAAAGATTTAGAGGAGAACTATGATGAAAAGCCTGTCATGCCATTTGAGGGAGAGTACCAAGATGACATAGAGTTAATGAAGAGTATGGGCTTGCCTATAAATTTTGGTTCTAAAGTAAGATTTTGTAATAATATACTAGTGTATTTTTTAACTTTTAATATAACAATTTATGGGTCAGATTTACTGTACGGTCACCCTTGGCGCGATTTTTTCCACATTTGGCGATACATTTTATTAAATGGCAACCCCTCTCGGACCCGACAAGGAATTGCAGCAACCCTATTGGACAACAGTTGTTTTCTTTAGATCTCGCTCGTGCAAAATGGCGACTTTTGGCGAGATTTTGAAAAGGTCGCCAAGGGAGACCGTATAGTAAATTTTTACTCAATTTATAATTATTACTTTCTTATTTTCAAATTGAGCTATTTTCATACAAGTACTAAACTAAGTAAAACCCAAAACATGAAAAAGATTTTTATTTTTTTTAGTCTGTAATTTAAGTGAATTTAAATTATTTTAAGATTTAGTTAAATGACGAAAATATTGACTTGCATGCCTGGTGTAAAAGTCTTGAATAGATTTAGACATCCAAGTAACTTTGTAATTATAGTATAACATGTTTGGTGCAATTAAAGGAAATATATTGCCCCAAAAGTAAAATAACTTTTTAATAGGTTAAATGGTAAACTTTTTACTACACTATAAATACAGCTAGAATATACTGCTAATATTTGTAAAATACTTGTTCTGATAGCATTCTATCACACTTGCATAAAATGTTTAGCTTGCATTTCAAATTTTCAAGAAGTATATTGTACCGAAATATTGATGTAAAATTAATCCTTTGCAGGTTTTAATTAATAACTTTTTTTTCATTCACTGTTCTATCGCATGTTTTTAGTATTTTATTTGCTAATTTAATCATTATTTTCTTTCAGACCAGACATAAACCAAAGAAAAGAGCCCAATATTCTTATGATTATGAGGAAGATGAAAAGTACGATGAGCTCTTTGAAGACTATGATGTACAAAAAGCAAATGTTAATCATTTAAATAATGAAGATGTCTCTTTTGAAGCACCCCATCTTGAGGATTCCAGAAAGTTTGATGCAGAATGGCAAGCATATTGGAAACGCAACGGTGATACTCTCATTTTAAATAGCTGGGTTCAGAAGTATAAAGACTACGTAAACCCCAACTACGTTCCAGAATCTGTGTCCGGCACAATTTGCGACACTTCTTCTAACGATTATAAAAAAATTAACCAAGTTATTGACGAGTTCCAAAACGTGAATGTCGTTGATTCCACTGGAAATGAAAGCCTAAATATTTCCAAAGAAATCAGCAATTCAGTAAATGAAGATGCTTATAAAACTGATGATCAGTTGAATTCGAAAACCGATGATACGGAATGCCTCACCGAAAGCAATGCTGAAAATCCAGAAGAATGTTTAATAGAAGATACTGAACAAAATTTTTATGATGATTTTCCTGCTCATAAAACCTACAATAACATGTTTTCTGTGAAATTTCCTTTTAAGGATGAATCCCACTCGATTCCATGTACCAATGAAGCGTGGGATGAACTATGGATTCAGCACAGTGACGAACAATATTCATATCACTATGAGCTATTCAGAGACTTGCACTTAGATGAGATCTATCCTGTCCTTGGTGATGAAGCAAGCACAGATGATATTATAACAGGTATAGATGAGAACGACAAATGTACATTTTGCGGAAGGCAGTACTGTTATTTCTGTGTAGGAAATGAGCTTGAGGATTATGCCTTGCCAGGGAATGTGGTATTGAATGAGGTCTGTGCAGAAGGTACTATTCCTTTTTAAGCACATTGTGAAATAAATAAAAAATATTGTACTTGTTTTCAAATATGTTCTGTTAATTAACATGAGTCTCTTTTGCAGAGCTGCCAGTGAACTGTACTGAAGTCTCTTCTAAAATGGAAGTGTGCAGTGATAATGATGGTCCTAGTGAGATGCCTGTCAAAGTTAAAAGAGAGTAAGCTTTATAAATGTTTGACTTGCTATGTTTCTATGCACTGAAGTGTATGTAAGAAACATTTTGTGTTTCTTAATAGTAAATTATATATACACTTAAGCATATTTTTGCTGTTATCTTTAGAGATATAGTTTAATTGCTCAGTATCTGTTAAATACTGATTTAAAATCATATACACAAACTATGCTACAAATGCTGTGCCTTGCTTACTTTGGACTTATAGAAATAGTTTTTTTTTTAAATTTATTGATTTATATCAGGTTTGACAATATCAAAATCAGCATATTTTTTTTAAATCAGAGAAATAAATTTAATATTCGAAATCAACAATGATTGATATTTACTTAATTTTTAATAAAAAAAAATATTTTAAGAAATTCTTTGTAAAAAACATAACCACGCATTAAGCTGCTTTGTACAAAATGTTGACCCTGAAATATCATTGACAGAGATGACATTAACATATACAAGTCTTCTTTATCAAGCTAAAATTGTTTTTTGTTTAAATTTGTTTGAAGAATTGTCTCTGAAATAATTCATTTTAAACTGTTCAATTCATACATTAATTCGATGATTGCATAGAAAGAATTTGCTCTCATATTTGAAAGATATTAATATTTGAACTTTCTAAAATAGTTTCTTGTATATTTATAATTAAAATATGTATTAAATCATAATTTTTTTTATTGTAGTCATCCTTCTGACAGTGAAGAAAATGAAACACCTTTTGAACATTTAAAAGATTTAGGCTTTATTATCAAACCTAATGATTCATTGAAGTAAGTAATTCTACGTTTTTGTTATTGTAAAGCATGTAAATGCACAACTATTTAAATTTTTTTTAAATAGACAAAAACTTGTTTTTGATCATGGAAAAAAAATATGTATATTTGTAACATTTACAATGTTGTATAAGTTTATTAACATTTTGTGAAAGTGTACATGATACAAAATACACTACTACCATCAATTCATTGAAAATTATTCTATGTATCATATTTTTCCTTATAAATCTCTATTAAGTAACTAGAATGCATAATTTTTGTTTTAAACTTAGACTATAAGACTAAAATTCTATTAATTATCATTTCCACCAATCGTACGTATTGAGATCCAACGCATCATCATTTAAGTTTAAAATATCTAGACTTAACTACATCAAGGTTTTTTTCAAATCACAACAAGTTAAATCACACCTTATCTGTCGTTTGATTATTGGCAATTGAAGAATATTTTATTGATATTTAAGTAAATGTTCCTGATCTGTAATATATACAGTCTTTAAAGTACGGTTTTGATGAGATAAAAGGACATAACTTTGCCATTTGAGAATGTATTGGATAATTTGAGTACAATGTAGTATTCACACTTCATTAACAATAATGGCTGAACATACATAAAATTATCAATACAATATGTTGCAGTAATGATATAACTTGTATTGTGGTGAGTTTGTATTTTTTGTAATTTGGTAGTGGTATTTTAAAACACAAAGCAATACAACTTAAAGTAATAACAGACATTTTTTTCTTTTTTTTTTATTAGAAAAAAATGTCAGTGATAATTACGTAACTCAGCCTTGAAAGTTTTCATTTACCTTTCTTTCAATTTCTATATTTATAGAAATTATTTCATAAATGTATTTTTTTTAGGATAAAAAGTAAGAAAAAGCGCAAGAATAGGCACCAGAAAAAATGGAAATGCCCAATTGAGATGATTAAGCAAAACCCCACTACTGATGAAATAGAAAAGGAGGTTAGATGGCTCAATATGCTTGATGTTTATGAATTGAATAATATTTTACATTGTGTGTGAAATTAGTAAAATATGGAATGTCTTCATTCTTTGTATTTCTTCTAAACATTTTTATCTTGTGAATCATAGCAATTTTGATGCATTGTTATATGTAAATTTATAAAGGATATCCACTTTATGATAATTTGTCTATCTTTTATATGTTTGGTTAACACTAAACGGTACGATTTTATTTTACGAATATTAGTGCGAATTAAATAACTTAAATTTTTCATATTAAATTTATATTTGTTATAGTGAAAAGTTACCCTTTTTTGCATATGTATTTTTTAAATACATCTTTTTTACAGGATAATGCTTCTAAAGAACAAAAAGAAGGCAGTGTAAATGAGTCTATTACAGTTGCAACCAATTCAAATGAAGAAGTTGAATTTTCAGCCATTAATGACCCAACTTTTAGGAAGTATTGGTTGCAGCGATATCGCTTGTTCAGCCTTTTTGATAGTGGAATTAAGTTAGATAAAGGTATCAATGTTATTGTATTAAGAATTTTTTTTAATGCTCATTAGATATTAAGATAATTCTTTAATTAAAATAAACAAGAGTTCTAGTTATCGAAAATGTTGCTTTTGCTCAAAAAATATAATTTACTATAACGTACTGAACTTTTTTTTAGTTGCTATTTATTTGCAATTTTCCATATTTAATAAGTTTCCAATATCTTAATTTTATTCTTTGGATTCCATAAAAATTTTTCCTAAATATGACCATTCTACTAGATTTTTAATAATGATATAAACCTGAAAGAGAAAAAACTTGCATTTTTTCTGTGAAATTTTTGTTTTCCTTTTTTTGAAAGGGGAAAATCTCTGCAGTCATTATCAAGCAATTACTAAAGTTCCAAAATTGAACAATGGCAACTCTCGGAAAAGTAATTTACTGATCTCTAAACCATCGGCATTAAAATGTCAATGTTTCATTTGTAAAACTATAAAAAGAACAAGCCACATTCAAAAATAGTTAATAACACATCTGTTTCTATTTTATATTCATGGAGGTTCATGATGCACTCACAAGAGAAGCTGTTTGCTACAGATATATGTATATAGAAGAAACAAGGAAGACGAACACATTTTGATGTGAAAACCTAATTGCCGACTAAACAAAGATGAAAAAAACTGATAGGACAATAGTGTGACTTAAAAAGTTAAACATGGGGTTATATAGGCGTAGGAAGTAGGGGGGCTCGAGCCTCCCCAGGAATTATTTTGAAGGGGCTCAGCCCCCCCCCCCCCCCCCCCCCCCAATATTATACTTTTTTTTTAAATTACTTAAAAAACCAATCGTGTATAAATAGAGAATTCCTACAAAGAGGAATTCGAAAGGAAGCGCCTCTTATTTATTATAATCGTATTTCCCATAATTTATTCCCTTTGAAATAGTAAAACCATCAGATTCATGCAATATTTTCTAAACATCTTATATTGTTGAAATTTCTTTTTTTAGAAAATTACATTTTGTTAAAGAAAGTTAAATAGAGACGAGTTCCTCAAATTTGAAAAAATTAATATTTTAAAGTACAATACGGACATTTAAAATTACTATTAATCTTTTCCTGGTTACTTTATGTTCTAAAGCTGTCCAAACAAAAACGGATACAAGTTAAAACATTTAACAAGTTAAACACTGGTTTGTAAAAGTTTAAAGCATTGATTGTTTGTTTTTTAATTGTTTAATACCTCGCAACTCTGTACTATTTTATATTGTATAACCAGTGTTCACTCTAGGTGTTTTTTGAAGGGCGGTCCGCCCTGCCCGCCCTTTTTTCATCTCAATAGCGCCCTCATGCCCCTTTTTACAAAAATGCCGCCCTCTTTTGAAAAAATTCCGCCCTTCTTGCCCTTTTCAGTCAAGCACAAACATCATTGCTTTCCTAGTTGTGTTTAATAAAGGCATCGATTAAAAAATATTAGTGTGTAAATTGGAATTAAGTGAATTATGACAGTAGAAAAACAAACTCCTTTATAACTGCGCGTGTTGTAAAATCGCGATGATTCCGCGGTTATTTCGAGCACGGGGCATTCCACAAATCCTATTGGTTGCCTGCGCCTGCATATGAAATTCGAAGTTTTTTTTTTAAAGAGAATATGGTTTGGGACTAGGTATGGATTGGTTTGCGACTAGGCATTTTATTACCAAATTTTGGATTTAAGTAGCCTTTTTATCAGTTTTGTAAGGGATCTGATTCCTACTTACAGAGTTGGTTTTTAGGGAAAACAATAATTTAAAAATATCAAATTTTAGATTTCAAATACTATTTTCATAATGCGACATCAATTTTGTACGGGTCGTTCCTCCGAGATAAGCCCCGAACCGTTAACAATAGCCCAATATGCAGCTTTGGCGTAATGTCAACCAACAAATCGGATTTTTTTTTTTTTGGTCACGGGTCCGATGTGTCAATGTGTGGCCACGCCCACAATTTTTTTTTTTTTAAAGTTAACTTTAAAAACAAGAAGTGCCTTTTTAAAAATTGGGTGCCCTTTTACTGCCAACAGCGCCCTGCCCCTTTTTATTTCTAGAGTGAACACTGGTATAACAATATATATATTGAAAAAAAATTCAGCCCCCCCTAAAAAAAAGAAGTTCCTACGCCACTGTGGGGTTACATAAAAGTATGATCCTAGTTTAAAAAAGATGTATGCGCCCGAAACTTATAAAATATGAATCTACTTCTCTCAATGATAATGTAGTGTTTAGTTAAATATAGCCTCATTACCAATTTATTATTTCATTATGAACCTAAATTTATAAAGAAATAAGTATATTTGTTAGTATTTATAGTGGTTTGAGAATCAGGCAATTAATTATATGTGTTAGTGAGAGTGAAAACTTAAAGGATTTTGACAAAAAGATAATTTTTGACAATGCCAAATATGTTTATATTATTCAATTTAATATAAAATGTTTAACTGTTATTTTTTTTTTTTTTTAATTTTCATATTTTTAAAAAAATCTTTTTAATTCTGCCAAGGAAATCTTTTAGTTCCTTAAAAAACATGTTTTTCATATATTACTTATAGTAACCTTTTTTACAGTTCAACTTGTATAATTGTAAATTAACTACCTGCGGCACAACTACTTAATTATATTTTTATATCATAAAATTTAGTTTCATATGCCCTCCCAAAATTCAATTAGAAGCTACATCCTAATGAATGTGCAATTTTTAATGAATTATAGTTTAATATTTTCAATGTTCTCGTTTTGCTAGATTTTTTATATTTTCAGGGTGTCCAAAAACAGGAAAAACCGGGAAATCAGGGAATTGGACCATTCTGGAAAAGTCAGAGAATTTGGGATTTTTTTGAAAAAATCAGGGAATTGATAAAAAAAATATTTTTAACTTGATTTCTGGCTGTGAAACATCGTTGATTGATTGCAAATATTCAAATACTTTTTAAATGTAATCAAAAAGAGAGAAATTGCGTATGGGACTTTTAAAAGTGAACATTTTCTCTTTCAAGGTCGTAGAAACCGTTCCGAAATACTGATGTTTCTAAAATTTGACAAACCAATTGGCTATCTATAGCTAGGTACTTGCCCGCCCACTCAATTTATTTTAAAAATAGATCTTTCAAATGTTTAAAACTTGCTAAGTTTCTAGTGAAATTCAAATTTCTTTTGAACACCCCTAAAATGATTTTTTTTTTCTGTTAAACTTGACGAAACTGTTGTTGCCTCTATTATTTTTTGGGTACATTTTAGATCTTAGGAAATATATTTTGTGTACTAAGCTGTATATCTTAAGATACTGGATTAGATTTAATAAATTAGTTTTATTATTAGGGATAAGTATTCATTGGGTTTCTACTTTTTGAGTGTTTTGGATTTTTTTTTTTTAAATTGGGGTTACTTTAGTCTTTGATCTTAAAGTACAATGACTAATAATCTAAGAGATATATTGCACTTACTTGGACTTTTATGATTTTTAAGTAGCATTTTGAATTATTGATATTTGGTAAATGCTCTGGAATTTTGAATTTGGGGTACATTAAATTTTTATGCATTGATTATTGATTTTTGGATGTTAAACTTTGGTTGCACTTTTTGGGGAGTTAGAAAATCAAGCGAAATAGTTAGTAAACTTATATATTAAAAATAAATATATTTTTGGGAAATAATAAGATGTCAAAGCATATCTTGCATAATAATAAGGAATAATAATACATTTTTAAAATATTGCCGGAAAAAAAAGTATGGCTTGCAAGGAAATATCAGGGAAAATCAAAATGCTTTCCCTGTGGACACCCTGATTTTGAACAAATTTCTTGTGACTGATTTTTGTGCTTATTATTATTTAAAATTAATTTTTTAGAATCGTGGTTCTCAGTGACTCCCGAGAAAATTGCCAGTCATATAGCCGACAGGTGCTGTTGTGATATTATAGTGGATGCCTTTTGTGGAGCTGGTGGAAATTCTATTCAATTTGCCATGAGGTGTTACCATGGTAAATATTTTTTATTAAATTCGCAAGTGTAATTTTCTGATATTGGTACAATTCTGCATTTGTTGCATTGTTATTTAGAAATATAACTCCACAAAAACTTGGCTCTAGAAGGAGTGTCAGATTTAAGATACAATCTCCTACCTTTGCCCTTATTCCTGACACCCTTGTCATGTTATGGAGCACTAAGTTTTTCAGCCTTCTATACCTGACACATTTTTTAAATGTTCAGTTTAAGGCTATATTTGATGAATTATGGAAGGTAATTTATAATAATTTTTGAATAAATGTTTATAGTCCGAACATGAAAAGAATATTGGCTCCCATCTAAACTAGTTCTTTTAGTGGTCAGACTGTAAACATGAAGTCTTAAATTTTTTATTAATTAGCTTCCATAATTTCTTTAAACATTTTTTTAATCAGTAGGCTATTTAAAAGGCTGAAAAACATGCTCCTTAAGCTGACATAAAGATGTCAGAATAAAGGGGAAAGGTAAGAAATTGTATCTTAAACTTGATGGCACTTGTTAAATTATAATTTTTATTGAAGATTATTTTTTAAAGTGTCGGGTTTTTACTGTGTTTTCTAATAAACTAGAATAGTTATGGAATTTCATACCACTTACTAATTAATTTTCTTGCTAGAAATATGCTCAATGGCATAAAAATATGCATTTTTTTTATGACATACTCCCATTTTTGTTTGTATTTTTGTGTTCTTGCTCAAGAATTTTCAACTTAAAAGGTAACTCAATGCTGTGTTCTTGTTAAGCGTTTTTCAAAGGGCGCCGCGCCCTGCCCTTTTTTTTTGTAAGTGCCGATTCGCCCTGCCCTTTTTAGAAGTGAAAAATGTGCCCTGCCTTTTTTTCAATATCTTCTTTGCGCCCTGTAATTAAAAAAATATTTTCTCACAAAAACGTAGGTCTGTAGGATTGCCTTGGGATCCCAATCGTACCCTTTGCCCTTTTACATAACAAAAAGTGCCCTTTTTTAAAACTATGTGAACACTAACTCAATGAAAATTAACTGCACACATTATACTGAACAAATAAAAAAGATGTGGAATTGAAATTAAAAAAACATATTTACTTTTAACCAGTGCTCGATTTCTAGAAATAGAGGTACCTTAACTGTAGCCTTCCTTGGGGTGGGAATGCAATGCATCAGCCATTAAACCCAAGTCTGGAATCGTAATTTTTTTTTTCCTAAAGAGAAGTACTGGAACGCCGTTTCAGTGTGTTTCGGCTCAAATTGAGCCCTGCCTTTAACTATATTTTTATGTTACTAGAAATTTTATATTTAATTGAAATTAATGTAAAAATACTCTGTATAAAACTCTTAGCCAAATTATCAAAATAAGAAAATAGATCAAAGTATGGAAGTTTTTATATTATGTATTGGAATGGATGTAGTTAAATAGTTTTTAAGAAATCTTAAAAAGTATAAAAAATTGTCTAGTTTCATTTAAACTGTTTTGAGTCTTTTAAGAACATTATATATTTTTTGTTTTAGTTATAGCAATTGATATTGATCCAAAGAAAATCGAGATGGCTAAGCACAATGCAAAAGTGTATGGTGTTGAAAATCATATAAACTTTATAGTTGGTGACTACTTTGACATTGCCCATCGCTTAAAAGCTGATGTGGTTTTTCTCAGTCCTCCTTGGGGAGGCCCTACATATTTGGATGACAAAGAATATGACCTTGGAAAAATTGAGCCAGACATATATCCTTTTAATAATTTTATTTCAGAATTTTATATTTAATTCCATTGCTTATAATATTGTCTATAAATCTATTATATATTTGTTACTTTTTGGATAATAGATACTATATATTTTACCATAAGATGTGATATTTTTACTATATCATATAATTTCATACTTGGAATTTACATAAGGTCAATGTTTCAAATTTTTTAATATTATAAGTGATATAATGTCAACTAAATACTGATTAATTTGATAATCAGTTCCTTATTGAAGTAATAATATTAACTTTTAATAGATGATTTGAGTGGGAGTTATCACATAAAATAAAATTTTAAGTTTTAAGCGTGATTTAATTTCAGATACACCTTTCTAACTTATGAATGTAAAATGTTGCTAAAAAAAAAATACTATATAATACTAAAAAAATTTTAATGCATTTTCACTATCGATAGTTTGAATACTCAGATAGTTTATATAGTAAAATGTTGTTAGGAATTCCATTAGAAGTTTTATTGTTTAGTTATTCCTTCATTTCTATATACTAGTTAATTATTCATACGTTTCTAGATTTCCAATTTGATTAAATCTTGTTTGTATTTTGAATTAATGAGTGTGTGTTTTTTTTTTAAACCTAAGCACTTTTTAGAAGAATAAATTACAGATTTAAAATACTATTTCATAATTTCAAAGGCTTGCCTTATTAGTTTCATAGAAATTTTATAAATATAATCCAAATTGATAAACTTAACTGATAAAAACCATAATTAAAATATAACTTTCAATAGACATTTTAAGAGGCCTCAAATATACGAGTTCTTAAAAATTATTATTGTTTTCCAGAATCTTGTTTAAGCTTATAAATAGACTGAACTTTTAGCCTGTTAGCAGGAACTATTCTGTCATTGACATTGTTGACAAATATTCTGCTTCGAGGACCTTTAGATTAAAAAAAGCTTTGTTTTTTAAAAGACATCTAAGTTACAATCTTAGTTAACAAAAGTTTTTATGACAATGTGTATTTTACTTTATATCTATTTTATTTACACTTTTGGACAATGATCATTTAACTTTTTTTGTAACAATAAAAAAGCATTTGTAGGTGATGAAAGTAAAACTAATGTCAAACAATATTTCCTAAACTTAAATTTGTTTGTGACTAAATTTCTTTTTATAAAAACATTAAATGTCACAATAAATCTGTGTTTAAGCTTTCTTTTATAAAGCTGTTATCAATTTAGCTAATGTGTCAAGATTTTTTTAGGTTTTTCTAAAACGTTTTAAAGTCAATTTTTAACTAGTTTCTTCCAATTACTTGCATTTCTATTCCATTCCATATGATATGGCATTAATCCTGCATGTTTTTAATTTAAGTTTACGTTTTTTTCCTACCATTTTTATGACCTTGCTAAATATCCCACAAAACATTGCTACTTAGTATGCCTCTATTTTTTATAATTAATTGCAATAATGATAAAGAAAATATCATTCAAAAATGTTTTAGCAAAGCTAAAGTTTTCTAGATTTCGAAATTCTATTTTCCCACTTTAACGAAAATGGATGTAAATATTTTCAGAAAATGTGATTTCTTTTAAAATTGTGCAAAAAAAATTACGGCTTAAACATGACCTTGTTAAAGTTTGTTGTTTTGTTTATGCCAGTGTTTCATCATGTATATTCCTTAACATTTAATACATTCAAAACCTTTGAAGTAACTCGGAGGATTACCAATAATATTGCCTTGTTTGTACCAAGAAATACAGTTATTAATCAGGTAAAGTTTATTTTTATCTGTTTTAGGATTATGGTTCCGTATTATACTTTGAATGACTTTTATATATCAGTAATGATTCATATTCAAGATAGAAGTTGTGTAAATAATCCTTTCATTATTCTGTGGATAATTTTTTGCCTGTATTTATAAGGATTAAGAAGGTAATGCCTCCCATACCAAGTTATTGGTTACTTTGCTTTGATTCTGCATCACAAACTAAAAGCATATGTAGGAGTCTGAGAATACGAATAGACCCATAACTACATTGTTTGTTTTTTATGAAAAGACCTTAAAGTTTTTAGTTCCCCATGTGCATCAATATGTTGGTCGATTAGTATTATATTGGGTATTATTGTTTTCAGGTTCAATATCCAAAAAGTCTTTGTACTGAGATAAAGCATGTTGAGTTTTATTCATTATAACTCGAAAACAAAAAAATTAGATTTGGTCTGTTTGTATTCTCAGTCTTCCATATGTGGTAGCCACTATAAATAGGCAATTAAGACAATCATTTTGGCTTATTCATCTGTAAGTCTCAATTGTTTTATCCCTTCTTTGATTGTATGGTGGTCGGGTATTTTTGGATATTGGAATTATGAGTTAATTTAAGAGTAATATTATATCATTAAAGGTGATTTATATTCATAAAATTCAAAACTATTTAAAAGTTACTTTGAACTTTATTAATTTCAATGCATATGTATATCCAACTGGACACAATTTGTTTTTATTACAATTTGTTCTTAGAACTTTCGTTTTTAGGAAGGCTGTATGTTGTATTTTTGTTATATTAGTTGTATTGAACTCATTTTAAAATCTTTTATGTAACTTCTATTTGAAGCTGTATTTAGTTGTATTCACACAAAATATTAAAATGATCACTAATTTTTACTTATTAGATAAATGTTTATAGTTTTTTTTTCTCTAGTTATATGTTACCAATTCTTAAAAAAAAAAAAATGCTAGCATTTGTGCTACTAGTTATTGTGTCTATTCAGAAATGTCAAAGAAAAATTACCAGAATCTATCCAATAATATGGTTTTATCTTCTATTAATATTGTAAATATATTCCTTCTTCTCTTCATTGTAATGGTTAAAAAATACGAGCATCGTTCCTGGGTCTTTCCTTCGAGATAGGCCCCGAACCGTCGCCAATAGCTAGCCCACTGTGCAGCTCTAGTGCAACATTAATTAAACAAACCAAACCAACTCTTCATTGAAAATTTTCATTATCTGCATTTGCTTTTAAACCTGTGTGATGGCAATGTTAATATTTATATATATGCTATTCTTTTAGCTACTTAAGTATATTACTTAAGTAATTAGAGAAAATCTTCTTTAAACTCATTAATTAGCTAACCCAGATGACACACTGGGCAACTCTCTATGCATTTTATCCAATGGGTGCACACACGAGCAAAAATTTGCACACATGTGCAAACACATAATCACTCTATAAATAGTTCGAGAAATGCAGGATGATTTTTAATTAACATTTAAATGTTAATAAGGTACATTCTATTTATGAGGTATACAAAAAAATGCTTAAATTACTGGTTCCATTTGACACATTTCATGAGTAAAGACTTGGGAGTCTCTAATCCTTTTAAATGCAAATGGCAGAAGTCTCTGTTATCTTAACTCTTCTGCACAGTAATTATTTGTATGCATCATGAGATTCTCCAAATTTGGAAAATCCGTCTACTCACTTTTCCAACATCATGCGTAAATTCATGTCCCCATATGTCATGTATTTAAAGAAAGTGTTATAAAACTTGTACATTTATTTTTAATTTTATAAAAATTTATTTATAAATTGGGCATAAGCTATTGTATTTTTACATTCATATTCCTTTCAACTTCCTGTAAAACTTTTGTCGCCAATAGCCCACTGTGCAGCTCTAGTGCGACGTTAATTAACAAAAAAACACACCTGTAAAACTTTATTTTGTTTCAAGCTCAATCAATATATTAAATGCTATTCTATTTTCGTTATTAGGTAGTTCAGTTAGCTGGTGATGGAAATAATGTGGAGATTGAACAAAATGCCCTGAACAAAAAGGTTAAAACTATTACAGCTTATTTTGGCAACCTGGTTCAGTCAGATTCCATGGAGAATTAATTTGAAACTCATGTGTAAATACATCAAACCCAATGCACTGTGATTGCCTATTCATATCATCTAATGTTTCCTTTAAAAGTTTTGTTTGCAATGCATTTAAAATTTTAACTTGTTTGTATTTAAAAAATGTCTGTGAATAAATTTTTTTAATCTTCTTGTGTATATTATAATTGTTTGTGTATAAATAAATTGTCTTTGTAGTTGCTTAACATTATGCAACTTCTTAATAGGTAGTTTCTTTAGTTCTCCGCTAAACTTTTATTTAAAATTTTTAACTTTTAATGAGACACACACAAAATTATTTTTGCACATAAATTGTGAAATACTACATAGGTTGTTTCTTATATTAGGGTGCACTACTGAATGTAATGATAAACTTGTGTAATCAAATTTTATGTCAAAAGTGAAAAAATTGCCGCAAGTGGTCAAAAATCACTTGCATTTGAAACAATATTTTTTATTTATCTTGCAATGTCAAGTAGATGGCATTCTTCCTCTTTTGACATTAATAAGATTAGCCTGAACGCATTTCTTTTAAACTTTCAAGTTAAACTTATTTCATTCTCATTGTTAAAAAGTATTTTGTATTTCAGAAATTTATAACTAAACTGATAAAGCTGTAAATAAGAGTTAGTGTGCAGAGCATAAACAGTATACCTAATGAAATAAAAAAAATTAAATTATTAAAAAAAAATCAATATTTCTATAATTTGTAGAAAATTTAACTTAAAATTTAGGGTGAAAAAAATAATTCTACAATTAAGTGTATCTCTAATATCGTAATCACCATTACAGTTTCCTTTAGAAAATTCAGTACTGCATGCAATGTCCCTGAGGTTGGACCCAGAGAGTTGTAATATTAAATAGAGAGCGCCTTCAATACCAGACTCGCATAAGGCCGCGGTGTCAACATTGAAAAGAAAAACTCGCATCACGTGGATATAGTGCTGCCACATTTGGCGTTCAGACATCTGCAGGAGTTTCAAATTTGGCGCACTTTCTTCTTTTTTGGTGATAAGGAGTTCTGTCCTTATTCAACTTTTTAACATATATGTACAGCCGCGGAAAAAAAAAACGAACCACCGATGATTAATTCGTTAGTTTTTATAGTAGAGCTAAACTTAATATACCATTTTGTAGGGAATAAAGTCTACTATACATTGATATACAAAAAATTTGCATAGGGGACTATCTTCATACTCGAATCCGCACCAACTTTAACATTTTCAATAGCAACACCTACTTTTGATAGCGCAGAAATGTTCCCCGCCCTCAAAATAATCTAAATACAAATTTTGGTTAATTTCCTACATTTATATGCAGAGATATTAGACAATATGTATCGATCTTATTTGAGGGGCTACCTCCACAGTGAACAAAGTATTAGTGAGACTTCGAAATAAAGTACGCTGGTAGAAAAGTCGTAGTTAGTCGTGGTTCTTCTTTTTCCATGGTCATTCATTCCCCCACTCCCGTATACCCTTCGCCTCTATATAAGAATTTAGAATATTATGCCAACGCGATCACTGCGCTTTTAATTCTCAAAATTAGTAGATTTCTGTTAAGTTCTGCAGATTTTAAATTTGTGTATGACCCCTTAAATGATCATTTGATGCACATTATAATATTGCCAAAAAACTACAAAGAGGAAAATCATGAAATTTTAGATATGCATATAAAACGCTTTTCTGAATCCATCCCTATCAAAATATAGCATGGTTGCTATTCATAAATTTTATGAATATTAATATCCTAAATTAAATAAAATTAAAATATATACATATAAGTAATGAAAGTTAGTGTATTTTATTTGGGTTTTTTAGAAGTAACACAGATAAAAATATCAGCTTAATAAAATTATTATTTCGAAAGATATGATTAAAAGTTTAAGAAATTCATTTAACATTACGAGTTCTAAACTTTCGATATTCATAATTAAAAAACTACTTAACCAAATGACTTGCAAATTGATATTCAACGATAAATTTTGTCGTAGATTTTAAATATTGAATCAAAATTGGGTGTTGCTATTGGAAATTTTAAAGTTGGTGCGGATTTTAATATGAAGATAGTCCCCTATGCACATTTTTTGTATATCAGTGTATAGTAGACTTTATTTCCTACAAAATGGTATATTAAGTTTAGCTCTACTATAAAAACTAACGAAATAATCATCGGTGGTTCGTTTTTTTTTTCCGCGGCTGTACGTATTTACTTATTTTCAAACAATATGCGCTAAATATTTCCTCTTCATTAACGAAACGAAAATATTTTATTTGTGTTCAATACTCGAAGAAGCGAAACTCTTTATATTTCTCAGGTTTTATTGTTCATATTTTCTTATTGAAGTATACAAAATAACAATTGAAAGAACTTTGCTTATGGTAAATTTTTTACATAAGAACGTAATGCAATTATTTTAAAAATACAAATTAAGAAAAATCTCCTTAATATATCTGTTAAACTCCCTTAGATTGTGCCACTCGTTAAAAAAACGATATTTAAATACAAAATTAAACACAAAACCATATTACAATACTTCGATCTCGTTTAGTTCTTATTTAAAGTCGCCAAGGCCTGCCAAGTAATATTGGCGCATGGATGAATTAGCATTTCCACATATCACATGGTTTTAATGATGGACACACGGAAATCAGCATTTTTATTCCTCTGTTTGTATCATTACTCTGTGGTTGGACCCCTTTCTTAATATAATTACTATATACATTAAAAGCTTTTTTCGAAAAAAAATTATTGTAGGAACTTGCATAAAGTTCGACAAATTTCAATAACTATTTATCCAAGAATTGCTGTTTTTATACAATTGATATGCAGTGGAATAGGGATTGGGCCAGTAGACCCACGCTTAATGTGCTTTATTGGAAATCTCTCGGAGCTGTGAGAACCATTTCAATTCCTCAAAGAAAAGATTTTGCTCATCTTTAACATTTAAGTTCTATAAAAATATAACCGATTCCGAATATTCTGCTTTAACGCATCAACACCCACAAGAATTTCAAATGTGATAGGTAGATTGTTTAGGTTAAATCATAATTGTGTTTAGTGCTCAAACTGTGCAAGTCAATTTTAGTCTTATTGAGTTACAATCTCTCTATTTTAAAAAAAAGTAAGCCCTAGGGGGAGAAAGTAAGTCCTAGGGGGAATTTTCAGTTCTTTCAATGTTATTCAGATCGTATCTCAAAATGTAAAAGTCCTAAAATTACGAAATTAAGTGAATTTGTTAAGAAATGTTTGATAAATAAGAATATATTTTTGTTTCAATACTGTTATTAGTTTATAAGTTATTTAATATTAAAGTCGTCGTTGATAAAATTTCGCTTACAAGTAATTTTGTCCGTCGAGTTTCTGAAACACTATTAAGAGGAGAGATCCAATTTTTTTTAGGGAGTGCACAAATAGGTTTGAACTGGAAATCCAAGTAAGCGTTTTTTTTTTTATTCGAATTAGATTTGGATTTATAAGTTTTTTAAACATTTAAACATGCTCCACCTTTGAAGTTTTTTCACCCTCATTTTTTAAACGTGATATCTAAATTGCTATAAGTCATTTAAAAATACATATTCTCTTATTCAAAAAAATATTTTAATGTTCGCTAAAACTTCCTCTTTCTGATGTTATAAAGATTATATTTCTATCTTTACAATTAAATTAGATATGGTCAATTAAGATAGGTATAAAAAATAGCGAAGAAGGATAAAAATGTCGGATATTTCGAGACAATTTTAATTTGCGACTTTTTGTCTCATTGTTCCGCTTACATCTCAAAAAGTAAATGTCCTAAAATTATGAAATTATGTCAGTTTATTAAGAAATGTTTGGGTAATAAGATGAATATATTTGTGTTTCAATACGATCAGTATATAAGATGTTATTTTATGTTAAGGGAGAGCATGCCCCCCCTCCCCCCTGTAAACTTTAAACCTTAAAAGTTGGGGATTTCGAATTTTAAAAATCCCTGAGTTGGGAAAATTTATGCCTCAGGAAAATAGGAATAAAAAATAGCGAATTTTTTTTAATATTATTAGCAAATGAAAGCGACGGAAGACTAGAAATTGCCCAGCTTGTATTAAGATGAAACTTAAATTAGATCTCAAAACGGAACACTGCATTGGAACATGCGTGCAACAAATCAATACTTTCGAGAGAACTGTTTAATATTATCTATAAAAAAGCTGATAAATGTCTATAAGTTGGAACTGGGAATTTTTTTAGCACTGTTGCATTGTGAATTTCGAATCGTTAAGTGTGGTCTGGTTAATAACGTCGCACTAGAGCTGCACATTGAACTACTGGCGTTGGTTCGAACAAAGCGCCCTTGATTGGTTATTCGTACGTACGTATTTACTTACTACATCAAGGACGCTTCGGTTCGAGGCCTTTCTCGAAGAAAAGACCCGGGAACGATGTCTCATATTTTTAACAATGGTCAGATAACGAGGACAACACTTGAGCTGGTACCCGACGTCCTTAAGTTGGGAATTTTGAATCGTTCAAGTTCGGAATTTCGGATCGTTAAGTTGGGAAATTTTTTGTCTCAACATCCCAAAATTAAATTTGTGTGACGGCACTGCCAGTAATAATTTATATAACTAAAAAAAGTATTGTTGTTAGGACACATTGTCATTGTCTACAGTGTATGAAGCCGGTATTGTTTGCGAAGCAAACTAAAGAGGATTGCGTAGCAATCCTCCGGGGATTGGCGAAGCGTTAGCGGAGCAGGGGGCGGAGCCCCCTAGTGTGTTAAAAAGAAACATTAAAATAAAAGGAGGAGGAAGAGAACCAATGTTAAACTGACTAGCAAAAATAAACACAAATGCTACCTTCTCTTACATTTGCTGTACTCCTAACTGAACTTGGAATAATCTTGGATATATATAAGTAAGAGAAGGAGGTGCAAAAGTAATACTACTAGCAACTGTAATTTGTTTTCTTTCCAAAAATCACGAACCGAAACTATTGGAAACGTGAACCAAATAAAACATTAATTGTAGCACATTTAAAAACAAACGAAAATTCGTTATTGTGCTTGGATGAATATTTGGACAAAAATAGTATGTGTTACTATGATTAGGATGAGACCACACTCCATGGATGAGATGTATTCCATGTTACTGCAGAGGTTCTTCTACAAAGTGCTCTAAAAACTTGATCACAAGATCATTAGACCACTTCATCGTATAAATGTGAAATCTTCAGGGGAAAAAACCCCCTATGGAATATATTTGTTTTATCGATAACTATAATAAAATACAAACGATAATCAGTTCAAAAAACTTGAAGTGTTCCTACAAAATTCGTCGCCGAATATATTGATATTATCGTCTGCTTTTCTCTTTGCCAATGTACAAACGATTATTTGTCCACACGATTTAATATCAATAGGTGTTCATTGGAATTTTTTTGTATTAATATTCGGCAGCTAATACTATTCACAATTTTATGTCGAAATTAAATGTATAAAGATTAACAATCGAATTTGCAATGGCGAATAAAAAATTATGTGCTCACAAAACTGCAGACGATATATTTTTATTCACAAGTGCATGAGAAGTTCTTCACACGAGCTTTTGTATATCCTTCTGATGAATTCACGATCACATTTTCGGAAAAAGTTCTTTCATTAATTACTGTATTATTGGTATTTTAAAACAGTTGAGTTTATAATTTATGATTATTTCTGTAAGTTGGATATTTTTCTCAAAATCAAAACAATTATTTTACTTAATAAATATTTAACGAAATATGGCAGTTGTTTGAAAATAGTTGATTTATTGGCTACTTTAATAAAGGAAAGTTATTAGTTTTGTTTACATATTGAGATTTAGCAGTATAACTTTGGTAAAAAATAAAATTTGATTAAGTCCTTTAAATTGTATTTTCCTTTTGTTATATATGGAAACTTTAACTATATAAATAAAACATTAAGGTTGTTGGTTGGCCGAGGAGGTGGAGTACAGGACTCATAACCGGTGGGTGGGTTGTTGTTTGAATCTCGATTTGAGAGTTGGTAATCATAGAATTGCCGGTTTTATTCCTTGTTGTCCGCCGTGTAGAGGAGACTGGTGCACGTTATATTTTGCACGTATCCAGGGACCGACTTACAAGCTTAGGGGCCCAGGGCAAAATAACATTAGGGGGCCCTCGGTGTAACTCAAAATAAAACTGCTAAATTTATGTATAAGCTCACAATGCGAAATGACGTAATCAATCAGCTTTAATGCAAATTTAAATACTGCGATTTTTTTTTTTTGAACTGCTAAATATTTTCTTTTGAGAATTTGACTTAACGTTAATGGTCGGTACTTCAACAGAGTTTCTTCATTCGTCTCTGTTCCTTTTAGCTTTTTTTTAGTTGAGCCAGATTCGTACGTTCTACCCAATTTATAGTTAGAAAATGCCTATAATGATTACAATATCAGAAAATTTGGTATAGGAAAAAAGTATCCATAAACAACTACGGATACTTTTTTCCTGTACCAAGTGTGCAATTAGTAAACCCGGTTTGCTTATGGTCTTGGTCATGAATTGAATTTTGCAATTGATCCAAAGGGCATTTCTTTGACAAGCTCAATGATAAAGGCGACATACATCATGAACGTGCTGAAAAAGTTCAATTGATTTAATTGGATGAAATAGTAGAAGTTTTGCAAAATAAATAACAATCGATTTTAAAAAATTGATTAAAACTATTTTATAAACTAAATTTAATTAATTTTTAAAAAAATCGTTAGTAAATTTATTTTTAACTTTTTCACATATATTTAGCATTAAATCATTTTTGGGGGCCCCTTTAAAATGGGGGCCCTGGGCAAGTGCCCCGAATGCCCTGCCGTAAATCAGTCTCTGCACGTATCCCGGGCAAATTTCCATTTTTTGACAGCCTTGCTTTATTTCACGGTGTTTTAGTATGAGAATGCATTACCTTAAAAGAGTAATACAGTGTTAGCTGATTTTAAAAATGTTTCACGCCAAAACCACATTTTATTTTTCAACCCAAGATTCTTCAAAACGTTTAAAAACAATGAAATTTCAATTCAAAGTTTTAAAATACTAGTTAAGTATTTTAAAAAATATATAAAAGTTAAGTATTTTAAAAATAAAAAAACAAGTAAATGAAATTAATTAACAAATAAAAAAAAATGAAAGGAACATATAATTTAGGAAAATTCACAACTTAATAAACTAGGGATTTTTTTTTAAATCGACGAAATAAACAAGTAAATATACGATAAAAAACACCACAAAAGATTTTAATGTGAAACTTTACATCATTGGCGGGATCAAATTCATGTCAAACGTGCTATTTTCGAGGGAGTTATAGTGTCGGAATTGGTTATCCCAAAAGCTTAAAATGGTGTTTCTTTCCTAACTACTCTATCCCACACACTCCTTTCATAGATTATTTTTAGATATGTTTCATGACAAAGCCACATTTTTTTTAGTTCGGGAAACTTCAAATAATTTAAACACACTAAAAACTCAATTCGAAGTTTTAAAATAATATCTTCATTTTTTCACATCTACATAAAAATAGTTGAATGCTACAAATATAAATAAGCAATAAAATAAAACTAATTAATTATCTAATAAATGAAACACAAATAATTAAGCAAGACAAACTTCATCAAATGAGATAAAAATAAATGAATAAACGGAATAAAAATTCTAAAAAATAAAACACCACGAAATATTTTAAAGTGAAATTGATACGAAAAGAATAATATTCGATACATAAATGAAAAGAAAACTTCGGTACTAGAGCTGAACAGTGGGCTATTGGCGGCCGTTCGGGGCCTATTTTGAAGGAAAGACCCGGGTACGATGCCTCGTAATTTTGAACCATGGTCAGATGACGAGGACAACACCTGAGCTGACACCCACGCCTTCATAGACGTCGGGACTTTGAACCCTGATCAGATTTATCGTGCTCTAGTCCCGTGCTATACACGCCGTTAATTTTTTTTGATGTTCCGGACGCTGTATAACCTTCATTACTATTACATCAACTACGTGGGGTGTCAGCTTAGGTGTCGTTCCCTTCATTTGATCATGGTTCAGAATTACGAGGCAGCGTTTCCAGATCTTCCCTTTGTAAAAATATATATTATTGGTGACTGTTTGGATCTATTCTGAAAGAAACGCCTTAGAATACTGACTATTAATGTTGAACTATGGTCAAATGACGGTATAACCAAGGATAGTGAAGACCATATATATATATATATAAGGTGTGCTCGTACTCGCTCTGCCTGACGGAAGGCGGAGAGAGCAACTATTTGACGTCATAGTGACGCCTTCCTCGCCTACTGTGGGCGTGTCTAACGCTCTCGTTTGAACCAATGGCAAGGCTGAACTAGATGCGCGTGCGTTGGTTGATGGTGCTGCCAGCTATTGCATTTTTCCATCATCCCAGACTTTTCTTTGATTCTCATCCGTCAATTTACAGACAAATCCTTTGCAAATTATAAAGAATTCATTATTTTAAAATGCATATGCTATAATAATTAATCCGATATGTTCACCAAAATTTTTACAACCGAAGCTATCGCCGGTTGGATAAATTATTTGAAGTTACATTTAAACTTCAAATATTTTTTAACAAACGATTAGTGTAAATAAATATTTGCGATTTTATACATATATATATAATTACAATCACATCGAAAAGAAATCTTGTATGCAAATGTTTTCTTATCATTATTTCGATTTCTGATGATTCTGTAAACAATTAAATTATTCTTATTAAAAATAAACATTTACTTGAGAAAATTACATTTGCGACTGGAAGTTTTAATTTGCATGTATCTGTACATTGATATAAAAATCAGTGAAGGATTAAAAAAAAATCCTATAACAAAAACTTTCGGTTTCCCTAAAACTGGCAAAAGACATATTTAAAAATTAGTCTTATGTTCTAAGAGCTTTAATTTCTTTAAATTCGATAGAATAATTTGAACAATGATATAAATTTATTCTCACTTACCCCTCTGATAATAATCCATATAGAAACTTTTGTTGCACTTTGTTTAAATTTATAAAGTGCACATTTAAACCATAACAATGTGAAAGACAAAGTCAAGAACATAAAGTTTTTATGAATGAATGCTACGTGTTTGATAAACTATCGTTTGCAATTTAGATAATTTAAAACATAATAATTTCAACATTTAATTGATAAGTATAATTTTAAAAATTTAAATATTATTGAATCAGGTGTAAAAAAATGTGAATGTTCCGAAACGTTGGTTACTACTTTTATTATTTCAGCAAATAAATCGAAAATATTTCAGATTAAACTTCATAAAAATATCGTTTGCAATGTTTCAAGCACAATATTTCAACAAAATCGTTTGCGATATTTCAAGAAATATAGAATACTGTCATGACATATGAAGATTAAATTTTGTACTATAATTACGTTGCTAAATTCGATAATTTTTTTTAATATATATAATATATAGTCTTCACTATCCTTGATTAAAAGGTATGTTTTATTGATTTAAGTTAAGTATCAGATACATTTTTTTGCCGGGAAAAGTATAAAAGCTTCTTTTAAATTAACTTTAAAAATATATAAAATAATTCTGTCTTGACTTTTTACAATTCCCTAAACTTTCGAATGCTCTAATTCTTTTAAAATTGCAAGTGTTTAGCTACTTTTTCGAAAGTAGTATTTGTTGTAGAAAGCTGAATTTTTATAGCCCACAACGTACGTAATCAAAATAACTTTATATTATAATAACTATAATAAAAAATAATACACATTTAAAACTCCATATTAAACAAATCAAATTGCTCGTGTGCTTAAATTCCGTACATTCCATTAAATCATTAACAATAGTTCCTGTTTGAATAACCCATATTCGAAATATTTGAGAAAACAAGTTTTATATTTAAATTATATTCAATAAGCAATATAATGCGGTTTTCTCAAATAAAAAATATACAAAATAAAAAATTACGACATTTCCTATTTTTATGTGAAAAAAAATTGAATCGGTAGCTTTTTTATTAACTACTACTGCTAAATATTTTATCCCTGGGTACCTGGGTCCATTGACGGACTATAACCCACTTATCTAAGTATAAAAATCGAAATTAAACTAAGTATAAATTTAACAGTAACCACTCACCCGCCATTCAACATTCACCCACCCAACATCTACCACTCACCCCAAAATCCCCAAACACACCATGACAAAACAAGGACGGTCAGCCCCAACAAAAACACCAGAATCTCCCAAATTGAACAGTGAACATAAAGGTAATCTAATTATAGTGAAACGGAATTACGTGATCAAAATCTGAATTTAAAGAAAAATCATGAGTAGATTTAAATAAAGTTATTAAAAATAAAATGTAATTAAGTTCAAAATAGCTATATAAGTATAAAAACGTATAATCGTCGATTGATCAAAAGAATAAAACGAAAATAAAAATAAACAAAAAAGCGGAGTTCTGTATGTAATTAATAGAATTAAATAAATAAAATAAAATTTATTAACTCGAAAAAAAAAATTATTGAAATACGCAATCTTACATCGAAACACACAGCCAATGAGAATGATCAAAAACCGATAGTAAGGCGGCGCTAACATGACGTCAAAAGTAAGGCGGAGCTAAAATGACGTCATTTAGTTGCCTTTCCTTGCCCACTTTCAAAAAGCGAAAAACGAGCGCACATTCTATACATAGTCTTCACTATCCTTGGGGGACAACACCTGACGCGGCACCCCATTCTCTAAGAGACCGTTGTTTGAAATAGTGTTAGATGAATGAAAAAATATGTTTTTTTAAGTAATTAAAGTATTTTTTTAACTACTTTTAGTATATAAATATTGCACTGCATGTATTTTTTATTTGCATAAAAATAGCCTCTTGAAATCTAAAGAAAACAAAAACACATGCCGAAGAAGACGTATGCTGGTTTGTTTTTATGGAACGATATTTAAATTAAATTTAGCGGAATTTTTCCTAATGCAATAAAACTGTTTAAATCGTAAAACATTTTAATTTTCAATTAATAATATATATTATTATTTGGATCTATTTTTAATGCTTACACACGAAATAACGAAGTATTTAAAGCCTACTCAGCCAGACATTCCGATTTCAGACTTGCAGCGCCAGGTGAATGTGTTGATAAACAACTCACGCTCGTACCATGTGAACAGATAATGCTTAACAGTTGCGAATAAAACAAACCCGCGTGTTGGAAGAGTCGAGAGCGTTCAGTTTCACAAATAGCACGGGGATATTTCTTTTAAATTATACTTGACTCTTGTTAATGTAGTCATGTCGAAATTTTTGGCTCCGTTGGAACTTACTTTAGCTATTATTAAACCGGACGTTTGCAGAAATCCGTGCAGTTTGCAGGTAATACATATTTAATTTAAAATTTTTTTTGGATTTTAAAATTTGTCTATATTTTTGCAATTGTCGAGGATGTATTTTATATTAAGGGCATCAATGGTTGTCACTCCTTGATTAATTAATAATAAAAAAGAAACTCGATTAAAAAAAAAACGAACTCAAAATATGCATCGTATACTTCGAAGAAAATTAAACTTTAATTGTATTTTCAGACAGTATTTTCTTTATAAAAGTTACCAACTGAGTTGAATGTTGACTGTGTATTGTGCAATTATGCATAACCTTACATTATGTAGTATATATTTTTAAATTTTCAACTCTAAACCTAGGGAACAACAACAAAATATTTAATATGCTGTAATTGTTTATGGCATCGTAAAAATGTAATAAAATAACTAAATATGAAATTTTTTTTGTGTTCTTAAATATTGGTAATCTTTAATGAGTAGTTTGTAAACTTTTGATATTTTTCGGTCATACTTGTAAACATACTTTTCATAACAATCTTCTTGAATTGTGATTGCTAGTGATAGACTATATGTTTGACTATTACAGAAATATGCTTTTGGTATGTTTCAACATTAATATAGTTTCTGATATATAATATAAAACGTAAATATGTACGATTTTGTAGAATTTGCATAAAAATTAGTGAAACGTATAACCCAATTGCACTGGTAATATCATTTCACTACTTCCATTCAATAGCTACTTATTTATACTACAAGGATTTTTGTATTAATTGATACTTTAATAGGTACTGATATATTATAAATTTCTGCAATTTTTTTTATTAAAATACCGAAATTGTTTTATGGACCATAATCAATGTTTGTTTAAGTTAGGGATATTAATTTTTTTCTTTCATGTCATTTACTATCTAAAAGTATTTAATAGACAAACTTTCTTCGATAAATCCCTAAATGTAATTATAATGCATCTTTAATAATATGTTCATTCAATATTTTTTTTTAAATTAAGTAAATTTTTAAACATTAATTATCATTTTTACCATTATATTAATTCAGGTAAAAGTTTAAAAAAGTGATATAACTGAATAAAAACTTTAAAGTTTCTTTTTAGTCAAAATAATGTTTTCTTAATGTAGGTTTAATTTTAATATATTTATTCTTCTTTGGAGGTATATAAAATATGCAAAATTGTTAGATTTAACATGGGTTTTCGATTAAAAAACAGGTTCTTTTAGCTAGATGAAATGCTGCCAGAACATAAAGGTTTCTAATATAATATATTACCTTGTCAGTTAAATATAAAAGGTTGTCTAATCTTGTTTTAATTTTAGTTTAGCTTATTTAAAATTTATTAAATTACAATTAAATTTTACTTATAATTATTTATTCTAGATATTTGTTTTCTATGTAGTTCCATCAATTTGGTCACTAATATAATTTATCTTATAAAATATAACTATCATTCTATGAATGCTTTCTTTCCTCTAAAAGCGTAAAATGTTTCATATATGCCAAAGGGAGATCTGTTTATCTCTATAGTTCTTGTTCATGAGATTAAGACTGTTTATATTGTAAAAGCATTTAGCTTATCTGTGTTATTAAAATTCTGTTTGGATTTACTAAGATGACCATGAAAAGCTTTCATGTAAGTGTTTTTAATTTTTGAACTTCTTTTTTAGCTGTTAAGACAGGCAGTTCTGGACAACAATTATTATTTTGTTGACACAAAGATCACCCAGCTGAATAAAGTTGAAGCAGAAAAGTTTTATGTTGAACACAAAAGTAATTCTGTTTACTTTTTTATGTTAGAGTTTTGATCTATTAGTGAAATAATTTGTGTGTATTAATCTTAATTTTGAACTGTATTTTAGTTGCTTATTTTGAGAATCATTTATACAGAATGCTTTTATTTTACAGACAAATTTTTCTTCAACCGGCTTGTTACATTTATGTCGAGGTAAATATATTTCAATTCTTTATTTTGCTTAAATTTTAAACAATTAACATATAAATCGTTTTACCTTTAACATTTTTGGACAAGACACAAATTTCTGAATGATTATGAATTTTTAAAATTTCAGTTTAGTTATTAAAACCTAAATCCTTACCTTTATTTCAGGGCCAAAACTGTTCAACTACCCTCTCCTTGCCCCAAAATATACCAATAAATTTTTAACATTTATATACCCATTTTTTAAAAAATTTAATCAATAATAATTTAATTGCCAATTAATAGAAAAAAATTATTAATTGAAAAAAATATATCTGTTGGAAAAAGTTGGATGTAGAGGTGTCGCAGTACAACCAGAAGGGTTTTTCTTGAAAAGTCATTTCAGTAGATTGTAGAAATATGGATTGGTCACTAGTCGCCAATGGGAATTTTTACCAACCGAAGGAAGATGAACATGCTTTCCTGCCTAACATTGCAGGCTTCGTATTTTGCATTATTTCAATAATTTACATGCAGCACCATCTGATTTAATATCAAATGAGACCAAATTCATGTCAATTGAGCTACTTGTCACAGAGTAATAGTGTCGGAATAGCTATCACTAAAAGTCAAATGTGAAGTTTCAGTACTCCATGAAGCTGATTTAAAATAACTTTTTTCCAATTCTTGGATCTGTAACTGCCCATGTTTAATTTACGACTGCCCAGTTTCAGTTTAGGACTGTCCGTTTCAGCCATGACTTCCCATTAGAATGTTTTACATTTAAAGTACTGTGTCTGCTAGGTTTCATCTAGGAACCTTTCATATTATAGTCTTTTACTCTAACCTCTAGACTAAAACAATTGTTGGTCATATTATGGAATCGGTTACTTAAGTGACCACCATGCATTAATAGTAACAAGCTTTTTTTTAGTGACCGAATTAGAAATTTTAATTAAAAAAAATGGTGTTGTGAATTTTTTTTGTTTATTTAATTTGCCAATATAACAATTTCTAACCATAAAACTGAATTTTGCCAGATAATATTAAACAAAATTTAATGTTTTTGAATTTACGATAATAGTTTCTATCTTTTAAAAAAAAGTGTCCTTAATTTTTTTTCTGCAACAGTGACTGCAAAATTTGTATATAACAGTTTATTTCGTGAATATTTACCAAAAAAAAATGTGTTGACTTGCTTTTTTTATCGGATATCAATCTTTATGCAACAAAATTTATTTTGGAAATTACACACATAAATATGTTGATTGTTAAAAGGATGCAATTTATAATTCTGTTACTTTCCTTACAAATAGCAGGTTCGACTATTTTGCTGTAGTCAAAACTTGAGAACTCTTTTACCAGCTCAGTTTCTCATGTCAATATTCTCTGTTTTACTTGAGGTCAACATTGGTTCAGTATAGGGTGTAATTCCATGCCATCGTTAAGATTTAATTTTGTATGGATTCTGGTTAATTTCTAATAGTTTATTGTGTAGCTTTAGTATAAAATTAATAAAACATCTCCTTCTGATTAGCTACTATTCAATGTTGTATTTTTGTAATGGGATGCACTCTTGTAGTAATAATGCAGATAGTATTTGAATTATTAAATTAATTTTCTTCTAGTATGTTTTTAAAATTTATTCCTAAGTATTACTTCAAATTAATTTTTCTCCCAAATTTATTTTGGAATTTTTTGTTTTAAACAATACTTGAATTTATTTTTAGTGGTCTTATGTCTGCCCATATCCTTGCCAAAGAAAATGCAATTAAAGACTGGAGAACATTGATGGGCCCTACACATGTTTTCAAGTAAGTAAAATTATCCTTTTTTTTTTTTTATGAAAAGCTTATTTTCAAAAATTGCAGAATGTTTCTCACAATATCAAGTCAACTGATCTCTGGGTCACCAATGTAGAGTATCCTTGAATTTTAATTTGAAAAGGGTTCAATGTAGTATAAATTAAATTTAAAAAAAATAAAGCTTTTAAAAATTGGGTAAAGTTGTAAAATAATGCCAAATTCATTAAGTAAATTACTAACAATAATATAAACTTCATTAAACATTTATTTGTATTACCTTTTAATTAATTCCCTATTTGAATAGAAAAATTCCTTTCATTGAACTTGATTGAAAGATGTCCATATCGCAAGAAGTTTTCTGTTGAGTACCTACATTATTGGTAGGTAATGATTGGTATCAGAAAATGTCGACTAAACCATGTTAAATTGAATAACATTTAATTTTTATTTTTTTTAAAAAGCCCAGTTAGGAATTTAGTATACTAATTTTAGAACTAGATGATTTCAATTTGAGTTCCTTATTTTGATCATGAGTATATTGTGGCTCCTGGTAGTTGGATGCTTTTGGAGAATGCTAACTAGCTGCCAATTTTTCAGAGCCACATTATACTGTATGCAGAACTTGTGTGGTACTTGATTGTAAACAATTGTAGAATTAGCTTTATAGAAGTGTAATATTAATGACTTATTTTACTCTTCAAAACTCTTATCTTTCAAGTGTCAATATAAATTAGAAATAATATATTTTTTCTTGAGCAGTCTTAATTATACAATGGCAATTAAGATTTAAAATTTTTTGCACTTTTTTGGGGAAACATTCACAATTACTTTTAAATTAACTATTTGTATTTTATTTTTTAATACATCTGAGGTTCAACAAGTTTGTTTTTGTAAATATTTTTTTTAATAATAAGTTCTTTATAAATTATTTACATTTAATAATTTATTATGTTTTAGAGCACAGTATGAGGCTCCTCAGTCATTAAGAGCAAGATTTGGACTTACTGATACAAGGAATGCAACTCATGGTTCAGGTAAATAGTATTTTCTACCTATTTCATTTTTAAATGTCGATAAAGCATTCTTATTGTGAAAATAAAGTTACTGATAACTTAATCTCCAAAACTATTCATTGATGTTCTTGAATGTTCATTCCATTAATCTAAAAGATAACCGCTCATTGTTATAGTAAAGGTCCATTCTTGTGCTGGTATTGCAATTTAGCTAAACATTTAAAGTAAACTATTACTGATCCATGTTGATGGTAAATGGTCATGCATGGATTATCAAAATTAAAAATTAATTAGGATTCTTTTTTAATTCTAGCTAGTATTATGTAATTAATAGCTAATTAAAAACTAATAAATAAAATTATTTAATTTTGCATGCATGATTATATCTTTGAAAAGAAATTGACTATATTACTCAATGTAGTCTATTACCTATCTATTCCTTAATTAAATCTATTGCCATTAACATCTATTAGTTTAAAGTTTTCATAGGAAATGTAGAATCATATGCAATAATGAAATTAGTGGAAATGTAATAAAAATCTATTGCATATATAATTTTTTAAAAATATTTTTTAGAATGAGCTGAATTATTACTTTTGACTAGGCATAAATTAAAGATATCTGATGATTCCTAGAAAAAATATAGAATTTCTTGTAAATGTTTTTCGTGCTTTTTTTTATTTTAGATTCCCCAGATACAGCAAGGAGAGAAATTGCATTCTTCTTCCCAGAATTTAACATGGAGGACTTTTACAAATACCACGAGGAAGCATTTCGAAACAACGAAGTTGCCTTAGATCCGGAACTTTGGATTCACAAAATAAGTGATGCCAAAGCTCAAAAGATATAAAGTTCCTTATTCAAAAAAATTAATTAATAATCCTAAGAGGGATTAAACTTGCTTGTAAATACCTCATTCCATGTATTTGTTTTTAAGTTATTTTTAATTTTTTTTTCATGTATTTGTTAACCATCATTTTCTGGAAAAATATCAATTTGTTATAGGAAAATCGTTACTTCTGAGTAATTGTTTAGTTATTGTTTTATTGGGTTTACTTATTAAAAATGTCTTAAAGCCTTTCTATTTAATTTGCATACTTTAATTCATTTTCAAATTTCTTTGATGTTTTTTCCTTTTGTAGTCAGAATTTCTTTATTTTTTTTTAACACCTTGTTCATTCAGTTTTATTATCCAGTGATAAGCTCAGTAAATGTTTATTCCTTTTGACTATAAGTCTTTATAGCAGTTTTATGTGCTTAGTTCGTTTTTATTGTGTATCGTTTTTTGTTGTCTCATGTGAAATAAATTTTTTTATATTTTATGACTTTTTTTTAATGAGTAATATTATAAATACTTTTTTATATGTATAATACACAAGTTAAAATAACTTATTTATATTACTTAATATTAACCAAAAGTTATTACAATGTGGATCGATCTATCGATATAGGAATACAAGCTTTTAGTCATTACAAAAAAAAGGAAGATGACACTTTTTGTTATTGATAAACATCCTTTAGGGTTCAGGAGCTTTTGGTTGTAAGAGTAATGAGCTCTTAATCTGCAGGTAATAGGTTCGATTAGCATCGTTCAAACGATCATCGTCGTGAAGAGATGGCTGGTGTACGTTTAATCTCGCGTTCAAATGATATAACGTTGCTCGTGTTGCTGCAGTTTAGAGAGCGGATTGTCATCTCATCATGGTTCATATTCACTTGACATTGATTTCAGAATTTCCTTCGCCATTTGATCATTGTTTAACTTTAGTACAACTTTAAATTTACTCAATCATAAACATCCTTCTATCGTTATTACTAATATTGGGTTTGCCCTTAACTAAGAGGTAGATTTACATTAATTACTATTTTTTAACCAACTCGAAATATACCACGTTACATTTCCTACTTAAAGTTACTTTACGTTAAACACTTTCGAATAGTTTTAAATTTGAATATTTGGCAATCTTTTTACTTTTAATACTTGCATTCAACGGGGTGCTGTCTTCCTTGGCATAGCCCGTCGCCAATAGCCCACTGTGCAGCTCTAGTGCGACGTTAATTAACAAAACCAAACCTTGGGATGGATTGCTATTTGACCACTTATTTTTGCTTTACTCCTTAATGTTGTCTCCTCGACACCAGTTCCCTATAGAACTTACCTGCTGGACGAATTTAATTTGATAGTACGTAGGTGGTTTTTAAGTAGGTTTTTGTGTTTTTCCGTTAGTGTTGACCTGTCATCTGTCCTTTCACCTTATGTAAAATTAATTATGAATTCACTTATATTAATTATTTTAAGATTGGGTTAAACAGCCTTCGGTTCTAGGCACCTAATTTAACAAATGACGCTCAATTACGTTCCTTCTTAACGTATGAAAAAATCAAGATGATTGTCATAACAGTTAAAAAAAATCCAGTCATTCAACTTGCACGTGGTGAATTACAAATGACAG
Organism: Troglohyphantes excavatus; assembly: GCA_963932185.1. Lineage (NCBI taxonomy): Eukaryota > Metazoa > Arthropoda > Arachnida > Araneae > Linyphiidae > Troglohyphantes > Troglohyphantes excavatus. The sequence continues at coordinate 30,645,681 of OZ010668.1, read as the reverse complement.
GTGACCGAATCAAGATAACGGCGCCTGACAAGCTTATTGTGCACGGAGCAAAGCTCTCGAGAACCATCCAAGGATCACGTGCTGATAGTCCTTTCTATGATCTTGAGAAGAGAGAGAGAAAAAAACTCCACTTTCTGGCAGATGCTTCAGAGCCTGCTAATAATAGAGTATCTGCTGTATGTCAGAAATCAACTTGAAAAAAACCCGATCGAAATTTAAATGAGGTATTCTTTGGCAACTGCCGCTCATACTTTGTTTACCACATCGTTGTTTTCTGTATGTTTACATCGAGGCTTCTGTTTTTTTCAAGGTTGTAAATGAGACTGGATTTGTTGTGATGCCCTTCTGTGTTTGTTTTTAGTCGTTTGGAATTCTCGGTAGGATTTCGTAGAGATGTGTCGGAAATGGGTGTCGGGTGCAGATGCACTGACCTTGCATGTTGTTTTATTGCATTGTTTTTTTAAATAAGTTTTTCTCTTGATCTACTCTCAAAAAAGTGTAAACAAGTAAATAATTGAAGGACACAGATGTTTTTATCATAATTGTAATGTTTACTCGCTAAATATAATATAAATAACTGTTATTCGAGACGGTTGGTATATAAACACTTTTTTCATAATTCTTGAAAAATCGTAATTGACATTAGAACAATATCCCCCCCCCCCTTCTACTAGTCAGTAAGGTTTAAAATAATTTATAAAATTTTGAATTTTTTAAAAACTAATATGAGTGTTGACAAAAAACGTACGTATTTCAAAGAGGTATAGCAGAGTGAAAAATTAAGTTTTTAATATTTGCCATTTGAGCATTTAAAAAAAATTATTTTTCACGACACTATTTGGATGAAAATAGGTATGGCAGCAACCATATCGGTTCTGGCTATATTGCCCAAATTACAATCCCTATTGAGAAGCACTGATATATTTTTGGCAATTCAATATCAATATAAGTGTCCATTCAAAGATCATTTTTTATAGCATCAATTTCATAATTTTCAAACCTAAACACTCAAATATATTTCGATATTACCCATGTAAGAAAACCGAATCTTTCTGCGGTTACAGAGATATTCAATTCAGTAATCGTATCCCGAGACTTGTTATTCTTCCCGCAGTTTATATCAAAGAGGGTAATGGGTAAACTCTTCCAGGCATTTTTATCGTCTGACTGTCAGTAACGTACATCACTGGGGCCTCGTTTGGGGAGGGTGAACGTCCTATACTCTCCCGTTCTGTGGCTGTGGTGAAACTGCCAAGTGGACTCTTTGTTTACAGTTTACAGAATGCGTCGTATTCCAAATACGAAAGAGCTGGTTGCGAAATTCTTTCCTTTTTTTGCGAAATCATAAAACAAAAGATTTAAAAATGCATGTTTTTCTTTTCATAATTGGTAAACCGTGCCTGAATGGAGTAATAAATAAAATTTCACATATCTAAAAAGTAAACACATTACAAAATATTCGGTTTAAGGTCCATTCTACGTGGTATGAATTCTCGAATCACCGTGAAGTTCGCACGCAAGACCCAAACGGCTGTATTTTTTTTATGTGTTTAATGTATTTTTTTTATGTGTTCGTTCATATTTTTTGTATACCTAATTCAGATATTTGGATATTGTTTTTTGTTGAGTAGGGAATGTCTCACTTTGGAACATTTCGTACCAAAAGTCCGGCTTCATGTAATACGAAATAGACGTTTTGAATAAAAAATAATATCTGATTTAAAAAATTCCTTTTTTTTGACACATAAAGAAAAATTTATTTCGGATAAATTACAAGGTTTAAAAATAAATAAAAAAATATATATCCGGGTTTCTATTATCCGGAAATATCGTTTAATCAAACTTAATTTTTTTTTATACAAATTAATGTTTTGAATAAATTGAATGTTGAATGTTTCTGAATAAAATGTAGTAAATTTTGTGGTTATATCAATGGAATATATTATATTAGTAGTGGAAATATCAATTAACCGTTCTTTAATTTTTTCTATTCGAATTTGATTTTTTTTGTATAGGCAATGTATTCATTCAAAATAGAATGGTGTTTATCCGAATCTGACAGACAATTAATCGTAATCCCTATTAACCGGATTTTGTGATAATTTTCTTAAAAATTTTGTGGTTGGAATGGAGAGTTGTTATTTAAAAAAAAAATGAATAATTTCGTTTCCTTTATCCGGCAATTTTCAAACCGGATAGTTGCAAAATATATTATTTATGATTTGGATGAAAGTGAGAGAAGCAAGAAACAACTACAGTTGCCTTGTGAGTGTTAGCAGGTGGCGAAGCCTCCTTCTAAATTAAAAACAGAAAAAGGAAATAACCCTTTTTAAAACGGAAATCCCTCAAAAAACACTGCATTAAAAGAAAAATAAACAAAATTCAAAGTGAAAAAAAACCGTAAATAATTATTAATTTGTTTTTTACTAAAAAATTTTGAAGTTGATGTCATGCCGCCGCTGATTAGGAAAGCATTGCAAATTTTCTAACAGTATTACTTTAAACATTGCAAGAAGATTATAAATCAAGATAAACGCACGTATGCCTGATTTTATTTTCCAAGGATAAGGTTATTTTAAAACTTATCTAAACATGTGAGTACTTTCATTTCTGCCTTAGTATACAGCTGAATGCTTAGTTCTACTGTTAAAAGAAAACATTATTTAAAGTTACGTGCAGAAAAGCACGTGTCTTATCGATAAGATCCTGATACAGTGTTATCAACTGCCGTCTCATTCAGTATTCCTAAACCAATGACCTTAACAAAGAAGGTCTGAACCAGTGTCTCTTTTATCTTGCATGTCCTTCCAGTGTTTATCGATTCCCTGATTATTGTTATATTGATAGCCGTCGATCAAAATACAATATGCTCCAATTTTGATCACGTTTTAAAATAGTGGAAAATGCGATAAAAATCTCGTTAAGTTGACGATATCTTGTACATTATCTTTTATTATATAAGTAGTAATGAACATTTGTGAAAAGTTACCTGGGAAAACTATTTATGAGAAGCTTTTCATGATATTAAAATTCAAAAATGGAAGTTTTATCGATTGATTAGAAGGTATTGAAGAGATTTTTTAACAAGGACATATGATTTTTTTTCGTGGGAAAATATTTTATAATAAAGATCTAAGCATTGTTTTATCAAGTAATAATTAAATATAATAATTTTTGAGTTCTTTGAGGTTGTTTTTTATTTAAGAACTGTCAAATATTTAAGTTTTTCGCACGGGGTTATATAAAACCACGCACCCTAGAAATTTGTAATTGAATGGTAAAATACCTAATTCACAGAAAGTTTTTATAGGTTGAGATTTTTAAATTAATTTTAAGGCTATATAAATGTGTTCCAGGATGCTAATAAAAAATTGTTTTAAAAAATGTATGTACACTGCAAAAAAAAGATTCTTAAAAATGAGTACATGGACGTATTCGGTCTTATTGCAATTACACCGTAATTCAGCCATGACGTACTCAAATTTAAGTAATCGTACTTTTGCAAAAATGAGCATTGTGATTTAATATTGCTATTCTCAACTTCTGTTCAAGCCATCTTAACAAAGTGACCTGACAAACTTAAAATATTTGTTTAGAAGATGGTTTTCTACATTATTTGATATCGATTGTTTAAATGGAAACTAAGTTATTACAATTCTATTATCTTACTTCCCATTTTTTTGGTCACAACTTTTTAACATTACTTCTGTTTATAACTTTTACACGTCGCCCTGATAGATTTACGGATAAGGCTCTGGACAGCGGTGCTTGCAGATGTGGGTTTGATTCCCCTTTCTTATAATTTCAATAGATAAATTCTTACCCAACTAAAGTTCTCCTATTTACTATGCTTAATTCGATGTAGGTGTAGAGACAAATATGACGACACTCCATAAGGTTAATTTCGATTTCCGAATAATTTTTTATTGTCGCTTTTTAAATAACAGAATGAACAAGATATTCTGTTTATATTTTGCTATGATTAAAACATTTATTTATGAGAAATTTCAAAAGCCATCCAAGGACATACCTATCTAAGTACCTTAAATCTTTTTCTAGGGGATCTACCTTAAATCTTTTCACTTAATGCCCCATTACTTTAAAATACGGACTTTTTGAAGGTGAAACCAAAATGTAGTTTTTTATTCATCTGTGTAATAAGATAAACCTTCTGAATGCTGAAATTTGGCATAGGATTATATGATTTCTTAACGTACGATCAGATGAGTTTTAATTCAGGTTTTGAGACCACAGCGGATGTGAAAGTTTTCAATTGAATTATTTAGGCTAATGAATATTTTTTCCTTAGAAATTTCTTTATTAAGTAGGTTTTTTGATCCAGGATTCTTAATGTACACTTATAATATACTAACAAAAATACTCATAATCTCTATCACCCACCGGGTAAATTTAAACGACCCACAATAGGAATAAATAAGCCTTTGCCCTAATAAAATTAAAATAAAAGTCCTGATACCCGATTTAGAGTTTATAAAAATTTTCATTTTTCTGACTTTTATGAAAAAATCAATGGAATGGCACTGCATTGTATCGCTTTCTATCTATAATAATAACAGAAAGAGTCAGTCTGTTGCACGCAAAACACTATCTTCCACTGCTCGGACATGTTTAAAAATTTATATATAGGTACTATTCAACTTCTAATTGTGAACTGAGTCTTTACATTTTAAAATTCCGTTTATTTTTAATTTTATAAACATTTATAACAGTTTTAGAAGCTATTTTTTTAAAAAAGTCCATTAAAAAGATATTATATATACATTTTTATAAAATCATAAATTCTCAACTACAATGAAATACTTTAAAATAAATTAATATATATTTATATTTTAAAACAGTTAGTTATTCCTCAAAAATTGTTTTGGAGAAATAACTGTTTCTGACAATTATGCTTCAACGGGAAAATTAACTGAAAGGATAACATTCGGAGATGTAACCAGAGATCTCTGAGCAATAGACCAGTTATTTTACCTTCAAGAAAGTAAAAGGGAAGGAATTTACGGGGAGTACGGACCAATGGGGGTAACATTCTCTTAACGCGTGTGAAAACGCGGGTAACAGCTAGTCATTTATAAAATATTAAAATAGGTGAGCATTTTGTCCGGAAAAAATAAAAATTAGGCGTGCCAAGTAATGGAAAGCAAGTTCCAATAACTCTGTTCCGTCTTAACATATACCAATACAAAATTAAGTGGGAAAACGTTTTTTAAAATGCTATTATAAACATATTAAAAAAAAAAAAACTTATAGCAATTTAAAAGCGAAAAGGGTAAAAACAAATCAGCACTATATATAAAAAAATTCAATGTGTTTATGAATCATAGAAAATCAGTTAATCTATATTGGTTTCAGGTTATACGATATTTTCACGTTATTTTTCGTTGTCAAGACAGTTTTAAAGTAATCTTCTTTCTGTCAAGTCATGATGAATAGAAATGTGGGAATTTATTTTTGAAATTAATGTCTGACTCAAAGTATTCTTTGTATTATAAAAAGTAATATCTTTTCATACATTAATTAATTTTAAAATAGAATACAGATATTTTTTGTTATCTTGAGATATTTCGACACTTTTTTTTGTCGAAATTAACGAGTTCTTAGAAATTGAGAAAATTTTCAAGGATAAACGTATAAATTCATTAAAAGATAAGAAGGTCGGCTGGTCTATAAATAAGAGTTAACCCAATTGACTACAGAAATGTCAAAAACTGTAATTTGAACTTGAGATGGATAAATTTCACAATTATTAACATGGAATAATGGACTTCTCTTTAGGTATATTATAATGTTTCTTACTAAAAATATACATGTATAAATATATGCTAAACAATTTTAACTGCAGACTCAGGGTAAATAATAATAATAATAATAATAATATTAATGATAATAAAATTTAGGAGAATCATGATTATATACATTTAAAATGTTTTATTCTTTTCCACACTTTCAGGATTTTCAAACAAAATGATGTTAGCTTACACTGTTTAAAATAATTATTCAAAAATAAGTAAAATGTACTAATTTTCGATTACATTCGAGGCTTATCACAGCTCCGAATACATAAGTTTCATTTTTGAAAAAGACATGTACTCAAAAATGAGCACAATGAGTAAAAATGAATAAAAAGAGCAGTAGCTTGCTGAATGAATTAGGATGCCTTCATAAATCACTTTAAAAAAATATCGACCATTACAACAGAGACTTACCGGGGATCAAACCCATATTCTCAGGCACCGCAACCCAGGGCCTTAGTTGTTGTACTACCAGGCCGACGTGAAGAAGTTGTAAACAGAATTTTTTTTAAAAACTGTGCCAAAAGAATGGGAAGTAAGATAACTGAATTTTAATAATCCAGTTTCCATTTAAGCAACCGGCATCAAATAATCTGGGAAGAAACCATCTTGAGAATAAATATTTTAAGTGTGTCAAATCGCTTTGTTAAGATGGCTTGAACAGAAGCTGATATTATCAATATTAAATCACACTGCTCATTTTTGCGAAAGTACGGTTACTTAAATTTGAGTATGTCATCGCTCATTTACGATGCAATTGTACTCAAAGAAAACCAAGTACGTTCATATACTCATTTTAAGCACATGTGTCATTTGTAAGCACAGTGTTGTCTTTGGAAAGAATAATTTTAGGTGACAATGCGTATTTATCCTCTGTACCTTTAAATTCTTTAAAGCTGAATAATTCTAATTCTTCCAAAATTGATGTTTAAAAAAATATTTATAAGTAATATTTCGATGAAGTGGCATCATTACGAAAGAGAGAGGCAATATTTTAAAATTGAAAGATTTTGTCACAGGTAAAAAGAAACGTAGGTTTAAGTGGATTATTATCAATCTCAATAGTGTATTATTCGCTCTTCTTTGAAAAGAACGGTTTCACTTTGAAAGTCTGATACGCAACAGGAATTGCTTGTATTTTTTACGCGTGAAAGTGCTAAAGTGCTAAGCTAATTTAGTAATTTATACTCTTTAGATGCCATTATATTCACGTGAGGAAAGTGCAAAAGAGGCAGTTATCGCGCGTAGTGGTAACAGCAGAGGTTATACGAAGGTCGAGTTTTCCCACAGACAAAATGAAATGTTTTTGTTGACAGAAACCAAGAGGCTTGTTTACTCGGGACCATTTGGGAAATAAGACGTCATCTCTGATTAGGAAAATTTGAATATTTATTAAATTTTTTAAATTTAATAATAGAATTGGATAAAACAAAAGTCATCGCTTGACAGTTCTTTATGCAAGAAACACAAATAATTCCAGCATGTACTAAACACTATTTCATATAGATTTTTTTTAAAAATATGATCAAAGATTTAAAAACGATCTTTCTCTTATGGGTAGTCTATTTTTTACGAATTCTCTGTTCTATACCACATTAAAATTTATAGAAAAACATATAAATTAACCCTAACGTTAAATGAAATGACTGCAATTTTTAAAAAGAAATTGAAATGTAGAATTGTGTCGAGTTTAAGGGGACACAAGACCCAAAATATTGTAAAATTTTCGATTTATTTTTAATTTGCTAAAAGTATAGTTTGGAATCTTATAAATGTGCATGCAAAATTATAGAACTGTATCTATGTTTCTTAACGAGTTACTTGAGATTTTATGCTCAATTACAGAAGATAAAACGTAATGTAACAGTGTTTGGTTTTCCTTGATATTAAGGTTTTCGAAACGCTAAGGCTTTATTTATTATAAACGGAGAACAGTATATATATTTTAAAGCATATTGTAAAATATGTGTATATTATTAATTAGCGTACAAATTAGCTTTGTGGGTAGGAGTTTATTTTTAAAAAAAATACTAAAGTAAAAAAAAATATTTTGAGTTTTGAGATTCTTTTTGTATTATTATTTATGAATAACTATTTATATAAAAATTAAATACGTACATGCAGTATACGAAAGTTTCATGTCAATTCTAATGCATTATTGTTCAAAATATATGAGAAAAAGTTTGATGATAAAATATAAATATTTGAAAATAGCCTTATCATTTTAATAAAAGTTAAAAAAAAAAATGTTTATGTTTTGAAAAAAGAAAAAAAATACAAACAATTGTGCAATTTTTGTGTGAAATATTGTTCTGTTATATAAATTTAAATAATATATATTAAAAATTACTGTATCCCTCTGAGATATTTAGAAAATTATTACGCCCTTTTTTTGTATAATTTTTTTAAACAATTACCATGAAATGAATCATTTAAATCTAAGGATATAATTTTCCACTCTATAGGAGTTTGGGTTAGGCCTCATTTATAGAATATGTAGTAGAATTCTTGTCACCTTATTTCTTAAAAAAAATGTCATCTTTCTACAGTCTAGGCATTCATAAATTTTCTGTGAAATTGTGTAGTCGACAATTTTTTTAGCATTGGACAGTAGTAAATTTTGCATAGGCTCCTATTTATCAATAAAATAAAAAAACAAAGATAACAGTTTTATTAACTGAAAAGGTTAGATATTGTCATAAGGACGGATCCCTAATTAAATTGGGAAACTACTACTTTACTATTATTTTTATGCAACAATGTATGCAATTTAAAAAAAAAATCATTGCAGAAGTTTATATAAGTGTAGTTGTATAATTGTTTTTTACAAAAAAAATTGCGTTTAAGGTTAGAATTATTGTATCACTATAACATATTAAAAACGCAATTTAATATGTAACTAATAATTATAAAATTATTCAAAAAAGTCTGTTTCGTTCGAAAATTTAATTGTTGCAAAATTTTGAAAAAATATTAATTTTATGAGATTAAGTATTTTTTTTTGTTTCGGCTTAAATGATAAACATATGTACATATTATTGTGTCATTTTCAAAATAGTGTCTATAAACTTGTTAACTGAAAATAATGAAAAAGTAGTTCAAACTTGGGACTGACCCGCACGCACTGCTAGTTAATAATTTATCCTTCCAGGTTAACCCTTAAAAATGTGAAAATGAACTGGATATACAATTCTTGCAATATATTTGACTGACGGCCTAATACATGAAATGTTTTTAATATCATATCACATTCGTAGATTTTTTTTATTAATTTGGAAAAGTACTCTCAGTGAAAGAAGGCACGATAAGAATTAACACATTATACACAAAAAATAGGCAGTAAATACATTATTTACATATGGACTGCAGAGTCATATGGAATATACCTTCAATTCAAATAATTTCTTATTTGCTAAACTTCTTTTGTCAATAACTAGACCGTCATTAAATGAAAAATATAAAAATATATATATTAGTTTTTACAATTGATAAGTATTAAGAGTACGGTTGTTATTTTCTTTTTGAATGAAAGAGATAAAAGTTATGTAATAAATATAATATAATTGGCTTTAAATTGTTTATTTATATAGAGGACATAACGATGAAAATAGTTTTGGCGAAAGTATTGCAGATTTTAATCTTACACTGATTTAGATAATTCTATGTAAGTTAATTTGCATAGTTCTCTTTTATATATTTCATATTGTTTACACATTAAAAATGATATCTTAGATATTTCAATGAACTATCTATTCAAATATGCTATTCGAGGAACATTTAAAACAAGCTTATATTTCGTTATAGATTAGAACCCAACAAAAATACATAGTTATACTCTGATCTCTATAATCTTATCTAAAAAATCTTACAAGGTAATCTTACAATTTAAAGTTATTGTTTTACTTTATCTAAAAAAAAAAAGTGTTTTTCTTTCTGAGGGTTTGAAGGCTGTGTACTTTTCAGGTATGTTTGAATCTATAAATGGTAAGGATTATATGACATTGAGCCACACATGGCAGTATCTTATCAAACGCAGCGATTTATTCAAAACGCATTTTCTGACTAACATCTGGAGATGTACTTTTCCTCCTCATAAACCACCTAATAGAATCGCATTAGAATCGTGTCGGTAATCTTAATTGATGAAGGTTAGTTTATTATATGATAATGATGATTTGAGCGAGAGAATTCTTTACGATATTTAAGATATTTAACCTCGTATTTTGAGGAGGAAATAAGTAGAATATGTACGTCAGAGTCACGTACGATAATCAGGTATTTTTTTTAACCAACTTTAGCGCACCAACCAGCTTCGAAAAGCGCGTCAATGAACTGGTTCTCAATTCGATTTTTTAATTTTTTTGTAATGTATGTCCCCTGTGGTGTAGGTTCACATAAGTTTTGGTTGTTTATGTATTGTATATACCTTGTATATAGATAATAAAAATAATCGGAATATAGGGATAAAGCAACTTAGTGGCAAGAAAAAATCTGTTCATCAAATCATATCAAATGTATGTTCGCTGATGATTTCTGTTTTAACTCAGATATTTAGGAAATTTTTTTTTTTTGGTTGGATAGTATATGTTTCACTTTGGCATCCAATGTAACACATGATTTCGGCTGCACTAACATTTCCGACCACGGGCCGCCAATGCTTCATGACACTGTTATCTTTGTTGATAAGGTTTCTACAATGCTGCAGTTAGTGTAAAAAAAAAAACACAGGCCACCACATACCTCCTACTGAAATAGGCAATTTTTTGTAAATTTATTTATTGCCATTGATGTAGGAGTTCTACGTCAATGGTTATAAATAATTTTACAAAAAATAGTTACATGCCTTTTTCATTCATTTACCCTTTCAATAGTTAAATATATTTAATTGTATAATAGTATTTTTCTTCTACAGTGAAATATAATGATTTTTTTATAAATGAAAATTGTAATATCTTTTATTATTATTCGAGTTTAACATTTTTTTTTAATTAATTTAGCTAACTAAAGGGAAGATTATTTATATCTTATAGATTAGGGATTTTAATTTATTTCTACAAATGCAGTACAAATAAAAGGCAATTGTAACCTTTGTATCTCTTAAAAATTCTTAACTAAAGTGTTTTGCAAAACATACACAAGCATTTTAACATGGATATTAAACCTCACAATTTGAACTATATATATACTAATCTTTCAATTTACTGCCTGGTTCATATACAAATTTCGGTATTAGGTAACGATAGGGAATGTTCCGTAGCAAGCAACACGAATGTTTATTTACTTAGAACAGAATGTTCACTTTGAGAGTACATCTGATCAAACAAGGAGCAACCATATGCGATGTGATTAACCTACGTCTCTAATTCTCAGCAGAAAATAAACAGCCTTAATAGTAGAAATTGCTCAATTTCCCTCCTCTATTTTTATTTATTCTAAGGGATGGATCAAGGAATATTTGTGACACAAGTGAGTAGGATTGTAGCTTACAAATAAATTTGTATAGCCAATTTTATATTATATTTTATTTAGTCATGGTCATATTTTTTAATTTTGAAATTTTCTAACTTTGCCAACTTAAAAACCAGTAGTGGTTTTTCAGAGGCATCAATTTTTAAAATTGAAGTGTTAAGTGTTTTTTTAAAAGAAAATTAAAATCTAAGTTATGTGTCTTGTATAAAAAATACCTAGATAAAAATAATAAATCAATTTCATATTGTAATTTATAATTTAATAAAATAAAAATAGCAATAGGGTCTTGTAAACTATATCTCACATATTCGTTACAATGTGAATCTATGATAATGTGACAGATAAAAGATACATTTAAATAATTTTTTTTATTTTGATAAGCTTCATTTTTAAAAGCGAAATAGTTGAATTTATTTTACAACTTATCTATTAGGCAGTATTACTACAACTAGATGGCGCCACCAAACGCAGACTTTATACCGTTATTTTATAACGCCTCTTTTCAAAACAAGTGAACTATCAAAATACGTGACACGTCGGTTGTCACGTCCCGGAGAGTCAAAGCGAAGTTGTCAGAATGGAAGGAAAAATAACAAAACTTGACGTGAAGGACGTGAGATTTCCCACGTCTTTGACAGGAGACGGTTCCGACGCTATGGTGAGTGCAGAAGACGTTTTGAATGCCTCAAGTGCGCGCAATAAGTGAATAGCATTCAAAATTGAAAATCCAATCGTAAATAAAAAATGACTTCCGAAATTCCATTTACTTTGAAAAATCTTTGTACGGTTGGAATTTATTTTATCTGTGTTTCTTTCTTCTTTTTTTTTTTTGCTGCTTTTTGTCGCAGGCAGAAATAGGATTTTTTTTGGGTTACAATTTGAAAACTTTAAGAACTTTCGGAATAAAAAAAATAAATTCGAATTGGAATAATTATAATGCATACATAATTTACTTTATAATTAAAATAAAAATATATATTTTAACACTTAATAAAATACGTTATTTTAAACATGATATAGCATCTATTTTTGTTTGGACGTGGCCAAGTTATAATGCGTTTTTTACAACCCAAATAAATTTTTACCAGATAAAATAAATATAGATGAAAATACATTAAACTATATACGTTTTAATTTAGTTTATTTTATATTAAGTTAAATAAATATATATCGTATTACATTAATTTATTTTTAATTTAAAGTAAATATTTCGCCTGATAATTCCATTGCAAATCTATAGTTGTTGATATCTATTACAAACAAAAGTTTGATAACAAAGATAAATTCAAAGGTTGCCATATTTTTCGTTTACTTTGAGGGTCTCCATTTTTTCCTTTTATGTTAGACATTTCACGCCAAATAGGATTCTTTTATATCATATAAGCAATTTTTAAAACGACATTATTATACATAATACAAATTAATAACTATAATGCATGAATATAGCAAAAGTTTTTTCCTTCTATTAAACCGATTTTTAGGTTTATTTTAATTAAAATGATCCTTAAAATCTTTGGTAGATTTCTCTCTTAGAAAACTGTAAAAAGTCGCAATTTTACATTCAGTATTTCTTTTATTTATCGTAAACATATAAGTGTTGTCTGATGTACGATAGAGCTTAATAATATGAAAGTTTAAAACACAATATTTCATACGTTTTCGAAAATGAGTTGTTAAAACAAGTTTTTAATGGATATTTTTTTTTATTTCTTAGTACTTAAGCAAGTTAATGATGACTTTGTTTAATATGACATTTATAAAAGGTGATCATTATGAGTTACAGCTATTACATTTTTGATCAAATTTAGGAAGTGAAAAACCTGAGAATATTACTCAGATGGAAAAGCTAAAAAATATTTTACCAAAGGTCTTAATAATGTCTTTAAAATAATATGGACACAAAATCGCCGATTGATGTGCTAAGTAAATTCTCTGTGATTTAATTCCTTTTTGGAAAATTATTTTAACATAATATATTCAGAATATATTTGACATTGAAATAAGGAGTTTTCTAAGTATGGGCTATTTTTATAATTAAAATCCTTTCCTTGAAAAGGGGGAAAAATCAACAATATCCTATACAATTTCCTCCATCCAAATTTGAGGATTTATATACTCCAACGGGATCTTATTAATGAACTCTAACTGTAACTTCTGGAAGGTTAAAGTCGGTTTCCCCTTATGTACGTTGTTGAAGCCATACTGTAAGCAGCCATACTGTACCCCAACTAATTTTTAAAAGTGATTTTGTGAGTTTTTTCTTCTCAAACCGTTATAGAAATGTTAAATATGTTTTGATATTTTATTTTCTACATATAAAATCAATTTGTACATTGCCAAAAATATAATTGTTTTTTTGCTGTTTATCCACTTATTATTGGTTATAATGGATTTCAAAGAAGAGGTATTCGAAATGGAGTTTAAAGGAAAAGTAAACAAAAAATAAATAGCCAAAAAGCACTTCAATTCAGCATATTTTAGCTCGAACAATACACGAAAAACAGGTAGAAATGGAAGTGGGGTACAGTTTTTTAACCTTCCATTGGCTTCAAGTCAACAAACTACATTGCTCAATCCAGAAGTTACAGTTAGATATCAGTGGTTCTTATTAACGTGGCATCACACCGCTTGAACGCAATTAAATGGCTAAAAAAAGCATTGAAAGTGCATTATTGTATTTTTAATTATTTATATAGAAATATCGTAATAATGTGTTATGAACGTGAAACGTGTTGTGAATTGTGTTGTGAACGTGAAACGTGTTATGAACGTGAAGGTAATGTGTTATAACGTGAAAATTACGATTAGGTTTTTTTTTGTAGCACACGGATCCTGATTATTCTTGCGCATATGTGATTTTGACTACCTCAGAGGGAGATAAAGGATATGGACTCACATTCACTATAGGCAAGGGAACTGAGGTTGGTGAGTATTAAAACTGAATTATGGATATTTGATAATGTACACTGTACAAAAAATGTGCTAAAAAATGAGTTCACGGATGTACTCGGTTTTTCTTTGAGTATAAATCTCCCCCCCCCCCTGCCTTCATATCTTTAATATGAAATTTGGTGTACTTATATTCATTAGTGTTATCTACATTGTAAAAGAAGGTACTTAAAATTCAGTATCTGAACCTACTCGTCTTTCTTTGAATACAATTGTATCGTAAATGAGCGATGACGGACTCAAATTTAAGTAATTGTACTTTTTCAAAATAGCATTGTGATTTAGTATTGCTAACCTCACCTTCTGTTCAAGCCATCTTAACAAAGCGACCTGGCAAACTTAAAATATTCGTTCAGAAGATGGTTTTTCGCTTTATTTGTTGTCGATTGCTTAAAATGGAAACTGAGTTATTACGGCTAAATTATCTTACTTCCCATTCTTTTGCCACGCCTTTTTAACATTACTTCTGTGTATAACTTCTTCACGTCGTTCTGGTAGTACAACAGATAAGGCCATGGACTTCAGTGCGAACGGCATCAAGTAGATGCATTGGGTTCGATTCGCGATAAGTCCTGGTTGTAATTGTTGAAATTTATTAAAAGTGATTTATGAATGCAGCCTATGTAGGCAAGCAACTGTTCTTTTTATTCATTTTACTCCTTTTTGATTTTTTAATTTTTACCATAAATATATTTATTAAAAAAATAAAATAACAAAAAATATATGTATTTAAGAGTTACTTAAAATAGTTAAAAACTCCATGCCAAATTAAAGAAAAAAGATAAATATTAAAAAAGAAATATTTTGGGTGTTTGCCTACTTTAACACGTGATTTTCGAACATTTTTTAAAGAAATGTTTATCGTGTCACATTGCGATGTTCCATACCAAGTCATATTACGAATATGAAATTGTATGACTTTTTTATCTAAGAGTATTTCTGAAACATTGAAAAATTATTATTGTTTTATTATTGTTATATATAAAATCTTTCACTTCATTTTATATTATTAATGTTTATAAAACCTAACATTTTCATATCTCTGATGCATGTTTACATTTTAATTGCAGTTGTGGCAGCCGTGAAAGCGTTACAATCATTAGTTGTTGGAAAAGTCCTAAAATCTATTTTTGATGACTTCGCCACGTTTTGGCGAGATTTAACAAGTGACACTCAACTTAGATGGGTAAGAAGTCAACTTATTTTTAAGGGGGTCCGATACCCAAAATTCGCAAAAAAGGTCATTTTTTTTTTATATTTAAAAAATAATATTCAAACTTATCTTAATAACTCACAAAAAACTGCTTCAAAAAATTCCTATTGCTTTTTTAGTTATGAATGTTTTAATTATGTGTTCCTGTAACATAGTTGTATCATATGTAAACTTTAAAAGCAAATATCTCTGTTCGTGGTTTTGAAATTTAATGAACACTAAAAATGCTAAGGCTTTTTTACTATTATACTTAAAATCATAATTTTTGTGTGTATAGCAAGATAAATATATTTTAAATAGATGTATGCATTCAGATTTCCTATTTTTACCATAATTTGTTTTTTAAAACCACTTAAAATGGAATTTTATTTTTTTTCGTCAATTTTTTTCTCCAAAATTCCTAATATATTTTATTTTTTTAAAGTGATGTATCTGAATCAAAATTTGAATGCATACATCTATTTACATATTATTCAAGATCTTAAATAAAAAAAATTGCTTCAAAATATTGAAAAACAAAAAAGGAGTAGGAATTTTAAAATTGTTAAAAAATTTACTAAAATGTTAATTTAAAAATAAATGTGCAATTAAAAAAAAAATTGAGCGTCTTAAAATGGTTTTTTATGCATATTTAGAAAGAGAAAAAAAATTGGATTGTACAAGTATAAAAATAAAGAAAAAAATGTCGAAGGTATCGGACCCCCTTAATCATTATGGTATATTAATATTTATTAAACATATACATTGAATCCTTTATGTTACGTTCATTATATTTTTTGATTACTATTCTTACAATGTTTGTTATCTGGTTTTTTAATGGATATGTTTTAATGAAATCAACAATTGTTTTAGCAGATAATAGTTGTTTTATCTATATTATGCATGAACATCTAATTTATAATTAAACTGTAAAAAAAAGTTAAAATCAAAGCCGTTTTTTAATGAAAATTCGTGCACACCATTTCAGTTTTTACATGTTAATTTTGAGTTTGTATATTAGTTTTTTTGTTTTAATTATTCGAACATAGATGGCGACACTATAAGCTTTATAACGAAAAATGTGAAATGTTATTTTCGTTTTTTCCCACGAATCATACATATAACAATTTGAATGTTGTGTGATAAGAGTATAGTGATTGCTTAGCGGTGATTTTAAAGGTATAACATATAATAAATAATTGAATTTCGAAATCCACATGTAATACATTAATTTAAAAAATAAAATTCCATATTATAATGCGGGAAAAAATTATGACGTTAATAACATTTAAAGATTAATCTTATATATAAAGCTGAAATATCCAAAATCTGTCCGAATGTTGGTTTGTTTGTTTGTCAGTACAAAATAAGCTCCTTAACTACACAACGCAGATCTTTGAAATTCACAGAATAGTTAGCTCAAAAAATAAGAATTTTAACGTGACTATTTTCAAGTCTCTACGATGTTCCATTCGAAGGTTATGACATTTCCTAGCGTACGTCAGCAAAGTTTCTCGAAGTGGAATCAACGAAGAAAAACGACGACGAAGAAAAGCGAAAATATAATATAAAATAATTATGAATCAATTGGAATGCCGATATTTACACGAAATACTCCATAATTACACAACGTAGCTTTATGAAATTTACAGAGAACTTTACTTGAAAAATTAGACGTTTCTTGTGATAATTTTTAAGTTTGTACGATGTTCCATTCGTTTATTATAACTATTTTAATGTATTCAATTGACTTAACATAGATGATGACATCGTTTGCGATTTTAAAGAATTTTCTTTTCATTATTTACGGTATAAAAATGACGTCATAAGTTTGGTTTGATTTAATAATTACTGAAAATATCCGCACATTGGGCTTTTTTCTACAATACGGATTATTGCAAAAATTAAAATAACTAGAATTTTACCGTATGGAATGGTTTATAGTTGTTTTGTGTCTTTTGTTTTGTTTGAATGCAGGTTTATTGTAACTATATTTGAATGTCTAAGATCGGACATTTAGAACAATACTTCCAAAATGCGAGTAATTTGTGTATGAACGTCAATTTAATTTATTTGAAAAATATGTTATACTAGTACTTTTTTTTAATGCACGAAGCTTAGTTTCACTTTGAATTTTCAACTCTATATGACTTTTTAATATTTTTAAACGAATAAAATTCCGCAGATACCAACTGCTAATTGAGATTTTTTTTATTTAATGTGCAAAGTAATATTTCCTTTTAAAACATTAAATGGCGAACATTAAGAATGAAATTTAGAATTATTTAACGTACATGGTGAGATTATAATATTTAACCGTTTGCTAAATAATTATGTCGCCAAGTTATAAAAGTTTATTCTTTGGATAAATTGCGTTTTGGCTTTAATTTACTGTGGAAACTTACTAAGTATTTACATGACAGGTATTTTTCGATGTAAATGCAAAAACAATAGTATCACAAAATCAAAATTTTAGAATTTTTTTTTAATAAAATGAAGTAAATACAGAATTTTTATTACATTGTTCCGGAAATAAAAAAAATGACTCAAATTTAAAATAGGTGGCTATTCTTCTGTAATAATAGTATTCATTGGAATGGGTATTTAGACGTAGCAGAAGAAAGTTGTGTAGTATTTTAAAGCATACTATTTTTTTTGTATTTATGCCAGGTAGTTAAGATTCTTTTATTAAGAATTTGAGGCAGTTTATTCGCAAAAAAAGTTTAGGTTTATTCTTCTGCAATGTACAGCCGCGGAAAAAAAAAACGAACCACCGATGATTATTTCGTTAGTTTTTATAGTAGAGCTAAACTTAATATATCATTTTGTAGGGAATAAAGTCTACTACACATTGATATACAAAAAATTTGCATAGGGGACTATCCTCATATTAAAATCCGCACCAACTTTAAAATTTCCAATAGCAACACCCAATTTTGATTCAATATTTAAAATCTACGACAAAATTTATCGTTGAATATCAATTTGCAAGTAATTTGGTTAAGTAGTTTTTTAATTATGAATATCGAAAGTTTAGAACTCGTAATGTTAAATGAATTTCTTAAACTTTTAATCATATCTTTCGAAATAATAATTTTATTAGGCTGAAGTTTTTATGCGTGTTACATCTAAACGACCCAAATAAAATACACTAACTTTCATTACTTATATGTATATTTTTTAATTTTATTAAAATTAGGATATTAATATTCATAAAATTTATGAATAGCAACCATGCTATATTTTGATAGTGATGAATTCAGAAAAACGTTTTATATTGTGGCGTCTTCTTCACATATACCTGTGGGTCAGGACTGGAACACAGTGTTCACTGGAAGACTACGTACACCACCTTCATACACAATCAAACTTCCGTTTAAAACAAATTGAAAGACTCAAAACTTTAATTTTAAAATATTTAATTAAAGTTAAATTTTTAGATTTAAAACAAAACATATTATTTAAGTTACAGATTAATTACAATTAATACAAAGAAAACAGAAAGGACTCCTAAACAGACAGGTCCCATCTAAACGACAATCATGTCATTGCAGCTCAGTGTCCTACGGGTCTCTGCCGTTTCTTTCACAGGTAGGAAACGCAAAGTTCATGAAGCATGGAGTCGCAAGCTGGTGGCTCCACCTAGTGTCACTATATAGAAATAGTAGTTCCGATGATGGTAGAGATTGAGAGTTCTTTGGATGTTACAGACTTCTTCCCCCCCTGGAGAACTTTCTGCCGGAGGTTACCGAGGAAGAAAGTTAGTGAGAACATCATGGCATTACGAAAATGAGAGAGTACCTTTACCAGTGGGATCAGCACTGAACTAAATAACTAATTATTTAATGATATAGACATATTATATATGATGATACAATAAAAGAAATAATATCATTATACAGTTTTACAAATGCATATATTAAGTAGGTTCCCTAAGAGTGCGGATCCTGCTCAATCCATCAGCATTTTGATGCTTTGATCCACTGCGGTGTTTTACCTCAAAATTGAATGATTGTAAAGCTAAAGACCAACGCATAAGGCGAGCATTTGTACTGGCATGAGAGTTCAACCACACAAGAGGATTATGATCAGTGACAATGGTGAAAAAGTTCCCATCAAGGTAACACCTCAGTCTTTGGACAGCAAAGATGATTGCAGCGCACTCTTTCTCACTCACACTGTACCGTTTCTCAACACTCGAAAACTTTTTACTTAGATAGATAATGGGATGTTCTTGGTCATTATCGTCAATTTGGGATAGGACAACTCCCATTCCGTGGTCTGATGCATCTGTTTGCACGATGAAGGACCTGTTGTAATCAGGAGCGTAAAGAACAGGAAAGTCACAAAGCGATGCTTTAAGTTTGTTGAACGCTTGTTCACATTCGGCAGTCCACTTGATATTTCCTTGACGAACTTTTCCTTTCAGTGTATCTGTCAAAGGAGAGGCTATTGATGAAAACATCGAAATATATCTGCTGTAGTATCCAGCCAGTCCTAGGAACCCTCTGACATCAGTTTTGGTTTTAGGTGGGGAATAATTCTTGATTGCCTCGATCTTCAATTCTGCCGGTTGTCTGCAACCCTGTCCGACTACATGTCCCAGATACTGTACTTGGCCTTGAGCAAACTTGCACTTTGACTGTTTGATGGTCAATCCAGCATTCTTTATTCTTTCAAGTACTATGTCGACTTGTTTCAGATGTTCTGGAAAGGATCTTGAGAAAACTGCAATGTCATCAAGATATGGCACGGCGAATTCTTCACACCCTTCCAATAAATGTGCAACCATTTTGCTGAATTCGTATGGCGCATTCTTTAACCCAAATGGCATTCGTAAAGGACGGTATGTACCAAAGTTTGTGACAAAGGCAGCCAGTCTTTGGGCACGTTGACTTAGTGGTATTTGCCAATACCCTTTTGACAAGTCCAACACCGTTATATACTGGGCCGATGAAACTATTTCAACTCTTTCTTCTATGTTTGGCAATGGAAAAAACTTAGTTTTGGTCACCTTATTAAGATTTCGGTAATCCACGCACGGTCTTGGATCTTTTCCTGGAGACTCAACCAAAATCATCGGAGACGTGAAATCAGAAAATCCGACTTCAATGATCTTCATAGCCAACATCTTCTGGATCTCTCAGAATAGCATTCTGTCTAGGAGAATTTCTGTAGGGTTTTGAAAGAAGTGGCGTATCGTTGTTGAGCTCGATATCATGAGTCACAAGATCAGTTTTCCCAGGCACATTTGAAAAACATGTATCATATTTACAAACTAATTTCTTTAATTGAATGATTTGCTCTTCGGTTAACTTGGTTTCCTTGTAATGGTCTTGAAACATCTCATCCAGGTCCAGGATATTCGGATTAGCGTCTACGTAAGGAATTTCCATCTCAGTTTCATTCAATTTGTCTTCTGTTTCACAGAGCAGAAAATTCACCTGTTCAGGTCTTCTGTAATAAGGCTTGAGCATATTCACATGGTAAACCTTGGAAGTAGCTTTTTCGTTAGAGAGTTCGACCACATAATTTGTTTCAGAAAGCTTTCGGAGAATTGTTCCGGGACCGGTCCAATGGGGACTCATTTTGTTTGCTTTGAATGTTGAAAATATAAGTACTTGGTCGCCCTCGCGAAATTCTCTTTTGATTGTTCTCTTGTCGTACCACGTTTTGTTTTTCTGTTGTGATTTTTCCATCTCCGTGGTTGCAAGTTCTTGACACTGTTTCATTCTGTTTATCAAAGCGAAAACATAATCCGTCACAGGTTCGTCTTCGTCTTCTTTATTCATCCATTTCTCATACAACAACGTCAAAGGAGTTCTTAAATTTTTTCCATGAACTAGCTCAGCTGGTGTAAATCCTGTACTTTCATGTGTAACAGTTCGTAGGGTAAACAAAGCGGGAGATATCGCTTTTTCCCAATCAGTTCCAGCCTCCAAGCATAGTACTTTTAAAATCCTTTTGACAGTTCGATGAAATCTTTCTACCGGGTTACTTTGAGGATGATAAACGGAACTATGAACAACAGATATTCCAAACTTTTCCAGAAAAGTTGTAGTGAGTTCACTAGTGAACGAGCTTCCTTGGTCCATCTGCAGTATTTTAGGAAATCCCATCCTACTAAATATCTGCATTAAGGCTTCAACAACAGAAACAGATGTGATATCTTCAACCGGAACGGCGTCTGGATATTTTGATGCTAGACACATGGCAGTTATGAGATATCGTTTGCCACTTGGAGTAACTGGTAGAGGTCCACAAGCATCGACGTTGATTTTTGAGAAAACTTCTTGTATCACAGGAACTATCTTCATTGGAGCCTTCTTCTTGTCATTAGGTTTCCCAACCCGTTGACATCTGTCACAACTTCTGACATATTCCTCAATTTCTTTATAGCAATGCGGCCAAAAGAAATACCTGGAGAACACATCTTTAGTTTTGGTCACTCCCAAATGACCTGAAGTTCCCTCGTGGCACAAAGATTTCAATTCTTCTCGATACTTTTCTGGTATGACCAATAAAGGCCTCTCCACTCCTAGCTTATCCACTTTCTTTTTAATAAGTATGCCATTGGAAAGTACTTCAAACTCTCCTGCCGGTTCTTCAGGAGGTTTTCCTTGTAGCTTGTCCATGATTGGCTTCAGAACTGGGCAATCTTTCTGCTGAGATGCAAAAGTTCTAGAATCCACTTTCAAAAGAGTCAATCCCTTGTACTCAGGCTCTTCAGCTGGGAAGGAGAACAAATCATCTTCTTCGATCACAATGTCGTGATCTTCTTCATCCACAAGCACAGGACTGTCCTCTTCTTCCGAGACATCTTCGGTAGATCCCCTTTCTGGTTCTGCCAGACGTTTCTGAGCTCTAGTCTGAATGGCATTAACTTGATAAGGAACTGGATTTTCCTTCATCTTCTCCAGAAGTGCTGCAGTTCGATTCCCGAGCAGGTACCTTCCTTTGTCGACCTGGCTCCAAACAACAGCGGCTTTAGTGATGACATGTCCGAACTCCCCTTTCAACTCCACTTCTGCTAATGGCAAACAAATAGGAGCTTTATCCAAAGGTTGTTGCACCCAGACATTTTCACCTGTAAGCATTTCTGGCTTGATTCGATTCCGACACACCACATCAATACTTGATCCAGTATCACGAAGGATTGGCATCTTGAATCCATTCACTTCCCCTATGTAGGTGTATGGCAACATCGATTCATCGTCTTCCACTCCAATAATGCGATTGAGGTTGGAAGAGTTCTCTTGTCCTTTTTTCATCAAGGGACAATTTGGTCGCAAATGTTCAGTAGAATCACATCGGTAGCAACGCGGTTTCTTGCGCCTTTCGAAGATTTCAGGTGATCTGGTCGTCTTCTCTGTTTCAAGTTTTTCTACCTTTGCTTCTCTGAATTGCGTTTTCGGCTCCCCGTTAAACTTGTTTTTCCAGTACGGGACCGCTTTATTTCCAGAGGAAAAATCCTTCTTTTTCAGGAGTCTTCGAACACTATCAAATTCGTCCAACTTTTCAGCTAAGTCTTCTGGACATTTGAAATGCGCCCACTCATCAATGAAGTGTTCTCTGGACTCTGCAGGGACCCTCCTCTTCATTTGATCCGTGATGACGAGATCACACAGTTGCTCGAAAGAATTTACTTCCATACCCTGGATCCATTCACGGAAGTAATTCTTAATTTCATAGAGAAAATCTTTCCACGAGCCATCAACACTCTTGTTGTGTTGACTAAATAACTGACGAAACTTTTCTGGTGTCAATTTGTACCTCTTGAGTAAAACCTTTTTTACTTCATGATAATCATTTGACACCTCCTCAGTTTCACGAGCAATGAGTTGTGCCATTTCGTTAGGAAGCAACCCAATCAACTGAGTTACCCACAACTGCTCCGAGAGTTCCGCTCTTTTTGCTTGACGCTCAAAAAGAACAAGGTATAGACTGATGTCTCCATTCTTTGAATCAAATTTCTGCATCAGTTGATGAAATTCCAACCTAGGTTTCGATGCATTCAAAGGTGTTCCGCTTTTATTTTCCAATTCTAACTTCATCTTTTGAAGCTCAAACTGGCGTTCTTGTTCCAATCTTTCCTGTTGCATTTTTTTTTCTCTGTCTATTCGTTCTTGTATTTCCCGTTGCCTCTTTTCTTCTTGTTCCTGAGTCTGTAGTCTCTCCGATACGATCGTCTGCAATAGATTCTTAACAAAAGCTTCCTCAAAATTTTCGTGACCTTGAATAGCTTTCTTCAGGTCAATAACTGTGGTAGAAGACTCAACTGTAATATTTAACTCAGATGCTAACACCTGTAAATCTACTTTACGAGCTGAACCTAAAAACGCCATTTTTCCTGAAAAACGCTTTTACCGAAATTTTAATTTCCGAAATTATTTTATTTACTATGGTAAATTCTTGAGAAGGACCCACACTCTTGTAAACTCAAAAGCATAAATAAATTTAAATTTGATCAACTTTATTTTCAAAGAGCATAAAAAAAACTATTTTTTTTCTTTATTACACAACAGCAATTTCAAATCAAATTTAAAATAATCTTTATTATATAAAAAAATCATATACCTTCTCCTTTAATTTAATTGAACAGGAAAATGCCATCCACACAATAATTTATTCAACCAAAAAAAAAATCTATTAATAAAAATGCATTAACATTACATACAATCGCTCAAAATAAAATACCACATAATAAAAGAGAAGTTTCTTTTTTTTTTTTTTTCAAACCCACATCAAGAAAAGATCATACGCTCATCTAAAAAGCAACAACCAAAAACAAATATAAAAAGAATCCAATAAAAAAATCAACTATAAATTCTCTTTATTGCAAAAGTCTTTCGAATAGAATCTCGAATCACACTCCTTGTCAAAACACCAAATCTCCGCTGAAATAAATTCAAGGTTAATGCAACATTCCCCAATAGATGACTCATCTACTATTTCCCGCCAATTGAACGGCGTCAAATGCACGGCGCCGGAGAATCTGCAAACCCTTTTTAATTCAACAAAGAAAGCAAAACTTCTTTCTTTTATACAATAATTAGATCAATTTTTACCAGAGTCAAACCGTTAATATAAATCTACACAATTCTAAAAATACTGTATATTTTAGAGCAAATCATACCATATATTTTTTTCCAGAATTTTTATATCAACACACTCTAAATGATCAATAATTATACACATGAATAAGATTCATTTTATAAACCCATTTTCTTTTATGCAAACTTTCATTAACCAGACAGATTAAAATGAACTTAAGAGTTCCAAAAATTTTTGCACTACAGAAAAAGAAAATAATTGTTAATTTCAAGTTAATTTGTGTTTCAATGATTTGTAAACAACAGTATCCAGCACTTATCATAGAATATCG
Source organism: Troglohyphantes excavatus (assembly GCA_963932185.1). Lineage (NCBI taxonomy): Eukaryota > Metazoa > Arthropoda > Arachnida > Araneae > Linyphiidae > Troglohyphantes > Troglohyphantes excavatus. The sequence continues at coordinate 30,620,873 of OZ010668.1, read as the reverse complement.
ACAACTTTTTCATATATATAAAGGAGACATATATACTTAATCAAAAATTATACAGCCAAATTCCAATGCTACTGTTCAAATTACAATATGCAAGACGCATTCATACACAAATGTTAACTTTGACTAGGGAATCACAGTTTTACTTAAAACCCAAAGTAATTTAATAATGTATTATCTAGAAGCCTTGGGCACTCATTTATTTCTGAAACTTTTTTTTTTCAAATAAACATAAAAAGCCCACCAAACTTCAAAGAAAATTCAAGATTGCACTAATCACTTTATTTTAAAACAATAAAACTGATCCCAAAAACAAACTGGCAAAGCACTCAACTCACCATGGATCGCGTCGTTTCTGTCGCGACTTGGAACCTGCTGACTGCGGATTCCTTCATATCCTTTCGAGAAGACCTCGAATCTTTAGACCTTTTTCTGGGACACTTCTCTCCCGAAGTTGACGTATCCGGCAATCTCCTTGGAATAAAGACACTCCACTGGAAATCACTTTTCTGGATTCGGGATCCTGATACTGGGAACTGCTGGCCGTCGAGTCGTTGGGTCGAAATCCCACCGCTGCCACCATTAAATGTACTCCTGTGGCGTCTTCTTCACATATACCTGTGGGTCAGGACTGGAACACAGTGTTCACTGGAAGACTACGTACACCACCTTCATACACAATCAAACTTCCGTTTAAAACAAATTGAAAGACTCAAAACTTTAATTTTAAAATATTTAATTAAAGTTAAATTTTTAGATTTAAAACAAAACATATTATTTAAGTTACAGATTAATTACAATTAATACAAAGAAAACAGAAAGGACTCCTAAACAGACAGGTCCCATCTAAACGACAATCATGTCATTGCAGCTCAGTGTCCTACGGGTCTCTGCCGTTTCTTTCACAGGTAGGAAACGCAAAGTTCATGAAGCATGGAGTCGCAAGCTGGTGGCTCCACCTAGTGTCACTATATAGAAATAGTAGTTCCGATGATGGTAGAGATTGAGAGTTCTTGGGATGTTACAATATGCATATCTAAAATTTCATGATTTTCTTTTTTGTAGTTTTTTGGCAATATTATAATGTGCATCAAATGATCATTTAAGGGGTCATACACAAATTTAAAATCTGCAGAACTTAACAGAAATCTACGAATTTTGAGAATTAAAAGCGCTGTGATCGCGTTGGTATAAAATTATAAATTCTTATATAGAGGCGAAGGGTATACAGGAGTGGGAGAATGAATGACCACGGAAAAATAAGAACCACGGCTAACGCCAAAACATTTTCTACCAGCGTACTTTATTTCGAAGTCTCACTAATACTTTGTTCACTGTGGAAGTAGCCCCTCAAATAAGATCGATACATATTGTCTAATATCTCTGCATATAAATGTAGGAAATTAACGAAAATTTGTATTTAGATTATTTTGAGGGCGGGGAACATTTCTACGCTATCAAAAGTAGGTGTTGCTATTGAACATTTTAAAGTTGGTGCGGATTCGAGTATGAACATAGTCCCCTATGCAATTTTTTTGTATATCAATGTATAGTAGACTTTATTTCCTACAAAATGGTATATTAAGTTTAGCTCTACTATAAAAACTAACGAAATAATCATCGGTGGTTCGTTTTTTTTTTCCGCGGCTGTACATTTATATGTTCTGTATTCCAAAAGTCAAAAATGCAAACTACTAATTAGATACACAAGTAGCTGGTCGAAGATATTGCAAAGAAGTAGTACAAATGATACATTGGAAGAGGCATTTGGAAATAGTCAAATAAAAATTGCAATATTGGGAAACGGGACATTCTGATTGTTTTGAAGGTTAAATCATTGAAGTTCAAGATCAAATTAATTAATTAAGTTATCTTTAAAAACTTCTGTTTTCGGATTTTGCTGCCTTTTTCACTTCCATACGGCTTAAGAATATTTTAATATCCTGATTGATTTAGAAGTGTCATTTAAAATCACGCTTGAAAGTAATGCTTTAAAAACTGCAATTTAATAAAACTCTTTTTAAAGCTATTTTTTTAAAAAAATAATAATAGAAAAATTAGGATCAAAGCGTTTTGTTTATAATTTAATTTAATAATTTTTTATTTGATAAAAATAATTCGTAGTTCTAATAATCTAGAAATTATTGGATTTTTATCGGTGTATTAGAAATCAAATAGTGCAGATATATTTTTACTTTTTTAACTTCTAATTTATTAAAAATAAAGATATTTTAAATTTCAATTTATGAAAGAAACATTTTTTTAGGAGAAATTCTAAACTGGTATATGCAATAATCCATGGAGGAGAGCAAATGCATATATTTTTTTCATGTGTCGTTATTTTATTTATCCTCGTGCGAAGAACGGGTAATTTTGCTAGTATAAAATAAAATTAATCTTATATATAAAGCTGAAATCTCCAAAATCTGTCCGGATGTTGGTTTGTTTGTTTGTTTGTCAGTACATTATAGGCTCCGTAACTACAAAACGCAGAGCTTTGAAATTCACAGAATAGTTAGTTCAAAAAATAAGAATTTTAACGCGACTATTTTCAAGTCTCTACGATGTTCCATTCGAATGTTACGACATTTTTTAGCGTACGTCATCAAAGTTTCACGAAGTGGCAACAGTAAAATCAGTTAAAATCAACGGAGAAAAGCAAAAATGTAATATAAAAATATATGAATCAATTAGAATGCCGATATTTACACGGAATACTCCATAACTACAAAACGTAGCTTTATGAAATTTACAGAGAAATTTACTTTAAAAATTTGGCATATTTTGTGATAATTTTTAAGTTTCAACGATGTTTCATTCGTATATTATAACTATTTTAATGTATTCCATTGACTTAACTAGGATGAAAATAGAGTTTGCAATTTAAAATAAAATATTTCGTTATTGACTCTATAAAAATGACGTCATGCGTTTTGTTTGATTTAATAATTATTGAAAACGTCTGCACATTGGGCTTTTTGCTACAATACGGAACCATTCAAAAATTTAATCAACCAGAATTTTATCTTAGGGAAATGGTTTAGAATTGTATTAAAATTTTATAATTGTTTTATCTCTATTGTTTTGTTTTTTGTATACAGGTTCATTGTAACTATATTTAATTATCTTAGATCGAACTTTTAAAACAATTAATCCAAAATGCGAGTAATTTGTGTATGAACGTCCATTTTATTTATTTGAAAAATATTTTATGCAAGTATTTTTTTTAATTGTACGAAGCTTAGTTTCACTGTGAAATTTCAACTCTATATGACTTTTTAATATTATTAAAGAATAAAATTCCACAGATACCAAATGATAATTGAGAAAATAAATATTTTATTTAATGTGCCAAAGAATATTTCCTTTTAAAACATTAAATGGCGATCATTAAGAATTAAATGTTCTGAATTATTATTCTGAATGAATGTTCTGAACGAATTTTCTGAATGAATGTTCTGAATGCTTGAAAGTACATGGTGAGATTATAATATGCTAAAGTATCGCCAAGTAAAGTGCGTTTGCTAAAGTATCGCCAAGTTATAACAGTTTATTCTTAGGATAAATTGAGTCTTGGCTTTAATTTCCTGTGGAAACTTACTAAATATTTATATGACGGGTATTTTTCGACGGGTATTTGCAATAACAATAGAATCACAAAATAAAAATTTTATGAAAAATGGTTTAACAAAATAAGTAAATACGAAATTTTTAATACATTCATACGGAAATAAAAAAAATATTCTTAAAATTAAAATAGGTGGTTATTTTTCTGTAATAATAGCATTCATGACAAATCTTGGGCATTTGACATAGTAAAAGAGGAGAGGGGGAAGGGGGTTAAATATCGGCACGTAAAAAACGTCTGACTTTCGTCTACACGATAGTATATTATTTATATCCATCGGCTGATTTCACTTGGAGTTAAGGATTTTACCAATGTCGTTTTGTATTATGGGATTTCATGCAACTATGTACCGAAACTACCCATACCGAAATGAAATTCCTATTAATTTCTAAAAGTATTTTTGTGCAGGAATGTTTAATTTTTAAAACTCCATACCTTTTGAGAGATAAACTAGAAATTATAGGATTTTTATCGGTGTATTAGCAACCAGGTAGTATACATATATTTTTACTTTTTTAACTTCTAATTTATTAAAAATAAAAATATTTTAAATTATGAAAAAAAGCTTTATCACTTTTTAAAGAGGAATTCTAAAATGGTATATGCAATTATCCCAGGCAGGAGAGGAAATGTATATATTTTTAGGTATTTGTCATTATTTTATTTACCTCCGTGCGAAGAACGGGTACTTTTGCTAGTATTTATATAAAAAGTAAATAATTTTAAGCATGGATTTTTTTTTGTAATGTCTGTGATGATGCATTTTTCTATCGGATATTTAAATGTATTTAATATTAATTAGATAATTAAGTCTTAATTGAAAATATTAGCATTTTAATTGCATTATTATAAATTAAATAGTACATATGTTTAAACAAAAACTTCTATATTTCTATGTGCAGTGAAACATGCAGTTGTACGTTGAATTTTGAGATTCACTCACGGAAAAATAGTTTCTTATATTATTAATATAGCTATAACCTAAGAATAGGATTTTCATTAACGTAACGTTTTAAATAAAAACCTTATTTACAGAAATAAAACAGTAAAAATAATTTTGTTTTATTTAATAATGAAATAATGGTACAAACACTTTTTAAAGCTCCAAACATAATAACTAAAGCAATGCATTTAAAAAATGGACAAAACTTATATTGTTCTTTATTTATGATTAAAATATAACGATAATAATAATATAATGATTTTTTTAAATATTGGAAACTCCCCAACATGGACATTTCATTCATAAGTTACATATTAAGAACAGTTATTTATTTAATAAATATTAAAAAATATATATAGGTCTTCCATTGATTTATTTCTTATGGTAACGATCATGCTTCTTTTTCAGTCTCTTGCTCATAATATTAATTAATAATTACGATAAAATCTGTTCTATTTCTTGTAAATCACAAAGTTTGCATGTAATATTTCACATTTTAATTATAAAGGGGTAGCACTATATAAAAGAATGGAACTGCAATTCCCTCTTTTTTCCCCCACTCAGTAAATTATTTTAAAGATTTACGTTGATGTCCTTTCTTCGCAGCCATTTACTTGGATATTTTCTTTAAGATTGGACCAGAAAAAGGCGTGATACATCTAGCGACAGCAGCCATAATAAATGCACTGTGGGATTTATGGGCAAGGCGGGAAAATAAACCATTATGGAAGCTTCTTGTAGATATGGTAAGTATAGGGTAAATAAACACCAGAATCGCTTTAAAAAATATGAAGAACCGTAGTAATATTTATATATCTAAGATGGAAGTATTTAAATTTTTTATTTGATAATATATGTGTTTTTGATAAATGTTTGATCAATACAAGAAAAGAAACACAGCAAATAAAAATTGTGTGGTGTATTTCATTTGGTTGTATTTCAAAACAATTTTTAATGTTTTAAGTACGTTAGCCCTGATTTTCACATTTTAACAATTTGCTCTCCAAGAACTCTTTGGTTTTCTTTCTTTCTACGGAACAGTTGTTCATTCTTATGTTCTTTTCCCTAGAATTTGTTATGCTTATAGAAAAAAGAAACCTAATTTGTTTTGGATCTGCAAAAGAACGAGTTGAAAAAAATATCGATGTTTTTTAAACACATGATCATTCTGTTCTCGTTTATTTTAAAGAACAGGGAACCAAAATAACGAGTCGCTGTGCGGCGCCAACGGAGTGCAAAGGGCAAAGTTACATTTTAAATCATACTATTAATTCTCAATGTTCTCTGCACATCCGTACTACCCACTAAATATACGCATGGTGTGAACATTGTGTTGATAATGCTGGTTCGAAACCTTCTGTTCGCTAGTTTTTCATTTTTAATTCGAAACTCCCTATTAATTATTATAAATCATTAATTACTAAATGTTACGACTAAATATCATATTGTTATCAGAATTACCACGTATAAAATGTTTAAATTCAAATAGCAAGTTTTGATGTATTAGTTAAAAAAAAGTTAAAATTGTTATTTAATTGTCAAAAATAAGGATTTCAAGTAAAACATAGTTATTTGGTAAGTGAAATGTACGAGGATACAAGCCACCCAATTAAAAAAAATATATATAATAATAAACTCAGTTCTATCTATTAAATAGCAATCACTATTTTGCATAAAAGCTCAAGTAAAATGAGTCCATCTGACATTTTATTGGGTATCTCCAAATGTTATACATAATTAACTTAAAATACAGTAAATGAATCACATGTTAATTTAAAGTACAATAAATGAATCACTTATTAACTTAAAATACAGAAATAAATCATCTATTAACTGAAAATACAGTAAATTAATCACGTGTTAACTTAAAATACAGAAAATTAATCACGTATGAACTTAAATTACAGTAAGTGAATCACGCATTAACTTAAAAATACAGTAAAAGAATCACGTATGAACTTAAAATACAGTAAATAAATCACATATGAACTTGCATTACAGAAATGAATCATGTATTAACTGGAAATATATTAAATGTATCACGTATTAATTTAAAATATAGTAAATGAATCACATATTAACTTAAAATACAATAAGTGAATCACTTTTTAACTTAAAATACAATAAGTGAATCACTTTTTAACTTAAAATGCAGTAAATAAATCACGTATGACCGTAAAATACAGTAAAAGAATCACGTACGAACTTAAATTACAGTAAAAGAATTACGTATGAACTTAAAATGCATTAAATAAATCACGTATGAACTTGAATTACAGAAACGAATCATGTATAAACTGGACATATATTAAATGTATCACGCATTAATTTAAAATATGGTAAATGAATCACATATTAACTTAAATACACTAAATGAATCACATATTAACTTAAAATACAGTAAATGAATCACATATTAACTTAAAATACAGTAAATGAATCACGTATGAACTTAAAATGCAGTAAATAAATCACGTATGAACTTGAATTACAGAAATGAATCAAGTATTAACTGGACATATATTAAATGTATCACGCATTAATTTAAAATATGGTAAATGAATCACATATTAACTTAAAATACAGTAAATGAATCACGTATTAACTTAAAATACAGTAAAAGAATCACGTACGAACTTAAATTACAGTAAAAGAATCACATATGAACTTAAAAAACAGGAAATGAAAAACGTATAAACTTATAACATAGTAAATGAATCACGCATTAACGTACAATACAGTAAATGAAAAATTAACTTAAAATACAGTAAATGAAAAATTAACTTAAAATACAGTAAATGAAACACGTATTAACTTAACATACGGTAAATGAATCACGTTTACAGCTGATATTGAAAACGCGTTGACTCTTTTTATTTGTCAAGTAATTTAATAACAGTCGATTGAAGCCTTAACTTTGGACGAATTCGTTGATTTTTATTTTATTTTCAATCTTTTTTGCAGTCCCCGGAACAATTGGTATCCACCATCGATTTCCGTTACATGTGAGTATAGAATTTCTCTTAAGATGTGAAGTTCAATCGAGTGCAGCTCTTTTTTTTCAACTGCTTCGTAATTTTATTGAGACTTTTGACCTTTGTGTGTTTTACTGTTATTTTTTGTACTTTTAGATCTGATGCTATTACAAAGGAAGAAGCTATTGGTAAGTCGATGAGCAATATATTTTAGAAATGTATGGTTTGTGAATCGGTGTAATTTGGTTTATTAGTGTTTGGACAATGTGTTCTTTTAAAAATTGAATATCTTTGGATATATATAAATATATATATATATATATATATATATATATATATATATATATATATATATATATATATATATATATATATATATATATATATATATATATATATATATATATATATACAGTAGAACTCCAATTATCTGAAACAAACGAACGAACGAACGAACGAACGAACGAACGAACGAACGAACGAACGAACAAACGAACAAACGAACAAACGAACAAACATTGGGTCTCAAAGCATTGTGGAAGGTCGACTTGTCTTACAATAAGAGGCTTGTAGTTGTCTGACGGACGAATCATTAACAATTCTTTGAAGAGCAGGCAGATTCTCAAATTGGGTAGGGTCACTTGAGGGGTTGAAAAACTGTAAAGACGAACTGAAAACGATCTGTGGAAATCAATAGTCAAGTGTCATATGTCCAAAACCATATAATTACCCGTTCTGTTGCAAACAGCATACTTCTGACCCCACATGCTTTAAAAATACTCTCCCCACTCCGTCGTCAAAATTGTCCCAAGCCCATCGCTAGACCTGTAAAATCTATGAGACATGATGTCCCAGCCCACATGTAAAGATAAAGGTCCCAGTACAAGTATTCCTTTTATTGTACACGAGTACTTCATTTAAAAAAAATCAAAAAAGAAAAACGTAAAACTTCGAAAAGGGGGAAAAAACCCGTCAAAATCTTCTAATAAAACAGTTATTTACATCTAAAAATTTCAATTTCATATTTGTGTATATGATAAACAAATATAATTATTACGAAACGCTAACATTTGAAGTATAGTAACTCTTTTAAAAATGATATGTCCAACTTTTTACTTTTTATACATCTATACAATTCCTACCATGCAAATATTTGAAATTGAAGTTATATCCGCTTTTATTTCTGTGTATTCAAAAATTAAAATACTTCAAACAGTCAAAGTGTTTAAAAATGTTTACAAATTTTTTCCTTTTCATGAAATGGGATTGTTCACTGTGAAAAGTAAAGCTGCATGGAAATCCCCGTAATGGGTTTTTCTAACAGAATGTTGTAAATAAAAAATATGTAATTTTCCCTTTCACTACCAGAATATTTTGAAGATATTGCTAATGGAAACAAAGTTTCATGCATGAAGGGTTTAGGAACAATGGGATATTTTTTTACGGTACCTCTAATGCTTCCTTCTTTTATATGACAACGCATTACATTTTCTTTTGAGTATAAAGTAACAAAGTTTTAATAGTAATAGAAACATGGTTTCATGTATATTTCTTGTATAAATTGTGTTTAAAAATTTAATTTTTTTTGGTATTTATATAAAAATAATCCTCTTTGGTTTTCTTAAAATGCATTTAAAATTAAAATGTAACAACTAGTATTATTATAATAACAATTTTATTAATTTATTAATAAAATTTAAATTAATATAATAACAAACACGTTATTTTTGTCCGAAAACTTCTCTTATATTTTAAAGCAACTTGCTTAATCCACTGACGCTCCAGCCATTTTGGATATCGTAAAGTTGTTTTCACTGTTTGGATCTTTAATTAATTTTTCCTGAGCATAATTTTTTTTTTATAATTAATTGTAATTAATTCTAAAGGGAAAGCTTGTAAAAAGTACCTAAAACTTTTAAATTTCAAAGATTATTGTAAAAAGGAGTATTTTTATAAATTAAAAACAAATGAGTGCGTTGCTGGAAAAACTGGAGATCCTTTGGACCTGATATCACGTCTATGAACGTCAGAGGGTTAAAATATAAGCGAAGTAGTCGGGCAACTAAATATCACACAGCCGATCAATAACCATCTGTCTACACCACCCTGTACAATGAATAGAAAGTACCACTGTACGCACTTAAAAAAAGTTAGCTATCAGCGTTTCGATTGCACAGCGTTCGTTGCATATATATATATATATATATATATATATATATATATATATATATATATATATATATATATATATATATATATATATAGTTTGTTTGTGTTTGTTTGTTTTTATTTGTTTGTGTTTGTTTGTTTTTATTTGTGTTTGTTTGTGTTTGTTTGTGTGTTCGTTTGTGTTCGTCTGTCTGTCTGTCTCTGCCTGTCTGCTTGCTTGTTTGTTTGTTACAGATAATGAAGTTCTACTGATATATATATATATATATATATATATATATATATATATATATATATATATATATAGCCTTTGTTATAACTGAATATATATATACGTTGGTCATTGTTTTGCTGTATTACAATTAACTTTATTGGCATAATAATATATTATCTTTTCACAACTATTTCGTTTATATTTTGTCAAGTTGTTTAGTTTTAGTTGAAACAAAAAATAGTAGTTGACTATAGCAAAAAGAGTAGTTTATTATGTGTAGTTAAACAGTTAAACACTGACCATCGCCCAATAATTTGTGACCATCCTGTTTTTTAAAAATATTTTTTTATCGTAAATTAAATAAAAAAAAAAACCTTAATTGATAATACACAAAGAGAGAATTTTGCTCAAATTAATCAAAAAGATAATTTCAATATCTTATTTCGAAATATGATATTCCCCCCCACGACTTTCTAAATAAAAAAACTTGTTTAATTGATCTTTTTTTCTAAATTTAAATCATTAATCCATTTACTTTAATACTGTAATAAGCACGATGATCATTTAAAATAGCCCGTAGAAAGAAAAACACTGATAAGGAACTAATGATCAAATAATTAGCGAAAAAATTACCATTAAATCCTTTAACCCTTCCTTAACATTAAAAAAAAAACTGATTTTATTAATAATATCGACGTAATGTTTGTTTTTGCAGCGTACTTACGAAAAAAAGAGCGCCAGAAAAAGGAAAGAGGTAAGATAGCATATTCATTACACTATTAATTGTACAGATATAATTAATAGATTGGACTTGGTACACTTTTGGTTCTAACTGGTACCAAACCATTAGAGTTTGGCGAAAAAAGGCGTTGTGCGTATTAAGAACTGCAGTGGCAATGAAATGTTTCTTTTATCGGTATTTCATTAGGGGTGTTTTTATAGTTTTTGAATATTGAGGAGTGATGTGATCGTTTTTTTTTATAAGCAAGAAAGTGTTAATATTTATTACTGGGTTTCGGTTTTAATGGCGAGGAGATTAGAAAATGGCTCAGTTGGCTCTGATAAAATATGGAAACGCTTATATTTTTTGGGTTATGATTCTGGTTTTTATTTTTGGAAACGGGTAAAAAATGAAACTGGAGATAAAAGTTTTGGTGTAAATTAAATATCTTCTGAATTATCTCATTTGTGAGTTTCGGATTCATTTTTTATCAGAACTATCTGGAATTGATGGCGAGAAATGTATTTAGGGAGTTAAAGAATAAAGAAAATAAACCGCCAACAAAACCGCCAACCGAATAAGTTGAAATTATAACAATTTTTATTGCTTTTTCCCAAACGCTAAGGTTGCTTATTCCCACACCAGGAAAACCGGTGCCGTTGACGGCTCTGGTGACGCGAATGCACAGTTACGGTATACCAGTGGTCGGCAAACTTATTAGTCAACAGAGCCAAATATCAACAGACAAACGATTAAAATTTCTTTTGGGAGCCAAATATCAACAGAACAACGATTGAAATTTCTTTTGAGAGCCACATTTGTTAAACTTAAACTATATAGGTAGATACATTGTTGTTAACTTAATTAGGGTACTCCTAAGCTGGCCTTTGCTTAAATTGTCCTCAATGGGATTAAGGTGCGTTCGCTGAGATCAACACCTTCCAACTCTTCCATCCACACTCGTCTTGTCCAAACTATCTTAACAAGATATGTTGGCATACCTTTCTCAATCATAACAATAACTGATAAACACTAATGTGAACAATTGTCTTGCATCTCCTTGGAAAGTTTGGGTAAGTCCAGTTTGTATGTTGTTGTTTTTAATTTTTGCCACGAAGTTTCAACGCGCTCGCCCGCACCTGGTAATTTGTGGAAGAGCCACACTCAAAAGGCCAAAGAGCCGCAAGTGGCTCGCAAGCCGCGGTTTGCCGACCACTGCGGTATACAATGCCGGACTACTTGAAAAAGTTCTAATTGTATAACATTTTCACTGGCCGGCAATGCCGTCACCGGCTCCGGTTTTCTCAGTGCGTGAAAAAGCGGCTTAAGCGGGTTTGAATATAAAGCCAAAACCTTAAATTTCTCAATTGTGCAAATAAAATTAAAGTAATTTTTCTCAAATAACTTTGTTTTATTTCAAAATCAGTATTTAACCATCTGACTCTAAAGACTGTATATATATTTCCAAGGTACCTATTTGTTAAAATAGGTGCTCAAAAATAAGTAAAATTTAATATTTTTTTAGTACTTTCGATGCTTATCATAGCTTCGAATACACAAGTTTCATTTTTGAAAAAGACATGTACTCAAAATGAATACAACGGATAAAAATTAATAAAAAGAGCATTTGCTTGCCTTCATAAATCACTTTAAATAAATATCAACAATTACAACCAAGACTTACGGGGATTCGGACCCATATCCTCACGCACCGCTGTTCAGTGCCTTATCCGTTGTACTACTAGGGTGACGCAAAGAAGTGATAAGCAGAATAAATATTAAAAAGGTGTGCCAAAATGAATGGGAAGTAAGATAATTGAGTTGTAATAACTCAATTTCTATTTAAGCAATCGACAATAATGTGGTAAATCATCGTCTCTCAATTATTTTAGGTTTGTCAGGTCGCTTTGTGGTTGAACAAAAGATGATATTAGCAATATTACACCGCACTGATTATTTTTGAGAAAGTACGATAATTTAAATTTGACTACGTCATCGCTCATTTACGATGCAATTGTACTAAAAGAAAAACGAGTATGTTCAGGTACTCATTTTTAAGTACCTTTTTTACAGCGTAGTTTTTTAATCATGCATCCAATTTTTAAATTTATAAAAATACTTTATTTTACATTATTTTTTATTTAAAAGGGTTGAGGTACAACTTATAATTTATCTCTTTGCAATTGATCAAAAAATATAAGTAATATGAAATAGCATGACCAAGAAAAATTATTTAAATTTCCAAAGAATAAAAACGTATTTACAATTGAAAAAAATTGCTTGAGCTTCTTTGGGTTTGCCCAATGCCCTGCGTTACGCTAAAAAAGAAATTGTTTTTACCTTTTTTGTTTGTTTCGAAGTTTTTAAGTGTTAATTTTACATGTTTTAATGCTACGAATCCAAACAAGTGTTGCCATATTGATTTGAATTAAATGTGTTTGAGAAATTTTAACAAACCATAAATGATAGAAAATTAATAGACAATACCTTTTGACCACGTCTGAATCAGATAGTTGTAATACAGTCAAACCTCGGTATAACGAACCCGGGATATAACGATCCCTCGGTTCTAACGAACTTTTCAATTGGTCCCAACCGAACTCCTATGTCACTAATGTATTTTCAAATGCTTATAACGATCTTCAAAAGTAAGGAATTCGGATGTAGCGAACTAAAATTCACACTTTTCCAGTTTAGTTTCAGGTTTTCCAAAAATTTTACTCGCCCCGACCACATTCCTTACCCTTTGTTCTTTTGACAGAAGCCAGGTTCCTCAAAGGTGACAATAGACTCCCCTGCTCAGCTCCTCCCTTTCCCCGTTCAACTGGTTTAGCATACATTCTTTGCCTATTTCTTTCATTCTATTGCTGAAGATTATCGTTTAACTTGTGGACTTCGCGTAGGTTTAAAATTGCTCCAGTTTGTTAATGCCTTTTCCATTGGGGATAAAGCGAAAATTATTAAGAGAATAGAAAACGGTGATTAAACCTTTATCTACCAGATATTGCATACGAAGGGAATGTTAGTTCAGGTACTTCCATTTCTGATGCCAAGGGCCTAAGGCAGCTGTGAACACTTTGCATAATTTCTTTGCAACAGAAACTGTGGATAAGAATGTAATGGACTCTTTGGATGCTTTCAACAAAAAATCAAAACTTCTTTTCATACTTTAGAAAAATAAAGTTAAGTAGTAGTAAAATTAATTTAATTGTTTTTTAGAACAAATATTTCTTTTACTTTATTATTGTCCATTACTAATTGCAATTCAGTGTAAGTAATTTGTTTCGCACAAAACGTGTTTAAGGACTTTAGGAAGTTTTTATATCGTCAATATTTGAAAATTCGGATATAGTGAACCCTCGGCTATAGCGAACTTCTGAACCAGTCCGTTGAGGGTTCGTTATAACGGGGTTTGACTGTATTAAATAGAGAGCGCCTTCAATACCAGACTCTCGTAAAGCCGCGGTCTCAACATTGAAAAGAAAAACTCACATCACGTGGTTATAGCTCTGCCACATTTTCGTACAAACATCTGCAGGAGTTTCAAATTTGGCGCACTTTTTTCTCTTTTGGTGATAAAGAGTTCTGTCCGTATTCAACTTCTTAACATATATGTACGTATTTACTTATTTTCAAACAATATGTGCTAAATATTTCCTCTTCATTAACGAAACGAAAATATTTTATTTGTGTTCAATACTCGAAGAAGCGAAACTCTTTATATTTCTCAGGTTTTATTGTTCATATTTTCTTATTGAAGTATACAAAATAACAATTGAAAGAACTTCGAACTATGTTTATGGTAATTTTTTTACATAAAAACGTAATGCAATTATTTCAAAACTACAAAGTAAGAAAAATCTCTTTAATATATCTGTTAAACTCTGTTATATATATCTGTTATATATCTGTTAAAAAAATTGTGCCACTCGTTCAAAAAAAAAACTATATTTAAATACAAAATTAAACACAAAACCATATTACAAAACTTCGATCTCGTTTAGTTCTGAAAGTCGGCCAAGGCCTGCCAAGTAATATTGGCGCATGAATGAATTGGCATTTCCACATATCACGTGGTTTCAATGATGGACACACGGAAATCAGCATTTTTATTCCTCTATTTGTATCATTACTCTATGGTCTGAATTAATTGACGTAACTATTGTCGGGTTTTTAGATATTAGCAACTTAAATTATAAATTTAATTAGTGTCTAGTGTCATTATTGATATAAATCTCGAACTCTGTTAGACAATTTATTCCCGTAATAGGCTGATTATTCCCGTAAGTCAGCAGGCTTTGAAATATAATTTTTTTTTCTTTCGCTCAAGTTCCTGCCGATGAGGACTATACCCGGAGATTTATTGATTCGTAAATTTTACATGTAATTTTGAAACTTCATCTTGCTATGAATATAATCTATCGGTACTTTTTATTGAAATGATGTAATTTTTTCTATGTTACTTTTAAATACCAGTTTATCTTTATTTCAGAATGTGTATTACGACAAGAGGGTTATCCATCGTATTGCACGAGTGTGGGATGGATGTGTTACAGCGACGAGAAGATTCAAGAGGTGATTTTATACTATTTGGCGAGAAACATTAATTCAATTAAAATGCACCAAAATAACAATTCAGGATGTTACATTTTATTTTATGGGTTATATTTTTTATTTTGGGCTTAGGTTGGTAATCTCATTTGAATATGTGTTTAAAATAATGTAATAAATATGAAAATTTATCAAGATTGATGTTATCAATTAAAAAAAATTATTTTCTTTTCTTTCTATAATCAAAAAGAATTAAAAGAGGAACAGCTGATGAACCGTTAAAATGACACATTTGTGCTTCTATATCAATAATACGATAAAATGTTTCGGATAATTCTATTCCAAAGTTGCGTTTTTAAACTTAAATTAAGATGATATGTCTTAGTGGATATACGAAGACGAACTTATCGATATACAATTGTGTGAAGTGTAGGTGTTTTCCGTATGAACTTAACAAAATTGAACTAAGCAAAATTACATATTGAGTTTAAATCACTCTTCTGTTAGAATTAAAATGTTCTTTTTTTTTCATTACAGATGCTTAATGGACATAACAAAAAAATATTAATATTGCCATTTACAGCAATTAAAATGCAAAATTGCATGTAATCAGTTTTACTTAAGTAGTTTGAGCAGCAAAATTGCATGTAATCAGTTTTACTTAAGTAGTTTGAGCAGTAAAATTCCATATACTCAGTTTTACTTAATTATTTTGAACACAAAAATCGAATAGATTCAGTTTTACTTAAGTAGTTTGAGCAGAAAAATTGCATATATTCAGTTTTACTTAAGTAGTTTGAGCAGCAAAATTGCATAAGAGATTCTTCTACGGTATATCGATATGCATGACATATATTTAAAATTTATTCAAGTGCAAGTCCATCGTTTGGGTGTTCCGAATACTTGAAATTACTGCAATTTTGCTGCTCAAACTACTTAAGTAAAACTGAATCTATGCAATTTTGCTGCTCAAACTACTTAAGTAAAACTGAATCTATGCAATTTTTCTGCTCAAACTACTTAAGTAAAACTGAATATATTCGATTTTTGTGTTCAAAATAATTAAGTAAAACTGAATATATGCAATTTTGCGGCTCAAACTACTTAAGTAAAACTGAATATATGCGATTTTACTGCTCAAACTACTTAAGTAAAACTGATTACATGCAATTTTGCATTTTAATTGCTGTAAATGGCAATATTATTATTTTTGGTTATGTTTATTAAGCATGTGTAATGAATAAAAGAAACTCAATTATGAAAACATTTAGGTCTGGTTTTGCCGAAATTGACTTAGCAGAGCACTTTTCTAGTATTTCACTAAAGTTACACTATAAAAAAAGGTACTACAGCCGTATGACATACTCAAATGCAAGTAGCCGTACTTTCTCAAAAAGTAGCACTGTGATTTAACATTTTTAATATAAGATTCTGTTCAAGCGATCTGAATGAAATCTGACAAATTTAAATAGCAGTTCGGAAGATAGTTTTTCACATTACTTAATGTCGATTGCTTAAATAGAAACTGAGTTATTACAACTCAATTAACTTACTTCGCATTCTTTTGGCATACCTTTCTTTAACATTTCTTCTATTTTAACTTCTTAATGTCGCATGGTAATTCAATGTCGCATGGTAATTCACATTTTTAATATAAGATTCTGTTCAAGCGATCTGAATGAAATCTGACAAATTTAAATAGCAGTTCGGAAGATAGTTTTTCACATTACTTAATGTCGATTGCTTAAATAGAAACTGAGTTATTACAACTCAATTAACTTACTTCGCATTCTTTTGGCATACCTTTCTTTAACATTTCTTCTATTTTAACTTCTTAATGTCGCATGGTAATTCAATGTCGCATGGTAATTCACATTTTTAATATAAGATTCTGTTCAAGCGATCTGAATGAAATCTGACAAATTTAAATAGCAGTTCGGAAGATAGTTTTTCACATTACTTAATGTCGATTGCTTAAATAGAAACTGAGTTATTATAACTCAATTAACTTACTTCGCATTCTTTTGGCATACCTTTCTTTAACATTTCTTCTATTTTAACTTCTTAATGTCGCATGGTAATTCAATGTCGCATGGTAATTCACATTTTTAATATAAGATTCTGTTCAAGCGATCTGAATGAAATCTGACAAATTTAAATAGCAGTTCGG
Source organism: Troglohyphantes excavatus (assembly GCA_963932185.1). Taxonomy (NCBI): domain Eukaryota; kingdom Metazoa; phylum Arthropoda; class Arachnida; order Araneae; family Linyphiidae; genus Troglohyphantes; species Troglohyphantes excavatus. The sequence goes on along the minus strand of OZ010668.1, from coordinate 30,603,505 downwards.
AAGATAGTTTTTCACATTACTTAATGTCGATTGCTTAAATAGAAACTGAGTTATTACAACTCAATTAACTTACTTCGCATTCTTTTGGCATACCTTTCTTTAACATTTCTTCTATTTTAACTTCTTAATGTCGCATGGTAATTCAACGTATAAGGCACTGGACTGCGGTGCTAAGGATTTGGGTCCAATTTCTGGGGTAAGACTTGGTTGTGATTGTCGATATTTATTAAACGAGATTCAGGAAACCTATGTAGGATAGGATTTAATAATTTTTAGTCATTGCACTCTTATTTGAGTACATGTCTTTTTCAAAATTGAAACTCATATATTCGGAGCCATGATATGTTGCGATTGTAATAAAGAATGAGTACATTCGACTTATTTTCAGGTATCTATTTTTAACAGTGTAATACGGCATTAAAATTACTAATTATACACAACAACAACTTTTTTGTATTGTATAATAAACATAATTATATATAACACCCCTTACACTAGTGATATTAGTGCACACATAGTGTTCACAATAGTTCACAATATTATTCCACATACCGCGCACCACCCAATAGTAGTGCTCTAATTATTCAATCCGCTTTTGGCTTCAAGGGTTTGAATTCAATTGTTGAATTCGGCTAAGTGAGGTTCGGCGTTAGTTAATAGCATTGGGGCATGCTAACTTGAGCCTAGTTCAAACGACAAGGTTGGGTAGATGTCACTTCTGAAGTGGTTTGTATATTCTGGGAAGACAGCAGCTTGCACTTGGAGTTCCTTAGATGGATGCTTATTACTAGGCTGCTAGTCTCTTCAAGAGGAAAAGCAATAATGCGGGGGGGGGGGGTATGATTTTTTTATTAAATTGTATTAAGTGTATTAGAATTTATATAAAATATGTCAATACATTTTGTCGCTTACACTGTTTAAAATAGATACTCAAAAGATAAGTAAAATATACTTATTTTTGGGTATATTTGATGTTTATCCTAACTCCGAATACATAAGTTTCAATTTTGAAAAAGACATGTACTCAAAAAGTAAGTAAAATGTACCTATTTTTGGGTATATTGGATGTCAATCATAGCTCCGAATACATAAGTTTCAATTTTGAAAAAGACATGTACTCAAAAAATAAGTAAAATGTACTTACTTTTGAGTATATTGGATGTTAATCATAGCTCCGAATACATAAGTTTCAATTTTGAAAAAGACATGTACTCAAAAAGTAAGTAAAATATACTTATTTTTAAGTATATTCGATGTTTATCATAGCTTCGAATACATAAGTTTCAATTTTGAATTTTTTTTTCATGTACTCAAAAATGAGTACAATGAATAAAAAGAGTAGATGCTAGTCTATATAGGCTGACTTTATAATTATCTTTCAATGGATATCAACAATCACAATCAAGATTTACCGGAAATCGAATCCATATTCTCTGGCACCGGAGTCCAGAGCCTTATACATGAAACTACAAGAGTGACTTGAAGAAGTTATAAAACAGAAGAAATGTTAAAAAGGTGTGACAAAAGAATGGGAAGTAAGATAATTGAGTTGTTTCATTTCAGTTTCCATTCAGTTTCCATTTAAGCAATCGACATCAAATAACGTGGAAAACCATCTTTTGAACAACTATTTTAAATTTTCCAGGTCGCTTCGTTAAGATAGCTTGAACAGAAGCTGAGATTAGGAAATTTAACTCATACATCTCATATTTGAAAAAGTACGGTTACTTAAATTTGAGTACATCATCGCTCATTTACGATGCAATTGTACTCGAAGAAAAACAAGTAGGTTCAGATACTCATTTTTAAGTACCTTCTTTTACAGTGTAGAAAAAACTAATGAATATAAGTGCACCAAATTTCATATTAAAGACACTGAAGGCAAGGGGAGATGATTTCGTAAAAAGAAGTACCAAAATATACCGATAGGGGGAATTTTAGCGATGTACGAGCAGAAAACAGATATAACATCTAACAAGAAAGTTGCAATAGACTCGCATATTAATTTAGTGATTAAACTCAAAAGAAATAATCATTTATTCATCAGAATCAAGGTGTCTAGAACCATATACAATATATTCAATGTGCTGACTTTTCTTGAGTATAACTAATTGCGTCTGATATGCGTCTTGATTATGATGATATATCTTTTGAGCTTAATGACTAAATTAATTTGTGTGTTTATCGCAACTTTTTTGTAATGTTATTTCTATTTTCTGCTCATATTGCGCCATAATTCCCCCTATCGGGGATTTTTTGTACTAATATTTTTTAATGGAAATCTTTTCAATATGTCTTTAATATGAAATTTGGTATAATTCCGTTAATTAGTTTTTGCTACAGATGCCACTAAACAAGTAAACTTAATTTATGGCCATCTTTTGTTATTTTTTTATCGTAATTTTTTTTTTCATTATATTTTATCATTATATGTTTTATTACAGAGTCTGCTTTTAAACGCTTAATTTAAACTGATTTTAAACATTTAAATTGATCATTAAAATATACATAAAAAATAAATTATATAAATTAATAATATGCGTTTTATTATAAATGTATAGTATTAATTCTAACTTTAATTACATTTTTTCAGCTATGCAAAGGGAAATTGGAAGAAGGATTTACAGCGTATGTACTTGTGAACGTTGTTTCATAAAACATAATTAATTTTCTAAAGGGTTTATTTATCTTACAATTATCTTTTACTAATTACTTTAATTTTAATTGCTTTAAAAACGTTGAAAATAATAGTTAAGTTTCTATTGCATTTAAATTTGATATTTTTAATTTAGGTTTAAAGCAAAAGTTGGACAATCAATTGAAGAGGATAAAAGAAGATTGTCTGTTATTCGAAAAGAAATCGGAGAAAATAACTTATTAGTACGTTTACAAACAAACCTTTCATATTAGTACGTTTACAAACAAACATTTCACATTAGTACGTTAAAAAACAAACAAAAAAAAACCACACATTTCATATTAGTACGTTTACAAACATTTCATATTAGTACGTTTACAAAAAAAAACATTTCATATTAGTACGTTTACAAAAAAAAACCATTTCATATTAGTACGTTTACAAACAAACATTTCATATTACAAACTCGATAACAATTAATGTATGCTTAATTTATTTAATTGCTTATTATCTTTAGTAAATAATTTTTATAATAGGCTTTTATTAGATAAGTATTTTAATAATTTAAATGAATTCATTGTTTATAATATATGTGAGTAGGAAATATTTCGGTTTGTCCACACTGGTTGCCACACTGTTAAAAATGCATTAACATATTTGACTATGCAGATTCTTTTTATATACTCCGATTAAATATTTCTTGAAGCTGAGGAAATTCATTTTGTCTGAGGAAATTCATTTTTTAACAAATTTGTCATTCTGAATTAATTGTAATTGTCCTTTGTCATTTTTAATTCATTTTTTGTCGTTTTTTAACGCCGTTTATTTCGCTAAAAATGAGAACGTTTTTGAATAAAATTAATAATTCGATGTCGACAAGGTGACTCGAACCGCAGATCTCTCTTTCTAGAGTTCAACGTTATATCCACTCGACCAAGAAAAACTCGTTTGAATTATGACAATAAAAGTATAAAAGTATTCAAAAAGATCTAAAGCTTTAGTTTAATCTTAGAAAGAACCAAAATGAGCTGATGACCCAGAAAAAGGCCGAAAAGAAATTTGAGTAAATGACTTTAGCACAAAATTTGATTTGAAGATTCTTGTTTCATCAAAAGTTACGTGATTCAATGACGAAACGATTGTCAAATGTAACGAAAGTACATTAAAAAAATCCTTAAAAATGAGTACATGAACATACTGGTTTTTAAAAAGTACAATTGCATCGTCAATGAGCGATGACGTACTCAAATTTAAGTAATCGTACTTTCGCAAAAATGAACAGTGTGACTTCATATTGCTAATCTCAGTTTCTGTTCAAGCCATCCTAACAAAGCTACCTAACAAACTTAAAATATTTGTTCAGAAGATGGTTTTCCACATTATTTGATGTCGATTGCTTAAATGGGAAATGAGTTATTACAATTCAATTATTTAACTTCCTATTTTTTTTATCAGACCTTTTTAACATGACTTCTGTTTATAACTTCTTCGCGTCGCCTTGACAGCTTAACGAATAGCACTGTAGATAGCGGTACTGCAGACCTGGCCTCGATTCCCGGGCTAAGTTGTAATTGTCGATATTTATTGAAATTGATTTAAGGAAGCCTACGGAGACCAGCAACTGCTCTTTTTATTCATTTTTACTTATTTTTGAGTACATGTCTTTTTCAAAAATGAAACTTATGTTATGCGAAATTTATGTATTTGGAGCTATGATAAGCATCGAATGTAATAAAAAACGAGTACATTTTCTTTATTTTTGAATACGCATTTTTGACAGTGTGGCCTTGACGATCGCGGAACTCTAAAAAATGAGACCATTTTCCGTTACTAAGCATTAAGATTTATCATTTGGTCAGGTGTTGTGGGTTTTAGTTCAATAGGTTGCTCAATAATGAGTTGAATATCATTCCTTTTAACATTATATTCAAGACGAGTTACAAAATTTAAACATTCTTATCTTTACTTTTAAAAATAGGTACTAAAAATAAGTAAAACATACTCATTTTTGAGTACATTCGATACTTATTATAGCTCCGAATACATAAGTTTTATTTTCGAAAAATACATGTTCTCAAAAATGAGTACAATGAGTAAAAAGAGCAGATGATTGCCTACATAGGCTGCCTTCATAAATCATTGTCAGTAAATATTAACAATTACTACTAAGACTTATCTGGAATCGAACCCAGATCCTCAGGTCCCGCAACCCAGTGCCATATCCGTTGTATTACCAGGGGGACTTGAAGAAGTTATAAACAGAATAAAAGGTGTGCCAAAAGAATGAGAAGTAAGATAATTTAATTGTAATAACTCAGTTTCCATTTAAGCAATCAACATCAATTAATGTGGAAAACCATGTTCTGAACAACTATTTTAAGTTTGTCAGGTCGCTTTGTTAAGATGTTTAACCGTTAAAAATAGGTACTCAAAAATAAGTATTTAAAATATTAAATTATACTGTTCATTTTAGAGAAAGTGCGATTACTTAAATTTGAGTATGTTATCGCTCATTAAACGATGCAATTGTACTCAAAGAAAACCGAGTATGTTCTGGTACTCATTTTTTTACAGTGTTAGAACTCTGTTTATAGACTTGGGAACCAACCGATCCATTTATAACTTACAACCATTAATAACATAAAAACCTTACTTGAATTGAGAAAGAATCCTCAAAGAGAAGGAAAATATTTTGAACCAAGAATACTCTATGAAATATTTCCGAAATCATATTGATTTATATGGTTTACAAAACTATTTAAATCTAAAAAACTTTCTCGATTTATTTTGCAGCATACTTATTATACGATATACATTTCGGTATGTCATAAAAATAAAGATGCGTTTTCATTTTCATTCGGTGTATACTAGGAAATATATCAATATTTTGGATCGGAGATTTTTTTAAGTCCGGGATAGTTTGTCGTGCTATCAAAACTCTTGAAAAATTTCGTACTTTTCCGTATATCGTGTATAATGATATTTTGTTCGTTTTCTTTAAAGAGAAAAAGATGTGGATGTGTTCGGTATATTTTTCTGAATCTAGTAATCTTAGAAAGATATTTGTTTCCGAAGAAATTGAGAATTGTGGGAATATTTTCTTTGGTCATTAATTTAATTTTGAAATGCGGGGGAGTTTTTTATTTAGTATTGGTATTCCTTTGTAAATCTTAAAATAAAATAGGAAAAATTTTAGTTTTAAGTTTTAATTTTTTTATATAGAAAAAGTTTTAATTGTTTTACATGTAACTCATATTTAAATTGTATATTAAAATAGATAATCTAGCAATCTTAGAAAGATATTTGTTTCCGAAGAAATTGAGAATTGTGTGAATATTTTCTTTGGTCATTAATTTAATTTTGAAATGCGGGGAGTTTTGTTTCAGTATTAGTATTCCTTTGTAAATCCTAAAATAAAATAAGAATTTTTTTTAGTTTAAATTTAAAATTTTTTTATATAGAAAAAGTTTTAATTGTTTTACATGTAACTCATATTTAAATTGTATATTAAAATAGATAATCTAGTAATCTTAGAAAGATATTTGTTTCCGAAGAAATTGAGAATTGTGGGAATATTTTCTTTGGTCATTAATTTAATTTTGAAATGCGGGGGAGTTTTCTTTTAGTATTAGTATTCCTTTGTAAATCCTAAAATAAAATAGGAATTTTTTTTAGTTTTAAGTTTACATTTTTTTATATAGAAAAAGTTTTAATTGTTTTACATGTAACTCATATTTAAATTGTATATTAAAATAGATAATCTAGTAATCTTAGAAATATATTTGTTTCCGAAGAAATTGAGAATTGTGTGAATATTTTCTTTGGTCATTAATTTAATTTTGAAATGCGGGGGATTTTTTATTTAGTATTAGTATTCCTTTGTAAATTCTAAAATAATTTTTTTTTATTTTTAATTTTTAATTTTTAATTTTTTTATACAGAAAAAGTTTTAATTGTTTTACATGTAACTCATATTTAAATGGTATATTAAAATAGAATGCAATGCACTCATGAATTAGATTATAAGGAAAAAACAGATAGTATTTAAATAAAAAGAATTAAAAATATATTTTATTAAATTTGATAGTAAAAGTTAAACATATTAATCCAAACTATTTAAGTTTATAGATTAATTGAAAGACACTAGAATTATTTTAACGATTGGTAACCTAAATGAAAAATCACGGAGATACAGTTTCGTCAAAACTTTCTGACAACTTGTTATGAAGTGCTGCGAGATTCGAACTCGGTATCATTTATTAGTCAGTTTGGGACTTTTGTAGTCTTATCACGGGACAAAGCGATGTTCAAGATCGTGTAGTTGGATTGGCTATTTAAAATTACCATCATAAACTCCTAAACTAAAAAGCTATTAATAGTAAAATAAGATATATAAAAATACTGCACAATTTTCTGTTGGCTTGATTATTTGTTTATAACATGTCCGTATAGTTTTTATTTGACTCAAAAATTAACGACAATTTTATTGCGACAAATGCATTTATTTACATTGTTAAAGTTAGAATGATCTAAGTGTAATTGTCAAATAAATAATTGTAACCGCCAATTATCAATTTTAAGTTCATTACTTTTATCAAGTGTATTAGAAATACATTTTTAACTAAAATATAATAAATCTTTAATAAACGTTTTATACGTATTATAAACTAAATAAAAAGCATATTGCGCAAATATTTTTTAGAAATGTTTTATACATTTATTACACGTATTATAAGTTAAATAAAAAGCATATTGAACAAATCTATTTTCGTTAAATAAAAAAAATTAGAATAATTTTGTTAGCCTATGGCAACTAATTAAACTATTTTTTTAATAGGTTCTTGTAAATGGTAATGACATTTTTTTTATGAAATGAAATGGAAAGAGTTGAATAAACTGTTCTTTAAAGTCAATTTTATTTTATTGTTGAATATCATATGTTGTTTAATCGAAGTACGTCTTCCTGTTTTTTAGATGGTGGATGCAAATCAAAAGTGGGACGTGGATGAAGCAATTTCCTGGATGAAAGAACTTACGGACTACAACTTATTGTGGATTGAAGAACCTACAAGTCCTGATGATATTCTGGGACATGCGACCATTGCCAAGGTAGGTACTTCAGTTAAAGTAAAGAATAAGGGGGCAATCCTCGAAGACGTCAAAATTAATGTCGCCAAATAAGATTTCAGTTCAAATTGGCAACCCTTCGCAATACTAATTAACTAGTTAAAGTAAAGAGTAAGGGGGCAATCCTCGAAGACGTCAAAATTAATGTTGCGAAATAACATTTTAGTTCAAATTGGCAACTCTTCGCAATACTAATTAACTAGTTAAAGTAAAGAGTAAGGGGGCAATCCTCGAAGACGTCAAAATTAATGTTGCGAAATAACATTTTAGTTCAAATTGGCAACCCTTCGCAATACTAATTAACTAGTTAAAGTAAAGAATAAAGGGGCAATCCTCAAAGACCTCAAAATTAATGTCGCCAAATAAGATTTCAGTTTAAATTGGAAACCCTGCCCAATTCTAATTAACAAGTTAAAGTAAAGAATAAAGGGGCAATCCTCGAAGACCTCAAAATTAATGTCGCCAAATAAGATTTCAGTTCAAATTGGCAACCCTGCGCAATTCTAATTAACAAGTTAAAGTAAAAAATAAGGGGGCAATCCTCGAAGACCTCAAAATTAATGTCGCCAAATAAGATTTCAGTTCAAATTGGCAACCCTGCGCAATTCTAATTAACAAGTTAAAGTAAAGAATAAAGGGGCAATCCTCGAAGGCGTCAAAATTTATGTCGCCAAACATGATTTCAGTTGATATTGGCAGCCCTGCTTAATACTAATTTACAAGTTAAAGTAAAGAATAAGTGGGAAATCTACGAAGAAGTCTCAATTAATGTCGCCAAACACGATTTCTGTTCAAACTGGCAAACCTTGCTCAATTTTTGAAGAAAATTTGCAGATGAGCTATTTTTTTCAAGAAAAAAATGCAGACTTTTTTTGATGGACATCTGTTTAAAAATAAACATCAATTAAAAGAAAACTAAATAATTTTCTAAAAATTTGATTTAAACTTCTCTGCAGATACTACAACTTTACAATTTCGGTAAATTTATGGTTGCTTGTAGGGTTACACTAGTGTTATCCAGTGTTCTAAAAATTGAAAACCAAGAAACATAAATAGTAAAAGATATGAACCACTAACGAATAACAATCCAGTAAATTGTTTTCTTTTTAATCCCTATGCATTCTCATATAAAACACTAATATATATATAGCAAAACTTTTACTAGGCGGGAATTTTAAGAAACATTTTTTGAAAATAAATGAATTTTGAGTTATTCAAAAATTAAATTGCTTAGTAATTGAATTGCTACTGTGTGAAAATAAAAAAAATAAAATAAATTAAAAATATTTTGGTTAAAACATTAAAGAGTTTATAAAACGAAAATAATTTAACTTCAAACATTTCCTTCCACTTTAAAATAAATTTCTACGTTATTTTACACTTAATTATTTTCATTTACCTGTTACCTAATAAAAATAACTTTAATGCATTTATCTAGCCTCAAGCAAAAGCCATAAAATTCAGCAAATTGAACGAGCTTGTTAAGAGATTTTGTTACGTTTTTGTGTATTTATGTTAATAACTTTTATTCTAGTAAAAGAATTTCTATTTTTTTGCCGGGATAACGTTTTTTTTTATTACGTTTAACATTAAAGCGTCAAAATGATAATACAGGTGACTAATTTTTTAATATTTTTTTTACGGATATAAATGCGGATATATGTTAATTATTACATAACAAAAAACTCTTTTATCATCGTAATAATTTTATTAAAATTGTAAACAGACATAATTTTTAATTTTAAGAGTTTGAATATGTTTACGTTGTGGATTTTATGTGTTGGATATTTATTCAAATTAAGTATTTTTCAATAATTCGTTAGAAGCTGAAAAATGTTATAATATTTAGTTATTTAGAAAACATTATTTAGTTAGAAAAGTACGCAAAAAAAGAAAGAAAGAATTTATTATTTTTCTGAACAAAAGGTAAAATATAAATATTTAGTACTGATTTTATACTTATTACAACTTTTTGAAGTTGGTACCAATTTCACAAAACATATCTAAACTTTGGCGCAGATATCAAAACGTTGCAATAAATTAAAAATGTATTTTAAATATTTACATTCCTACAGTTTGTACAGTAAGAAATATTATTTTTTATTTTTTTATTTTTCTGAAAAAAGGTAAAATATTTATTACTGATTTTATACTTATTACTGATTTTATAGTTATTACAACTTTTTGAAGTTGGTAACAATTTACACAAAATAGACTTAAACTTTGGTACCGATATTAAAAAGTTGCAATAGGTATAAAATTCATTTGAAATATTTACCTTTCTACAGTTTGTACAGAAAAAATATTATTTAAAAAAATAAATAAACAAATTTTTAGTCTTCTGAATAAAAGGTAAAATATAAATATTTAGCACTCATTAGCACTTATTATAACTATTTGAAGTTGATAACAATTTACACAAAATATACCTAAACTTTGGCGCCGATATCAAAACGTCGCAACAAATATAAAACTAATTTTAAATATTTACATTTCTACAGTTTGTACAAAAGAAAATATCATTTTCAAAAAAAGAAATAAATAACTTTTTAGCTTACTGAACAAAATGTTAAATATAAATATTTAGTAACGATTTTATACTTATTGCAACTTTTTAAAGTTGGTACCAATTACTGTGTTTTTTGACTTTATATATTTACACAAAACATACCTAAACTTTGGCGCCGATATCGAAACGATGCAATAAAATTAATTTTAAATATTCACATTTCTACAGGTTGTACAAAAAAATATCTCTCTATTTTAAAAAAAAGTAAGCCCTAGGGGAATGTTCAGTTCTTTCAATGTTATTCAGATTGTATCTCAAAATGTAAAAGTCCTAAAATTATGAAATTAAGTGAATTTGTTAAGAAATGTTTGATAAATAAGAAGAATATATTTTTGTTTCAATACTGTTATTAGTTTATAAGTTATTTAACATTAAAGTCGTCGTTGATAAAATTTCGCTTACAAGTAATTTTGTCCGTCGAGTTTCCGAAACGCTATTAAGAGAAGAGATCCAATTTTTTTAGGGAGTGTACAAATAGATTTGAACTGGAAAAAATGCTTACTTGGGTAAGCATTTTTTAAAATTCGAATTAGTTTTGGATTTATAAATTTTTTAAACATTTAAACACGCTCCACTTTTTGAAGTTTTTTCACCATCATTTTTGAAACGTGATTTCTAAATTGCTATAAGTCGTTTAACATTACATATTCTCTTATTCAAAAAAATATAATAATGTTTGTTAAAACTTCCTCTTTCTGATGTAATAAAGATTATATTTCTATCATTACAATTAAATTAGATATGGTCAATTATGATAGGTATTAAAAAATAGCGAAGGAGGATAAAAATGTTGGATTTTTCGAGAAAATTTTAATTTGCGACTTTTTGTCTCATTGTTCCGCTTGCATCTCAAAAAGTAAATGTCCTAAAATTATGAAATTATGTCAGTATATTAAGAAATGTTTGGGTAATAAGATGAATATATTTGTTTTTCAATACGATCAGTATATTAGACGTTATTTTATGTTAAAGTCATAATTTTAGAAAATTTAGAAAACAATTCATACATTTTTGTATACTTGTCTCCCAATTTTCAACAAAAAAAAAATAAAAAAAATTAGGGGTATAGATTGAACTATTGGCTACAAATTATCCAGAGCGTTTGTGAAATTTCGATTTAGTTTTGTAGTTATACATTTTTAAATAATTGACGAAATGTCTGAAATAATCGTCAATTTTACGCGTATCTTTACAAAAGATAAATTAAAACTGATCTAAGTAGTTCAAAAATATACTTTTTTCCCGTTAAAAAAATATAGTTCTATTCGTAAAATCTTCCTTTCTTGAATGGTATCAATACTAAAATTCTATCTTAAAAAATAAATTAGATGTAACTATTTATGTGAAGTACTATAATTATTATTAAAAGATATTTCGGAACAAAATGCCAACGTTGGCAAAATGTATGTAAATCCAAATCCCTTAGCTTAATATATATTTTAACGTGGAATTATTATTAGCGCCAATTTTCAATAATCTTACTTTATATAAATAAAAGTTGGTGAATTAGGCTTATTTATGCTTGGCGCGTTTATGCTGTTGTTTGTTTACACATGTTTCGCTTTTCAATGAGTAGAAACAATTGCGTTGAAGCAGTTCTACAGTTGAGCTTTTCCAGTTATCAGGCCCACCACAACGGCGGCAACGTGGGGGGGAGAGCATGCCCCCCCTCCTCCCCCTGTAAACTTGAAACCTTAAAAGTTGGGGATTTCGAGTTTTAAAAATCCCTGAGTTGGGAAAATTTATACCTCAGGAAAATTAATATTATTAGCAAATGAAAGCGACGGAAGACTAGAAATTGCCCAGCTTGTATTAAGATGAAACTTAAATTAGACCTCAAAACAGAACACTGCATTGGAACATGCGTGCAACAAATCAATACTTTCGAGAGAACTGTTTAATATTACCTATAAAAAAGCTGACAAATGTCTATAATTTGGAACTGTGATTTTTTTTAGCACTGTTGCGTTGTGAATTTCGAATCGTTAAGTGTGGTCTGGTTAAATAACGTCGCACTAGAGCTGCACATTGAACTACTGGCGTTGGTTCGAGTAAAGCGCCCTTGATTGGTTATTGGTACGTATTTACTTACTACATCAAGGACGCTTTGGTTCGAGGCCTTTCTCGAAGAAAAGACCCGGGAACGATGTCTCATATTTTTAACAATGGTCAGATAACGAGAACAACACTAGAGCTGGTACCCGACGTCTTTAAGTTGGGGATTTTGAATCGTTCACTTTCGGAATTTCGGATCGTTAAGTTGGGAAATTTCTTGTCTCAACATCCCAAAAATAAATTTGTGTGACGGCACTGCCAGTAATAATTTATATAACTAAAAGAAGTATTATTGTTATGACACATTGTCAGTGTCTACAGTGTATGAAGCCGGTATTGTTTGCGAAGCAAACTAAAGAGGATCGCGTAGCAATCCTCCGGGGGTTGGCGAAGCGTTAGCGGAGCAGGGGGCGGAGCCCCCTAGTTATTTAAAAATAAATAAATAAATAAATATTTAGTCTTCTGAATAAAAGGTAAAATATAAATATTTAGTGCTGATTTTTGACTTATTACAACTTTTGAAGTTGGTACCAATTTACACAAAACATATTTAAACTTTGGCGCCGATATCAAAACGTTGTAACAAATATTAAATTAATTTGAAATATTTACATTTTTACAGTTTGTACAAAAAAAATACTATTTAAAAATTTTTAAAGCGCATTTTTCTTATAGTCGATTTTCATTTTAAAAAAAAGAGTATTCCTGCCGCTTCGGACCAAAAATCAAGGTAAATAACTCTCCCCTCTTTGGCAGAAATAAAATAAATCACCGAGGATCTCTTTCAATTGAGTCCTTAACAACTTAGCTTGTCAGACATTCTTTATAAAGATTTGTAGGTACCTAGGACTGTCAAGATTTTTTAAAGGATCAAAAAAGATTAGTGCGAGAGAAGTTTGAAGTATTGCTTTATTTATGTTTTCCAAAGGCTCTCAAACAGTACGGAATTGGCGTTGCAACTGGAGAGCAGTGCCAAAACCGAGTGATCTTCAAACAGATGCTTCAAGCGAATTCTTTGCAGTTTTGCCAGATCGATTCCTGCAGACTGGGTGGCGTGAATGAGATTCTGTCTGTGTACCTAATGGCAGCCAAATTTGGCGGTGAGTTTTTAAGATTTTGCTTAATATATACACTGTTTGACCAAAGTACTGTCGTCACATGACGTTTCTAAGTAAATTAATTGTGACGTCACAATTATTCACAACGTTAGAAGAATTGTTTTGTTCGAATAGGTATGGAAATGTGATTTGACGGAGTTTAAACGTGAAATGATTGTGGGTGATTGAGTCATGGAGCGAGCTTAAGGAAACCTATTGCATTTGTGAAATGTTCAAGAGCAGCTGTAGTAAAAGTGTTTAAAGATGGAAGCGTATGGGATATGGAAGCGAATGGGATATGTAAGCGAATGAGGCATGGAAACGAATGGGGCAGGGAAACGAAAGAGGCATGGAAACGAATGAGGCATGGAAACGTTTGGAATAAGGAAGCATATGGGATATGTAATCGAATGGGAAATGGAAGCGTATGGGATATGGAAGCGAATGGGATTTGGAAGAGCATGGAATATGGAAGCGAATGGGGCATTAAACGAATGAGCCATGGAAACGTTTGGGATACGGAAGCATATGGGATATGTAATCAAATAGGAAATGAAAGCGTATGGGATATGGAAGCGAATGGGATATGGGAGCGTATGGGATATGGAAGCGAATGGGATATGGAAGCGAATGGAATATGGAAGCGAATGGTGCATGAAAACGTCTGGGATATGGAAGCTTATGGGATATGGAATCTAATGGGAAATGGAAGCGTATGGGATATGAAAGCGAAAGGGCATGGAAACGTCTGGGATACGGAAGCATATGGGATATGGAATCTAATGGGAAATAGAAGCATATGGGATATGGAAGCGAATGGGATATGGGAGCGTATGGGATATGGAACCGAATGGAATATGGAAGTGAATGGGGCATGGAAACGTCTGGGATACAGAAGCATATGGGAAATGTAATCGAATGGGAAATGGAAAATTTCTACTTATACTACTTAGTATGTCTTACTACTTATACTACTTAGTATGTCTTATTACTTATACTATTTAGTATGTCTTACTACTTATACTACTTAGTATGTCTTATTACTTATACTATTTAGTATGTCTTACTACTTAATATACTATTTGGTATGTCTTACTTTTTAGTATGTTTTACTTTTTAGTATGTCTTACTACTTAGTATATTACTTAATATGTCTTACTACTTAGCATATAACTTAATATGTCTTACTACTTAGTATACTACTTAGTATGTCTTACAACTTAGTATGTCTTACTACTTAATATATTATTTAGTATATCTTACTTCTTCGTATGTCTTACTACTTAGTATAATTTAACTTATTACTAGTATAACTTATAACAAACATATTTTCCCTACATTATATTTATTGAAGCTAAAGATCAAAAATATTTTATGCACCATAAAAGAATTTTGCGCTCTTTCGCATACGTCAAGAAACAAAAACAACACACAACTGCAGTTTGGTACAAGTCTCTCAATAAGCGACAGAACTCTCCTTTACGGCCCCATGTCATCCAATTGAAAGACCGTTAAAGGGCCCTAAAGAAGGGAGTCATTTTAATGTCGTTTTCTCCACTCATGCCTGTTGATCCACCTTTGCGACATAAACTACAAACTCCCTCAGCGGAAAATAAAGAAGAGAGAAATTGCGGTATGAAAGAGAGAGAAGGATTTCTTCATAATAGGAGAGTTCTTTAAAAAAAAAATTCAGTCTTCATTTTTATCATTCCGGGAAGACTGGAGAAAAATAAAGTGTGGTCCTCATGAATTCCTTGTTTCATTTCGGAGTTTTTATATCGTATTGGAAAGTGGGGTGGGATGATTGACATCGAGTCCCCTATATAAAGTAAGTTTTTCAATATATATTTATGGATTTCCTTGAGGCTATTTTATATGTTTTAAATGCAAAGGGTTGGGAGAGTTAACTCGAGAGGCTTCCTTTTGCTTTTTTTTATATGTAGGTTGTTCAGTTTTGTGTTAGTAATAAAACTAGATTAGATGGTTGTTTATACACTTACCAACTATGTTCCCCGCAATAACGGCTAAACAGGCTTGGGCTTCCAGTTTAACAAGTACGATTATAGTAACAATACATTCTTTGGCATTGTCCGATATTTAGTCTACATAAGCATAAACTAATATAGTGTTTGTTATTTTCAATAAAACAACTAATTATTATTATCACGAGTTTTAATATAACGTTGTTTTTGTGTAATTAAACTTTGCAGTTCAATTTTAACTATCTTTCGAATGTCAAAGCGACTTGAAACTAAACATAGTTAAGTAATCCCAATTAAAATATGACACTATGACACAAATTGAACTATGTATTCCAGGTGCTAGTTTGTCTATAGTTTTCAATAATAACTTATCTAACATAATGCCAAATAAACTTTCCATCCAATCATATGACATTTTACATCTATGTCTTATCCGGGATTCAAACCCGAATCCATTGCTTGCCAATGCAGTATACTACCACTTACAATGTTGGGCGACAAAGTTTTTATCATAGATTTTTTTTAGTATTTTAAAACGCATTTTAAATTTAATTTGAATAAAACTATTTTAATTATATACGTCAAATGATCCATATATCATCTTTTTAATTCAACAATTAATTTATTTAACCCACTGACGGAGCCGAACGACTTAAGTCGTCCTTAAGTTTCCAGTTTTTCTAGCACTATACATAAAATTTAAATTCATAATAATATTAGATGCTGAAATACTTTCCAAATCTAAAGCGTTGGGAAGTTTCTTAGAAGGTATATTTATTTAATTATTAAATATATATATATATATATATATATACAGGAAAATAATATATGTGCAGTGAAAATGAAAAGTAAATTAATTTGAAGAGAAAGCAACTTTACAATTTTGCCTTTTTTCTAACCACTCCAAGGGTTAATATCAATACAAACTATTAGCTTCAAATATATTTTAAATTTGTCAAATCACACAGTAAATCACGATACCAATTTATTATACAGGGTGGTAATTGATTGTGTGTCATTAATTAATGATCATCATTGTTAGGCTGTGACTACAATTAATAAACTATTAGTTTTTCTATACTTTAATTGCTTTGTTGTTACTAAAGCTAGTGAATTGTTAAATACATAAGCGAAGTAGTTGGTCAAAAACAATGTTTTATTATGGCAATACATCTATGTGATACACTCTAACAACGACCAACACCCAACAACTTCTGACCTCTCTGTACATTAAATAATTTCCTCCAAAATTAATTCCAGCCTTTCTCCCATATTCCATTCGCCAGTTATATTTTTTTTGTCCTCCAACCTCCATGTCCTCGGAGTACCTCCGTAAATGATTAATTTTCTCCTTTTGCAGTCCCCGTGTGTCCACACGCCGGGGGGGTGGGACTATGTGAGCTGGTCCAACATCTGTCCGCCTGGGACTTCATCTCTGTCAGCTCTTCTCTGGACAAAAGGTAGAATTAAGTTCTCAGCTCTTGCAATTCCGTAGATAGAGAATTTAACATGGAAAAGTAGTGTTATATATCTTGGGGTGTATGTCTGGGCGAGGAATATCAGTCGTTGGAAAGATGCTGATAAGTTAAATTTCGTTGGTTTGGGTAAAGGCTCTAAATTTTGGATTGTTGAATGATAAGTTAATTTTTTTTACCATTTATAATATTTCGAACAATTTTATGGATCTATAGAATTGAATTTCAGTAAAAGGTTTGGAAATAATTATTTGTTGTTTATATATTATTTTATTTCCAGCTTGAAAATAACCAAAAAATATTATTATTTATGTCAAACTCCATGAAAACTGAAATTTGTGAACAAATTTCATTATTTCTGAATATTTTAGCATTATATGTTAAAAAAAGCTGTAGGTTTAGTGGTTTCTAATTTAGAGGTAAGAGCTTTGTCGTTATGAGTGTGTAAATGAAGAAAGAAATAGAGAGATAGATATAGAGATAGAGAGAGAGAAAGAAATATAAAGAGAGAGATAGAGACAGAGATATATAAAAATAGATATAAAAAAAATTAGAGAAAGAAATAGAGAAGAGAGAAAGATAAAAGGCGAAAGCAAGAGAAAAAAATATAAAGAGAGATAGAGACAGATATATCTAAAAAGAGATATAGAGAAAGATAGAGAAAGAAAGGGAAAAAGCGAAGAGGGAAAGAAAGTGAGAAAGTGAGAGATAAAGAGAAAGAAAAGTACCGGGAGAGAAGTAGAGAGAGATAAAGAGAGAGAGAAAGACAGAGTGAGAAATAGGTAGAAATAGAGAGAGAAAGATGGAGGAATAGAGATAAAGATAGAAGTAGAGAGCAA
Organism: Troglohyphantes excavatus; assembly: GCA_963932185.1. Taxonomy (NCBI): domain Eukaryota; kingdom Metazoa; phylum Arthropoda; class Arachnida; order Araneae; family Linyphiidae; genus Troglohyphantes; species Troglohyphantes excavatus. The sequence goes on along the minus strand of OZ010668.1, from coordinate 30,585,723 downwards.
GAGAGAGAAAGGGAGACGGAAAAGGAGAGAGAAAGACAGAGAGAGAGGAAGAAAGAGTAAAGAGAGAAAAGTGTGAGATGGATGAAAGGGAGAGGAATATAAAAAAAAACTAATAAAGAAAAAGAGAGCAAAAGAGGGAAAATAGAGTAAACGAAGAAAAATAGAGAAGTGCCAGAGAAAACAAGAAAAGTGCAAGATAGATAGAGAGAACCGAGAGACTGAGAAGAAAGAGACAGATAGTATGTGAGAGGGAAAGAAGTTCTAAAAATTGATAGTACACTATTTTATACTCTACATATATTCCTAATATAATAATATTGTATGTGGGAAGGAACACCATGCATATGATACATGTTGTTCAGATGTGTACAAAATATAATTTTTATACTTCCAACAAAATAGAAGGAAATTAAATAAAAAAAACGATTAGCTTGATTAAAATTATGCATTACATTATTAAACTAAACAATTCATACTTACATTTAAGTAAGGAAAAATATTGTTTGCTACTTTATCTTAAGGTGTACGTATACACTTGAACATTTTTTTTTATTTATGAATTTAAAAATCTAGTTTTTTCGTGTAGGAAAACATCTTAAAAATAGTGATGAATCATTTTAAAAAATCCTGAATAAAATAAAATACTAATTACCTAATTAGCTTTTTATATGTTAATTAGCATGTTTTTCAAACGTGATTGCGCAAGTTCTAATTAATCTAGAAGCATAATTTTTGTTGGAAATTACTCGCAGTATCTATCTTAATGTTATGACCCTCCAAAAAGATTATAGCATTTAAAGTTTTTTTTTAAACAATTTTTTACCTCGACAGTCCCTAAAAAAACACTTTTTTATTCAAATTTTCAACTTTAAAATTCTATTAAAAATTATTTTTTGAACGAATCGTTTTGATGGAGGGTCATAACATCTTACAACTAATATAAATTTAAAAGAAAAAATAATTTTCTCAAAATGTTTAAGTAAACTTGAGTTATCATTTTTCGAATGAAGGGACATATGTTAAAAATACAGTTCTTCAGAAATCAAGTGTAAAGTTTACAAAACATATTGCCATTGCAAGCGCGGCCATAGAATAACTCTTTGTAAATAAAAAAGTTTTTGGAATATTTATTCAATCTTGGTATCATCTGAAAGATACTGAATTTGGGAATACTATAGAACCAAAAAAATATTTTGGAATTTTTGGCTGATTTTCGTTTTTTATAGTGTATACGTACACCTTAAATATTATAATTTTTTTCCTGTTTTCTTTTTACCTTTAAGTTTTATTTTTTGGGGAAATATCAAACATATTTAACTTCTTCTAATCTTAAATTTCTTTCAAATATAGACATTCATAATTAGTCCCCTAATAAAAAAAATGAAAACCAATCACTAACGCATCTGAAACTACTCTACCCATTTCACTTATAGCTGTAATTTCCTTAATGCACAAGTACATGCCATTTCCAAATTCTATTTTTTCTTCTAGAATGATCGAATACGTGGAACATCTGCACGAGCACTTTGAAGCACCTGTCGTTATGAATAACGGTCGTTATACTTTGCCTCTGAGTCCCGGTTACAGCACAAAAATGAAAGACCAGACAATTTCCGATTACGAATATCCAAATGGAAACGTTTGGAAGAAGTTGTTCCAAGAGGGGAAGTTTGAGCACCCTTTGTAGGGAGGGCATTTAGCCTTCTTTGCAATTGAAAAGTTATGTTTCCACAATGTAAATAAATATAATCTAATTTCTTCTTTTAAGAAATGGAGCAAAAATCTTAGAATGAAAATATTGCAGTCTTATTATATGTGAAACCTTATTTTGGGAAATATTCTAAAGTTTTAAAATTTAATAAAAAATTGTGAGTTTATTCATATTAAAAACTGATTTGGTATAGAAATTTCAATATATTGATACCTTCGTGCACAGATATATAAAGTGAATTTTTTTGTGAATTTGAATTTAGGAGCTCATTTGAAACCTAAAATTTAAATTTATATAGTACCTAATTCTGGTAGGTGAGAAACAGTTGTTTTAGTTGGCTGAAATCCTTGACAATTCGTGGTTTCTATTTCTGATAACACTACTACACACTTTTAAAAGGCTGCTCTGAAAAATAAGTTAATTTTCACTTATCACATCTTTGCACTAAGGAATCGACATAACAGTCAAAGTTGTTTTGAACTCTTCTGTAAAGGAATGAATGGAAAATAAAATATACCAGCAAAAAAAAAATTCCAAAAACTTTAATTTTGTATTCAATAAACAATAATTACAATAATGTGTGTCTGTGGTGGATGTTATAATTATTGCATGTACCTTTCACTGATTTATAAATAAATGTTTTACTAGTCTTTGATCATTTGCATATCACCAGATTTAGTAATAAGTTTGTTGTGCATATGTATGATATTTACTTACATTTGAACTTCAATCGATTTAGTGAAAGAAATAAAATAATGGAATCGAACAATAATACAAGCATACCCCAAACACAAGCATGTAAACAATACAAGCAAAAGAACAATAAACGCATAGTAACAGCAAAGGCATAATATCAATAAAATCATACTAAGAGCACAAATATATAACAATCTTAGAATAGTAAAAATATCACCAAAGCAACACTACAAACCTAACAACAAAACAAACCTAGCAAAAATAAAAAAAAATAGAAACAGTACAAATAATACAACATTACGAGAATATTAACAATACATGCATAGCAATAATATATGCATATCAACAATACATGTATAACAAGATACAAGTGTAACCACAATACAAGACATCAACAAAACTAGCATAGGAATAATACAACAATACTAACACAACAAGCATAAAATTTAAGCATAGCAACACTGAAAGCCTAGAAACACCACAAGCTTAACAAACTACAAGCACAGAAATATTACAAGCATTGAAATAATACTGGTATATAATAATACTGTTATTAGCAAACATATCGAGAACAATTGCAACGCAAGTAATAATAGCAACGAAGAACAATTCAAACATAGCAACAATACAAACCTAGCAACACAAGCAGTCTAGCAACATTACAAATATAGAAACAATAGAAGTATAGAAACAATATAAGTATAGAAACAATAGAAGTATTGAAACAATAGACGTATAGAAACAATGGAAGTATATAAACAATAGAAGTATAGAAACAATAGAAGTATAGTAACAATAGAAGTATACAAACAATAGAAGTATAGAAACAATAGAAGTATAGAAACAATAAAAGTATAGGAACACTAAAATAATATAAAGCCAGAAACAATGCAAGTATATTAACAATACAAGTATAGCAACTTTACAAGTATATCAACAACACTCGCACAGTAAGCATATGAACATATTTAGCAATCGCATTCAATGAGATAAACTACAAACATGATATGATCTCCAGTTTGGAAGACATAAATGGTAACTGATATATGAGCCCTCTAGTTTCAAAACCAGATAGATCCACATTTTCGCAAAATCGTTTTTTAAAATATTTTTTTTAACAAGTTTTCAATATTCCTTGCAAAGCGGTATTTTATTGAAAATGATTTATGAAGGCAGGCTATGTAGGCAAGGAACAGCTATTTTTATTCATTTTTACTCATTCTATTCGTTTTTAAGTACATGTCTTTTTCAAATATGAAAGCTATGTATTCGGAGCCATGATAAGCATCGAAGGCACTCAAAAATGAGTATATTTTACTTATTTTTGAGTACCTATTTTTAACAGTAAACCAACAAAAAAAAAAATTGCAACTTCCCTTCGTTGCCAAAGCAGTTTTACTACTTCCTTTCTTAAAACGTTATGTACTACACTTGTAAATCTTACTCATCAATTTAATTCTTTCCACATCATCAAAGCATCCCCACAAGAAAACCCTTTTAATAGATCAGCACTGTTGCCTTATGTCGCATCCGAGAATAATCAATTGCCTGGGACATGGATTTTCAAACCTTTCCTGTGCTCATTTTTCTATTATTGAAAGACTTGGATTCTTCTGCGCCCAAGGACATTCTTTAGGTCAAGAACAGTGTACAAGCGAAGTAAACAATAAGGCAATCAATCATTCATGAAAGAATACGGACAGAAGATCCCTATTTTTATCTTCTTCAATACTTTCTTTCGTTAGAGAAAGGGATTATTAGGGATTTCTTTTGTAACGGTGGTGTATTTGGAAACTCATCTTTAGGTATGAGCCTCTGAAGCCGGATAGTGTTACGAAACTAATTTTTAGGATTGCATTGACGCGGGGTTTCTTTTGTGGGGTAGAAACCTATTCAAAATGACTGAAAAAGTTTTTTGTTAATGTTTTTATTAAAGTAAAACATTTATAAATGTTTTTGCACCGTATAGTTCTAAGTTATTATGATCGGAACATTTTAAAATAAATTGTCGAAACTATAAATTCTAGTTAAGTGCATTATTACGAATTTGATGTCCGTTGTTCGGATTTGACGTGCATTGTACGGATTTGACGTGCATTGTACGGATTTGACGTGCATTTTAGGGATTTGATGTGCATTGTACGTATTTGACGTGTCTAGTGTGAATTTAACGTAAATTATCGTAACTTACTTTCTTCTAATTAACGTACTTTCTTTCGTTAGAGAAAGGGATTATTAGGGATTTCTTTTGAAACGGTGGTGTATTTGAAAACTCATCTTTAGGTATGAGCCTTTGAAACTGGATAGTATTACGAAACTAATTTTTAGGATTGCTTGCGTTTTCTTTTATAGGGTAGAAACCTATTCAAAATGACCTAAATTTTTTTTTTATTGTTTTTATTAAAGTAGAAAACTTATAAAACGTTTCTCGTATATTTCTAAGATGTTATGATCGGGACATTTTAAAATAAATTGACGAAACTATAAATTCTAGTTAAGTGCATTAGTACGAATTTGATGTCCGTTGTTCGGATTTGACGTGCATTGTACGGATTTGACGTGCATTTTACGGATTTGACGTGCATTGTACGGATTTGATGTGCATTGTACGGATTTGACGTGCTAGTGTGAATTTAACGTAAATTATCGTAACTTACTTTCTTCTAATTAACGTACTTTCTTTCGTTAGAGAAAGGGATTATTAGGGATTTCTTTTGTAATGGTGGTGTATTTGAAAACTCATCTTTAGGTACGAGCCTTTGAAACCGGATAGTATTACGAAACTAATTTTTAGGATTGCTTGAGTTTTCTTTTATAGGGTAGAAACCTATTCAAAATGACCTAAAATTTTTTTTCTATTGTTTTTATTAAAGTAGAAAACTTATAAAACGTTTCTCGTATATTTCTAAGATGTTATGATCGAGACATTTTAAAATAAATTGACGAAACTATAAATTCAAGTAAAGTGCATTGTACGGATTTGACGTGCATTTTACGGATTTGATGTGCATTGTACGTATTTGACGTGTCTAGTGTGAATTTAACGTAAATTATCGTAACTTACTTTCTTCTAATTAACGTACTTTCTATCGTTAGAGAAAGGGATTATTAGGGATTTCTTTTGTAATGGTGGTGTATTTGAAAACTCATCTTTAGGTATGAGCCTTTGAAACCGGATAGTATTACGAAACTAATTTTTAGGATTGCTTGAGTTTTCTTTTATAGGGTTTTCTATTGTTTTTATTAAAGTAGAAAACTTATAAAACGTTTCTCGTATATTTCTAAGATGTTATGATCGCGACATTTTAAAATAAATTGACGAAACTATAAATTCAAGTAAAGTGCATTGTACGAATTTGACGTGCATTGTACGGATTTAAAGTACATTGTACGGATTTGATTGCATTGTACGGATTTGACGTGCATAGTACGAATTTGACGTGCATTGTAAGAATTTAACGCAAATTACGCGGATGAATATTTGATGTGCATTGTATGGATGTAAACTTGGAATTTTATAAGTTGTTCGTTTTATCATACTTATGTTCATGCATGGAAACAACTCCGGATATAACAAAGTTGTCGCTGTGTGCTTGTTGGGAGCAATGATGAACCACTTATCATGTGCTCCCTGTTAAAGAGAAAACCTAGGGCGATTTCCGAAAAAAAAAGGAAATATGACAAATTCTCGCTAGACAGCAATTAAAAATAACGCTTAATTTTCTTTTTCCCAAATATAAATGAACCGCCTTCGGTAGTATTGCGAACACTTAGAGGATTAACTAATTGTGATTTTTCATAATACTCTGTGTTAGGATAGTTTTAAAATTTATGTAGTAAGTGTTAATAAAACTCTTCTACGTAGAGAAGGAATGAAAATAAATTATATAAACTACAGAATATACTTATAATTAACGGCCTTCATTTAAGTTATGCTTAAAGTTTTCGTGGATAGTTTAGTGACATTTCGTAATGCTTTGTATCTTTTAATGACATTGATTGTTTAATGTGTACATCAAACACGTTTGAATTGGTATAGGTTATCTGTATAACTGCATGCTATTTTAAGAAGTATGTCAAAGTGAAATTATTTAATAAAAAATCAGTATTATTTAATCGAAAGACTAGTAATGGCTAAAAGATTTCACTTTGTAAGTGATTTTGAAAGCTTTTTCATATTTTTTACTCCTAATAAAAAACAATTTGACATATTGTCAAATGATGGCTTGGTAATATTGTAGTATCAGCTGGTATAATTAATAAGTAATTCAAGAAGCTTTTTCAGTTGTGTATTACTGATATTATACTGACATTTCTGCATGATACTTTAAATTAATTTAAATACAAGATCATATACAGACACCATCACATCATTTCTTTATTAGTTACTCACTGTTCAAATAGATGGCAGCACTAGATCCATTTCAAAATCTAACCTTCATTTCCAAGTTCCCATTGGGATCAATAGCCCAATTTCCATACGCAGTCGGACCTATAAAGCTCCTAAGCTGTTTAAAGTTTTCTTTTCACACTTTCGCAGTAAATCGTTAGGTTCAATTTGAGTTTCTTGCCTACAATGACCCCCAAGGTTCGCATTAGACGGCCTAGTTAGAAAGTGGAAGGAATTAGATTTGTTTTGGTAACTGCCACCGGGACCCTTAAATCGACTTTGAAGGAAGGAAAAAAAACAGTTAAATGTGTCTTCTTTTTTAAATATATTGCTATTGTAGTTTTTTTTTTTGGCGATTCAAAACAGCGATCTTCAGTTCTTGTTTGGAGTGGGGGCTTTTAATATGTTTTACCTTCGTATTTTTTATAGCATTTTTTGGGGGTTGCATGGTATCAGTGCTATCTTTTTAAAAGTTAAAAAAAAGCGATAACGTAAATCGGGTGTTTGCGTTCATAAAAATGACCAACTTAATCGAAGAAGAAGACATTTCGTAAATATCATGGCCTATAGAAGGTGTCTATGTGCTATCTTCTTAAATAGTTAAAAATAATCTCTTTTATTATAATTTAAATTTCGAATTTCAGTGTTATCCAATAGAAATGCTTAACACAAAAACGTTGCAATTTTAAATTTTACAGATTTAGACTAATAGAAAAGTTAGCTAATCTAAAGAAAATGTTAATACGTTTAATCCAATAAAATAATCCAGCAAAAAAAATAATAACTATTTTGCAATTTAGGTTTTGTGGATTTGGGCTATATTTAAGCAAACACCTGAAATGTCAATTAGCTTAAAAATAAGTAAAATGTACTTATTTTTGAGTATATTAGATGCTTATCATAGCTACGAATGCATAAGTTTCAATTTTGAAAAAAAAAACACCAACATGTACTCAAAAATAAGTACAACGGTTAAGAAGGAATAAAAAGAACAGATGTTAGCCTACATAAGCTGCCTTCATAAATATCGACAATTACAACTAAGTCTTACCGGGAATCGAACTCAGATTATCAGTGATCCCTGACAAGTGCCTTATCCGTTATACTACCAGGGCGACCTGACGAAGTTTCAAACGGAAGAAATGTTAGAAAGGGTTTGCCAAAAGAATGGGAAGTCAAATGTACTATTTTTTTAAAAGTATTTTTGATGCTTATCATAGCTCCGAATATTTTTTGAAAAAGACATATACTCAAAATGAATACAATGGGTAAAATTAATAAAAAGAGCGCTTGCTTGCCTTAATAAAACACTTTCAATAAATGTCAACAATAACAACCAAGGCTTACGGGGAATCGGACCCATATACTTAGGCACCGCAGTTCAGCGCCTTAGCCGTTGTACTACCAGGGTGACGTGAAGAAGTGATAAGCAGAAGAAATATTAAAATGAATGGGAAGTAAGATAATTGAGTTGTAATAACTCAGTTTCCATTTAAGCAATTGACATCGAATAATGTGGAAAACCATCTTCTGCGCAACTATTTTAAATTTGTCAGATCGCTTCGTTAAGATCGCTTGAACAGAAGCTGATATTATCAATTTTAAGCTATAATCCTCATATTTGAGAAGTACGGTTACTTAAATTTGAGTACATCATCGCTCATTTACGATGCCATTATACTCAAAGAAACATAAATAGGTTTAGGTACTCATTTTTAAGTACAATTTTTTTTACAGTATAAGATAATTTTCTAAAAACAAGCTTTGATTGACTTAGCACCTTTTAGCATTCACCGATTCAATTAGCTATTAACTCCCATCTAAAATTCTCAATTTTAAACCACACTGCTTATTTTTGAGACAGTACGGTTACTTCAATTTGAGGACGTCATCACTCATTTAATATGCAATTATACTCAAAGAAAAACAAATAGGTTAAGGTACTCATTTTTAAGTAATTTTATTTTTACAGTGTAGGATAGTTTCCTCAAAACAAGCTTTGGTTGAATTAGCACCTTTTAGCTTTTACCGATGTAATTAACTGTTAACTCCCATCTAAAATTCTCAATTTTATACTGCTCATTTTTGAGACAGTACGGTTACTTCAATTTGAGGACGTCATCACTCATTTAAGATGCAATTATACTCAAAGAAACATAAATAAGTTTAGGTACTCATTTTAAAGTACATTTTTTTGCAGTATAGGATAGTTTTCTCAAAACAATCTTCGGTTGACTTATCACCTTTTAGCATTCACCGATTCAATTAGCTATTAACTCCTGCCTAAAATTCTCACATTAAACTCTCACATACTCCTAATTCTATGTCAAACTCTCTCATTCAGACTGCTAGTGATAGTCCAATACACTTATGTAAAACGAGCCGTTTTACTGATGCCGGATTAGCAATTGCAATATCCCAGGGCCTACTTAACCAAAGACTGTTGCATGAATTTCGAGCGAATATCTCTTGGGTATCCTGTATTCGAGTCGAGAAGAATTCTTTGGAAGGATACGAGTGAGGTCGGTGCTTATGGAATATTATATTTGGAAGCTAATAAGATATTTCGGGAGATTCTGCGTTATGAAAGGAGGTATTATACGCGAGAAATATTCGCGGGATATTCCGAATATAACGTTATTTCATAAATTTAAGAATAAAATAAATATGTTGCGAACTGTATATTTTATGTTGTAAGTTGGAGAGCAATTTTGTAATGAACATATGGGGTCCATAAGAAAAAAGAAAGAGAAAGGGTAAAATGTAGATAGACAGACATGGAGATAGAGAGAGACAGAATGCATATTTGAATGAATTTAGGAAAGGATATTTCACGCATGAAACTTTTATTATTATATTTGAAGATTACTGTTTAGAGTAATACTTTTATATATGATAGGTGCTTATGATTGTAAATTCCTCTATAAAAATAATATTTTTTAAATGTTTCACTATTGTTATTGAATACAGAGACATTAGTAGAGAAATATGAAAAGATATAAGGATTCCTTAATAATTTAAAGAATACAAATAGTTTCAATATAATAATAGAGTTTGTTATTATTATTGCAGCGGAATAAAACTTAAAGTATAATTTTTTTTAAGTTTTCAATTTATTATGAAATTAAAAAAAATATTTGGTGTTCCAGTAAACATTTTTATTACATTATTTTTTTATACGGTGTTTGAGTTACCTCATTATTTTTCCTGATTTTTTATACGGTATTTGAGTTACCTCATTATTTTGCCTAATTTTTATACGGTGTTTTTGCTACCTCATTTTTGCCTAATTTTTTATACGGTGTTTGAGTTACCTTATTTTTTTGCCTGATTTTTTTATACGGTTCTTGAGTTACCTCATTATTTTGGCGATTTTTTTATACGGTTCTTGAGTTACCTCATTATTTTGCCTAATTTTTATACGGTGTTTTTGCTACCTCATTTTTGCCTAATTTTTTATACGGTGTTTGAGTTACCTTATTTTTTTTGCCTGATTTTTTTATACGGTTCTTGAGTTACCTCATTATTTTGGCGATTTTTTATACGGTTCTTGAGTTACCTCATTATTTTGCCTGATTTTTTATACGGTGTTTTTGCTACCTCATTTTTTGCCTAATTTTTATACGGTGTTTGAGTTACCTCATTTTTTTGCCTGATTTTTTTATACGGTTCTTGAGTTACCTCATTATTTTTCCTGATTTTTATACGGTTCTTGAGTTACCTCATTATTTTGGCGATTTTTTAAAATATTTAAATGACATTAATCGTGAAGTAGCACATGAAAAAAATTTAGTTAATATTTAACGCTCCTTTTTATATGCCATCGTTGCTTGGAACGTTTAAAAGTTTTTAGGTATTTTGAAAAGAAAACTGCGGATAAAATGTATGATTTAAGATGTAAGTTTGCAATTAACTGTATGAATACTAGCTTTGTCGATGTCGTACTAGTCATAGGAGGAGAGAAAAATTTAGGACTACATATGAAGAACTTCGTTGCTTTAAATTTAAATATATAAAAAATAATTAAGATAAAGACTTGAAAAATAATGGTTATGATTTGTACTGGAAAACATTTATATTAAAAAATATATGATAAGTAAATCATATGCAGTATAATATAAGATAAGCAGTTTACATGTTTGTTATTTATGTATTTAATGGAATGTAATAGTGTAACGAAACTGAAGAGTAACTTGTAATCTTTATAATGTACTAAAAATAAGAAAATATTTTATTTAAATAGTTTTAAAGAGAAGAAATAAATGAGGAGAACGAACCAATGGAGAAAAATTATTTTAACCAAGTGAAACCGAGGGTAGCAGCTATAACTAATTTATATGTTGCAACGGGTTCCCCATCAACTCTGGGCCAAACAACTAACATATTTATAAAATACATATTCCCCTAAGAAATTTATAGTTGAGATAAAATTCTAAAATCAGTCATCATATAGTTATTTAAGTAAGAAAAGTTATAAAGCCATATTTGTTACGGTTATTCTTTGATTTTACAACAAGTAATACAAGTTTCTTTTAAAGCATTACTGTCAGTTACAGATTAGTGTTATGACAAGTTAACCAGAATTGCAAAATCTCTTAAGCCGCACTAGTCTTCGATTGTCTAAATGACACATTGAAAGTTTTTGATGAAGTAACGGAGCATTAGGAGATCAATTCGTCTATTTATACCAATAAAAATATAACTTAAGTTTCTTATATTAGATACTAGTTTTAAAATTTTCAGAACATTTATACATTTTTCGACTTGAGAATGAAAAAATAAATAAATCGCGAGGAGTGGAATATATTTCAAATAAGGTATGAAGAAACAGTACAGTTTGCGTTAAGGTAGAATTTTTGTATAAATATGGATAAGAGTCAATTTATATCGTCGTAATATAATTTAAATGAATATTTTAAATATTTTAATGTATTCTACATTTTTATTTATTTAAAATTTAGATTTCATATATCTCTTTGTACATGTTTTTCAATATTGTGATACAGAATAAGTTACAGTTCAAATAATGCAAAACATTTGACAGTTAAACGATAAAAATTTTATCTTAAAAAACAACGAAAATTAATAGGAAAATAGATTATCAGTAAGTTATTGATAAAATAACTAATGTTTTTTTTTAGCATGATTTTAACTTTTTTGAACATTTTAATTAAAGGATTTACCTTCGAATATTACGAATTAGTCATTCACGAGGTGATGACAAAAAACAAATTGAAAAATGTGGTCATGAAAAAGGTTCAAAAGTCACTAAGTGAACTTCAGGGTTCAGTATATGACTTCAGAAGAACGGATAAGAGATTGTCTGCAAGTTAAGGATTAAGTTTATTTTTAAGTTTAATCGTGTTTAAACCATTCTTTACATTTTTAATCACAATAATTATTTAATCTTGCTTAGGTTTTCAAACCACTGATTCAGCTCCGAATGAGATAATTGATCTTCTTGATACTTGTTGCTTTTGGTAGACATACAAACTACTCTTATACTACCTAATAATGATTACTACTATTATAAACGCCTCATATATCCCGCAATTAGGTCTAAAAAGTAATAATAAAAGTGAGCATATACTGTTAAACATGCATGCTCATATTTGACAAAACTTTTGTTTTTGACGAAACAGACGACGCTGTATGCCCTGATTAAATATTTTGTCAAAGTGATAAAATTAATTTTGTGTTTTTTTTACAAAATATATTTCGTCAAAAATTATGGCGATTTCAAATAAAAGTAGCGGGATTCGAACCGCAGACATCTCGGTTCAGAATTCATCGCTTTAACCACACAGACAAGAAGGTTCGTATGAATTATGACAATATAAGCATAAGAACCATATATGAGCTGGTAACCTAGAAAAGACATCTGGGTAAATTATTTTCGCTCAAAATTTGAGTATTGTTGCTTCGCCAAAAATAACGTGATTCAATGACTAAACGATTGTCATTTCTACTTTCGTCAAATTTGACGAAAGTAGCTTTGGCGATCGCAGTTTTCTAAACAAAAATGAGAGTGTTCTTTCTGAGAGTGTAGAGATGGTTTGGTTTGGTTAATTAACGTCGCACTAGAGCTGCACAGTGGGCTATTGGCGACGGTTCTGGGTCTATCTCGAAGTAAAGACCCGGGTACACATACATATTCACACACACATTCATTCAAGCTCCTTGAGGAAACACCTGAACTGGCACTCAACGCCTTCAATAGACGTCGGGACTTTGGACACCGATCAGATTTATCGTGCACCAGTCCCGCATAAAAGCCGTTAATTTTTACGGATGTTCTGGACGACTTTTCTAGTAGTATTTTGTAGCGAAGCTAGCAACCCTCCGATCACAAGATCACTACTTTTTTACTTTTCTTTGTCAATTCCATCGCCTAGGATCGAACCAGAAATCTTCGGATTCCCATATGACGCCTTAAACCGCTCGGCCACGGAGGCCGAGTGTAGATACGTATTCCTACTTTATGAGAATAGAATAACTTGTTCCCGCATTATTCCTTACACAAATATTAACCCAAACTTCGTAAACATTGAGGAGGACAGTGTAAAAACATCATTTGACACAAAAATTTACGCAACGTTTTCTTAAACAACACTGTGATATTCTTTTCCATTTTAAAGACCCCCATTCACATCGTTGGTGCCAATAACCCTTCAGAAAACCCAATCTGTTTGATCTCCATAACGTGCAAAAGTATCGACATGGGGAGGGGAGTAATACACTTGTCGATGGCAGACGATTAAGGCATCAAATGGGGCTGTTCTCGGGGACTGATGTCGGTTGGCGGGAGATCTGCCAACTGTATTACAATGGACTGGATCCGCCATCGCTTGGAAGAGTGCCACAAGGGTGGGATTCTTTGCATAGGAGGAGATATGGTTCCATGGTCGGAATTCCAGAAAGAATATTTGGAGCTACTTTGCTGTCGTGCGATCAGATCTGGGATGAGATGTTTTTGGATGAGGATTTATGGCTGGGTTTGATGTGTTTCGGTGGGAGGTGTTTTAATGTGGTTGAATTGATTGAGGTTGTTTTGGGTTTCGAATGAGTGGCAGTAACAGGTATTTTGGGTGTTGAGTGTGTGATTCGAGTTTGTCAGAGAAACTCTTTCATGTTGGGCATTGTACTTTATTCACTGTTAAAAATAGGTGCTCAAAAATAAGTAAAATGTACTCATTTTTGAGTATATTCGATGTTTATCATGGCTCTGAATTCATAAGTTTTAATTTTGAAAAATACGTACTCAAAAATGAGTAAAAATGAATATGAAATTGAGTGTAAAAAGAGTCTACGATGAGTAAAAATGAATAAAAAGAGCAGATGCTTGCCTAAATAGGCTGCCTTCATAAATTACTTTCAATAAATATCAACAATTACAACCAAGACTTACCGGGAATCGAACCCAGATCCTCGAGTACCGCAGTCCAGGCGGCTTGGCGACTTGAAGAAGTGAGGGCGACTTGAAGAAGTTATAAAGAGAAGAAATGTTAAAAAGGTGTGAAAAAAGAATGCGCAGTAAGATAATTGAGTTTGATAACTCAGTGTTTATTGATGCAATCGACATCAAATAATGTGGAAAACATCTTCTGAACAACTATTTTAAGTATGTCAGGTCGCTTTTCTAAAATGGCTTGAACAGAAGTTGAGATTAGCAATAATAAATCACACTGCTCATTTTGAGAAAGTACTATTATTTAAATTTGAGTATTTCATCGCTCATTTCCGATGCAATTGTACTCAAAGAAAAATGAGTAGGTTCAATTACTCATGTTTAATTATCTTTTTTTTACAGTGTAATAATACGATTATGGAGATATATAAATTCGGTAAAATTAATCGAGTTTATATTGTTTGTAATAAGTGTTTTGGTGTTTAATTTAAAATATTTAATGGAATAGTGTAATGGATGTATATAATTTTTAAATAAATTTTCAATGGTCTTAAAGATTTATTGAAGTTTATAAATGCAATACTTTAAAATTTATTTATATTAATCTTAGATACATACTGATTTATTTTGTATTGTTAAAGATAATATTATGGTAATGCTATCAATGGTAATTCATTTAAGCATTTTATTTATTATTTCCAATTAACAAAAAAATTATTCAAAGTATAATTTTTATTTTACTTGGAATATTGTAGTGAGTTAATTTCATTTTTGAATAAATTTGGAATAATTTCAAATGTTAGACAATGTTTATGAATTCAATATATTTAAATATAATACATCCGTTTTGGATACATTTTGGTTTATTTTCAATTTTAAGATAATGGTACTGAAGACATTCGTTCGAAAATTTAACATAAGATTTTAAAGTTTTCAGGCATTTTTTATACAATATATAGTACTTTATTTAATACAGAAAAGTGTTTAGGATTTTAAATATTCCAAAATTTGAAAGATTTTTTATTCGATATAATATGTATTTACAAAACGATTTTTTTAATTCTTCGAAGATATGTCGTAAGATTTGATGACAATGCTTACAAAAGAATTATTTTGAGTTAATTTAGTTCAAAATAATTTTCAATACTTTACCAAATTCTAAATTGTTTTTATATGCAAATTGATTGAATTGTTTCAATAATTCCTTTACGCAAATGACAATGGAACTGTATGATTCGGAACTTTAAACACTCATGTAAATCCAGTAATATTGAATCAATTGCTAAATGTAGTTAAGCCTACAAAATATAGAGAAAAACCTTAAACATAAAACTTGTATAATTAAAAAATATCCAAAGAAATAAAAGAAATTAAAAATACGAAAAATCTTCTACTTAGGTTTATTATAATTATTGTTTAAGTCCCTTTCTTGAGATTATTTTTCGAGAAGATCAATAAGTTTTAATCTTGAAGAGAAAGTAGTAAAGCTCAAACTTGTTGATCCACGAATTCCAAAAATGAATGATGAAAAGAAGAAACAAGAAGATTAAAGTTAGAAGAAGATTTACGTTGGACAAAAGGAATAAAATATATGGATTTTCAAAAGATTTATTTCACATTGTTTGATGTGTGTTCATTATTTTAATGAAAACTTGAACAATTCTATTGTGGATATTATTAAAAAACACTAGTTAAAAACTAAATAATCCCAATTAGTTTTAAAAAATATGTCAGACTTGATATAATACATTTTGTATAAATCTCTAAAAATTTTTTGAAAAAAGTTAATTTTTTTTAAATTCTTTATTTCACAATTATTAATTTCTTTTGAGTACATGGAATTCGCTCTTTAAGAGGGTGTATTTTCTAGTTAAAACCAATAGTAGTTCAATAAAATTTATAAGGTATTATTATCATCTAAGCGTTAATTATAAACAATTATGCCTCTTTTTTCGGGTTTCTAATGGTAAATTCACATATTAAATGCCTACTTTGCACTTAAATGGTTGAACCGAGTGCTTAATGAAAGACTCCTTCTCTCAATGAAATATAAAATCTATTTTAACATACAAATCTATTTAAAAACATAAAATCTAAAAACATAAAATCTATTTAAAAACATCAAATCTATTTAAAAACATCAAATCTATTTAAAAACATCAAATCTATTTAAAAACATCAAATCTATTTAAAAACAACAAATATATTTAAAAACATCAAATCTATTTAAAAACATCAAATCTATTTAAAAACATCAAATCTATTTAAAAACATCAAATCTATTTAAAAACATCAAATCTATTTAAAAACATCAAATCTATTTAAAAACATCAAATCTATTTAAAAACATAAAATCTATTTAAAAACATAAAATCTATTTAAAAACATAAAATCTATTTAAAAACATAAAATCTATTTAAAAACATAAAATCTATTTAAAAACATAAAAGATTAATACTAGGGGTTCGACCCCTTTTCACTAACGAAGAAATCTCGTCAAACCCTGGAAGATTGGTATGTTTGCTTCGTAAACCAATTATCGCTTTGCTGACATTAATTTTTTACATTTCGGACGTTTTAGTAGAATTAATCTCGTTCGACAAACTCATTTTATTGTTATTAAAATTTTGAGATGTAGATGGCGCCACGATAATAACTTTTTCTAAAAAAGCGTAATAAACTAATTAATTGCTGAATATTTGATAGTTTTGGCACGTTCGGCATATCTACAGTTCGCTTATTTTCAAATGACACCTTAATCATAAAAATTGGTTATATAGTTTAGGAAGAGTGACGGTGACAATATTCGGTCTCGTCTATTAAATTTATAGATGTTTTTCTATCGCAATTAAACAGATTTTCGATTTTTCATGCTCGTGAACGAAGATATCAAAATCCACTTTCTTTTTAAACACAAAACATTTGCAAAATATGCAACCATAAAAAAACAATAAACAAGAACAAATATTCCCCTGTACGCCCTTCTGTACAAATAAGTGTTTTTATAGTTATGTACCAAATAACTCCTGCAGCTTTTATGACAGCCCTTTCTCGCAATGGGGGAAGTGTCTATGCATTTGGCTAAGTGCGGAGAATACTGATGCTGCCTGGTATGATGAATGATAAAAGGGTATGAAATATATATCATGCAAATGTTCCTCAAAGTGATGGATCGCACGTAAGGCAGGCGTTTGTTGAAAGATAAAAAGAAAGTTATACAGGTACGTGACTTGTCTTCCCTAGAAGAGTGGCCCACTGTAAACTGAAAAGCTACATTGTGAGACATTTCTGGACAGCCTGCTTCCTGCATTTTTTTTATTGAGAAGGAGTGAGTGGGGATTTTATTTTCTATGTTTTATGCCAATGGACTGCTTTTGGAAATGAGAGTACTCAAATGAAATAGTAATGAGAAAAAATAATTTAGGATATTCTTTATGTTGGGATTAATTGAATTTTGTTTTTTAAAGATGGAATCATTTACTTAATTATGCAATGTAAAAAAAAGTGCTTATAAATGAGTACATGACCGTCCTTTTTTTTTAGTACAATTGCATTGTAAATGAATGATGACATACTCAAATTTAAGTAATCGTATTTTCGAAAAAAATTAGCAGTGCGATTTAATATTGCTAATCTCAGCTTATGCTCAAGCCATCTTAACAATGCGACCTGAAGCTAAACTAGTTCTTTAGAATATGGTTTTCCACATTATTTGATGCCGATTATTTAAATGGAAACAGAGTTATTGCAATTTAATTATCTTACTTCTGCAAAATATACGAGTGGACTGCTGAAAGTTAAATCTGTCGTGGTCATTGCGAGTTTGATCCTCGTCATCTGCCGACGTCATACGACGTGCAGAAAAGGCTTGTGCACGTTAAACCATTGGTTATTCAAATGTCTTTAAGTGGGTCAAGTTGTGGAAGTTTGGAGAGTGGGGTGTCAGATCAAGTGCCAACACGGTTTAAAATTACGAGGCAATGTTCCAATCTCCTTCCTTTGGGATATATCCCGAAGCTTTGTCAATAGTCCAATGTGTCTCTTTAGTGTGGTTTGGTTAGGTATTGTTAATCAACGTCGGGCTAGAGTTGCACTGTGGACTATTGGCGACGGTTCGAAGCCTATTGCAGCGAAGGAAAGCCTCGGGAACGATGCCTCGTATATTTGAACCATGGTCAGATGACGAGGACAGCATCTGAACTAGCCCCCACGCCTTTAATAGGCGTAATGACTTTAGACCCCGATTTATAGTGAACCAGTCCCGTATACACGCCGGTATAATTTGTTGGATGTTCTGGACGACTTTCTAGTATTTTTGTAGCGAACTGGCAACCCTCCGATCACGAGATAACTACTTTAAAAAAAATATTTCTCAAGTCCATCGCACGGGCTCGAACTAGCAATCCTCTGATTACTAGCTGAACGCCTTTATCCACTGGACTACCGGTCCCTCCTTTCTAGTGTGATGTTAATTCATCAACAAAATCTGAGATAAAAAATCAAATTAAATATTTTAATTACGATGAATGAATAGCTTATTTTATAACAATATATATACTTTTTCCCTGCTCTTCAGACTTTGTGCACCTTCTCACCGTTAAGAAAATGAACCAAACAGTAAAAGTGTTTTGTCTGTTAGAGAGTTTAAATGATATTTTAATAAATTTATATAAATTGTTTAAAAAAAACTTGTTTATTTTTAAAAAGACATGGCTTCGAATTTATACCCCAATAAAAAAAGTTTAAAAAATATTAGAAAATAAAATAGTTTTAAGAATTTTAAAAAATGCTTGTATTTCTGGAAAAACTAGAGATACATGGACGCAAAAATACATTTGTAACTGTCAGAAGGTTTAACACAAATAAAAATCTCAATACTAAAATATATTTTCATCAACATCCCCATGCAAAGTAACATCCCCTTTGCCTACCAATATTAACCTTCCCCTGACCATCACTGTATTATCACACGGGGGAAGAAGGATCACTCCGTGATGTTACTCCATAAGCACCTCCCCGATAAGCTCTCTCTCTCAGCCACAGGGGCAATAAAAAATAAATCACACCCCTGACAAAATCAGCGCTGAGAGCCATCACTAACCCAGATTTGATAAACGGGGCATATAAGATAAGAAATAAATTTTCATCACTCTGTAACATTTCGCTGGGGAAGGACCCCTTTGATGAGTGGCCGAGTTTATTTGTTCTTCTGCTGGTCTTCCGATCGCTCTTCGTTAGTTCTGCTTGCTGGAGATCTAAAAGCAATTCCCCGTAACATGGTCTTTTAAACCGATGGAGTAAACTGCTGAAATACAGGGGAATTCGGACTTTTGATGAGGTTTCATGGGTTGTATTTATTTTAATTTTACGTAGGGTAGGTTGTCATGAGTTGTTGAGATGGTGTGTATGTACCTCGTATAATTGATGATGATTTTATGAGTATGTTTTTGCCGTTACCTGATGGAAGCATTTTAGTAGAGGGATTTGGAAGAATATGAAGTTATATTGAAAGATTGGAGCTTATTTTTTATTAATAAATCTACTTTTGTTAGTTAGAATTTTTTATATGAACTAATTTTTATTTACTCAAGAATTCTCAAATTATTGTAGATTTTCCTCAATTTTATCCATTTTAAAAAGGGATAAAATTGAGAAAAAGTAATTTATTATTAAATAATTTAATTTAATAATTTAATTGAATAATTTAATTTAATAATTTAATTTAATAATTTAATTTAATAATTTAATTTAATAATTTAATTTAATAATTTAATTTGATAATTTAATTTAATAATTTAATTTAATAATTTAATTTAATAATTTAATTTAATAATTTAATTTATTAATTTAATTTAATAATTTAATTTAATAATTTAATTTAATAATTTAATTTAATAATTTAATTTAATAATTTAATTTTATAATTTAATTTAATATTGAAGCTAATATTTTTTAAGAAACGAAATATATTTACATAATTTTCATAATTGACAATGAGAATCATTTTACTGTGCTTTCAGGTATTTTAGATTTGGTGAAATCTTTTTCAAAAATTTAATTAATTTTCATTAAAAATATAGAAAAACATTTAAATTTCAAATTAGCGTTACCGTAGTTCGAATATTATTCACACGAATTATTAATGACTTTTTTTCTTTAAATGTCAGTTTTAAAAATAAAAAATGTTAACGAAATAAATTTGAAAAATCATTTTCATTTCCTCGAACTGATAAGAGATATTTGAACTTTAGAATATATTAAGTTATTTTAAATTGAATATCAAATTAATAACTTTCTTTGGAAATATCTTTATTTAATTTGAAAAACGGAACAATTTTTTAAATATTCATAATACATACGATATAAAAAATACATTTTGATTATTTTCCTCAAAGAGTAGTTTAAAAAAAAAAACTTATAGAAATAATTTTCTTTAAAGTTATTTTATTGAAGGCAGTTGCGATTCTTATATTGGAATTTTATCTGATATTTATAGCAATAGGCCACCCTCCTATCTCGAAAACCTCTGTCGCAGTTCTGCGAAAAACTATCTGTCCGCCTCAACATAATTTACTCACGTATAAAATACTTTCTTTTGAGTTCTGCATCGCAGAGGGTATTTGCGACATCCAGAATTTATTGCTACAATTCTCCAGAAGAGTAACATACGCTTAGAGGAGTGAAATATTTCCAGATTGGTTTCGGAATGCGATTTACGGGCACTGCATTGAAAAGGGATTTCTGGATTAGGTATGCAAAGTTCGATTTATATTTGGTTTACAGGAAATGATGGACGCCGAAAAGTGAGGTCAGTAAGACGTAAATGTGGTAGACCAGTATATATATATATATATATATATATATATATATATATATATATATATATATATGAGTATAAAAAATATCTCGAAACATTTAATGAGAAAGACACATATATGGCCATGCGAGTTAAGTTGTGTTTGAGGCCGAAGTATACTGATCCACACAATGTGGACACAAAGGAACTTCAATATGAGTACCTGAACAGACTCGTTTTCTTTGAATACAATTGCATCGAACATGAGCGATGACGTACTCAAATTTATATATATATTTAAAATTGTCTATCTTGGATGATAAAATATCAATGTGGATTGTTGACCCTGGGTACCACCATTAAAACATTCGATTATAAACATTTATTCCGTTGTAAACATTTTAAATCATGGGAAAAATGGCTTACATTTTATACCAAGTGTTCAAATAATTTTTTTGCAATTTGCTTGAATTTAACTTGAAAGTAATTTGTCAGTGTATATGTAAATGAAATAGATCCAGCATATATATCAAAATGTAGTTTCAAATTAATAAGTTTAAAGAGATTGAATGGTAGAATTGTCAAGAAGCAAGGTATGCTGCAGGTGATAGGAGTAGCTGGAAATCTAGACTGATACGCGTCTAGACACGATAAATAATGATGAGGATTTAAGTTAAAAAATGTAACATAATGAGTTCAATAATTTTTGGTTACAGTTGCAATTTTCATGAAAATGTTGCAACTTTTAATATAATAACCCAATAACTATAACACGTAAAAAACACGCATTATTATTAAAATTATAACTTTAAATTACAGCCAAACAATTAATCGTAAAATTTAGCGAGAAATTGTTTGCGTAATAATACTAATTCATCAGTTTATTCGACCAAATATTTCAAGTGTACCTCCGTAACCGAGTATTACCAACAGACATAATTCAATGTGAATCTGTGATATCTCAGACAACACCTCAGGACTTCTTCCATAAGACCAACAAACCTTAAGTCCCGATCATTCCCCTTATATCTAGGAAGTTGATAAAACTGACAAGTGAAGCGTTATTAAATTCAGGATACATAACTTCTCCATCTTTGCTTTGAGAAGATATTTTCCCCCTTGGAGGAATGTCCAAGACATACAAAGCAGACGAAAAAAAATTAAGACGACTGGATGAAGTCCTGATGAAAACTTCTTGTGCGGGATACCTATTGGCGCTTCAGTAAATCATCTAGTGTGTTTATTCTGTGCCCTGTATGGGGTTTGTGTGATAAGGCGACGAAACAAAGTAAATAAAAATATGGGGAAGCTCAAATATTATATATATATATATATATATATATATATATATATATATATATATATATATATATATATATATATATATATATATATATATATATATATATATATATATATATATATATATATATATATATATATATATATATATATATATATATATATATATATATATATATAGAAAAGAGTAGTTAACTTCTTTCTTTATATCTTTTTATAAAGGAATTCTGTTTTTCATCGCTTTTTGGTGTGGTTTATGGATATGGAAAATTATGATCAGGATTCAGGAATGATCTGATTTGCATATGAAAGGTTTCTTTAACGCCGATTTGTAAGCTTCTCTAGATATATTTTATCTTTGAATGAGGGTTTTCGAAGATTTTTTAGCGTTAGAGTTGTTTTTAAATCTTAGAGATTGTTTGGGAATTGTGACCGATTTTGATCATATGTTTTGTATCACGTAAAAATAAATGTATGATATTATATAGTATCAGAATGGAAAGATTGATGTTAAATGTAATTTTTAATATATTTATACTGTGCAGTGATTGAATTTTTTTTTCATAGCCTATTATTAACGAAATAGGTAAAAAGTTATGTAATTCTGTTTTCAAAAAATTTTATTTGAAGAATTTTATACTGAATTAAAACTGCAATGGTGAACTTGAAGTTTTGTTTTAGATATTCTGCAGATTTGTGCGAAAATTATTTCAAATAACCGCAAATTTTCGAAGAATAAGTGCAGATTTGTTTTGTTGGGAAATTCACGATTTATTAAAGTTTGGTGATTAAAACCTATTAATTATATCTTAATTACATAAACGATTAACTTTGTAGCTCTTTTAAAGTACTATTGATCGCAGTCTCTAAGTTAACTATTAATCTAAAGCAATTAAAAGAATTTCAATAAGCATTGCATTAGTTATTAATCGTTATAAGCATTTGATAAGACTATATTCTAAACCCACAATTTATCGATTAATTCAGAATGTTAATGTTATTTTCAACAAGCACATAGCAAACATATAATCGAAATTTCATGATTTAATTCTCGTTATTGAACAGAAAATTCAATTATCTTCAAGACTCGTGTTGAAGCCACAAAATTATTATGGGTGATTTTAATTGTGTTACAAAGAATGCGATACAACGGTATTTCGGCGTCCATCATTTAAATGAATATTGACTTTTCTAGTTTTAATCCGATTATTGGTTATGCTAGGCATCTTTGACAGTTTAAGCAGCTTTAACGTGGACAACAACTAACAGGACTTGAATACTTATATAAAGACGAGGATTATTGCGCTAGGAATGGGACTTAGTGAATTAATCTGTCACTTAAAAATTTGCATTTTAACTCAGTATTATTTTACTACTAATTTTCAATTGTAATTGAATTGTTCCATAAGTTTTTATTCTGTTGACTGTGAAATGTTTAAGATTCCTTTTCTGTTATAGATAAATGCAGTTTGAAATAATATATTGAATTCTTCTGCACACAGGTAAATTCCGCCAGAAACCAGAAATCTTTCTAATAATATTGTGTAGTTTATTTCATTATGATCATGTTATACAAAACATTGTGTACTTTCACAGTTAAAAATAGGTACTCGAAAATAAGTTTTATTCATTTTTAGTCATTGTACTCATTTTTGAGTACATTCGATGCTAATCTTCAAATACATATATTTCATTTTTGAAAAACACATGTACTCAAAAATGTGTTCAGTGAGTAAAAATGATTAAAAAACGCAGTTGATAACCGACTTAGGCTGCTTTCATAAATAATTTTCAATAAATAACAACAATTACAACCAAGACTTATCGGAAATCGAACCCAGATCCTCAGGTACCGCAGTCCAGTGCCTTATCCGTCGTACTACCAGAGTGATGTGGAGAAGTCACAAACAGAAGAAATGTTTAAAAGGTCTGCAAAAGAATGGAAGTAAGATAATTGAGTTGTAATAACTCGGTTTCCATTTAAACAATCGACATCAAGTAATGTGGAAAAACATCTTCCGAAAACTTCTTTAAATTTGTCAGGTCGCTTTGTTAAGATGGCTTGAAGAGAACCTGATATTGGCAATAACACATCACACTGTTCATTTTAGAGAAAGTACGATTACTTAAATTTGGGTGCATCATCGCTCATTTACGACGCAATCGTACGCAAAGAAAAACGAGTAGGTTTATGTACTCATTTTTAAGTACCTTTTTCTGCAGTGTTATTTCATTATGATCATGTTGCACGTAATGTTATAGATATTCTAAATGAATATGTGTTTAAACTAACTTAGCAATTAATAAAATTAATTCATTTTAATTAAGACTTACCGTACTAATTACATTAAAACACATTTAAAGTTTTTTAAGAATTTTAATATAATGGAACTACACATCGGAGTTTTTGCCAATTAAACTAATAAAGACATTAGTGAATTACGCCAAGCAATAGATATATTCAGCCGCAAATTTTATCTATCACTTTCCTGTTCCTGCTAAATTACACAGTAAACACTATTTTTAATACATACTTACTGTCGATTCAATGAATTAAAGAACATTCCTGCCGAATTTGAAGAAAATAGAACAACGCGTTTGGTCGTGACTGCGTAACAAACAAATTTACAGACAAACAGACGAAGTGCCGAAAGGTCGAGTTAAAATAGTACTGAGTCAATAATATCTTAACATCAAATTCGGCAAAATATTGTAAATCTAGTAAACTTAGAATATAATTACAGAAATTAAAACCATAATTCACAACACTTGCTTATAAAATGACAACGTTTTGAAAATGGAACAAAATAAATCCTAAAATCGATCTGAATTGAAAATACCGTTCTTCATTGTTTGAGAAAAGACTACTCTTTTCCAGAGACACATATTAAATTCTTTCCATTTTAATGGATTTTATTGACTTTCAAGTTAACTTTATTCATAAGCAGAGAGGCGAGCGCAATTTAACATTAATTGCTTCCTCAATTAAAAATTTAATTATCGCTCTTATCGCCGAAATGGATACGCAGCGGAGGTCCAATCAGATCAGCGATTGGTTCTTTGCAGGGATTGATGTATTGGGCGGAAGCAAATATATAGCTGTGAGTTTTTTATGGGGACTCATTATAACAATAAAGAGCTGTTTTGGGGGAAAGGGGGAGGAATGTGACTTATTTTCAGGAAAATAATTGGCTAAATTTAAATCTTTAAATGCCAGGAAAGTGGCGTATGTCAGAGTCTTTCAATATACACATTTAAAAATAGGTATTCAAAAATAAGTAAAATGTACTTATTTTTGAGTGTATTCGGTGCTTATCATAGCTCCTAATACATAACTTTCATTTTTAAAAATGATATGTGTTCAAAAATGAGTAAAAATAAATAAAAAGAGCATTTGCTTGCCTACCCAGCAAAAAAAGTCAGCATAAAACCTTCATCAAAATTTTGAAATTG
The DNA here is from genome assembly GCA_963932185.1 of Troglohyphantes excavatus. Taxonomy (NCBI): domain Eukaryota; kingdom Metazoa; phylum Arthropoda; class Arachnida; order Araneae; family Linyphiidae; genus Troglohyphantes; species Troglohyphantes excavatus. Next base: position 30,559,967 of record OZ010668.1, on the reverse strand, counting down.
GTTTTATGCAGGAAAACAGCAGTTTTTTGAAGATCTATAAATTTAAAGGTTTTTGTTTTAATGTCCTTCACAAAAACTGCAAAAAACCGTCATAAAAACCTGCAATAAACCTTCAATTTTTTATCATGAAGGGAAAATGCAGATATTTTAAAGGTTTTATGAAGGAAAACTAAAAACTTTAAAAAAAACTGCAGTTTTTGTTTCAATATCCTTTATAAAACCTTCAAACAACCTTCAATTTTAACAATTTTGATGAAGGTTTCATGCTGACTTTTTTTGCTGGGTACATAGACTGTCTTCATAAATCACTTTCAATAAATATCAACAATTACAAAAAAAGACACCGGGATTCGAAACCATTTACCCAGGTACCGTCATCCAGTGCAAGTTATCCGTTGTAGTACCAAGGCGATGCGACTTGAAGAAGTTATAAACATAACTGTTAAAAAAGGTGTGCCAAAAGAATGGGAAATAAGATAAATGAGTTTTAATAACTCGGTTTCCATTTAAGCAATTGACATCAAATAATATGGAAAACTATCTGCTGAACAACTATTTTAAGTTTGTTTCTGTAGCTTTATTAAGATGGCTTGAACAGAAGATGATATTAGCAATATTAAATCACACTGCTCAGTTTTGAGAACGTACGGCTACTTCAATTTGAGTATCGCCATCGCACATTTACACTCAAAGAGAAATAAATAGGTTCAGGTACTCATTTTAAAGTAAATTTTTTTTTACAGTGAAGATATTGTATTAAGTTAATTAAGTTGTAATAGCTCAGTTTTCATTTAAGCAATCGACATAAAATAACGTGTCAAATCATTTTCTGAACAACTATTTTAAGTTTGTCAGGTTGCTTTGTTAAGATCATTTTTGAGAAATTACGATTACATAAATTTGAGTACGTCATTGCTCATTTAAATTGCAATTGTACTCAAA